>BGZK01000211.1:0-600257 GCA_005406025.1 Eumeta japonica
AAATTGCTCTTTCTACAGAAATCGCCAAAAAAAAACTTAAATCAAAAATGAGAATCCTAATGAAGTTGTTCATTACGATTGACCTTCGATCATTTACATCGTTTAATTTTAAAACAATTTTTCGCTGACAGTAACCATTACCATCAACGTCATGTCGACGCTAAAACTAATGGCTCGACTTGCATTTGAAAGCGCTGAGTGATTTAACTAAAGTTAATAACTCATTGCTTCGTTCGCCCGTGGATAAAAAGGCTGTATCGTTTAATTCGCGGGTGATTCTCCTAACCACTTAGCCACCACGAGTTATATTGATGAATTAATAGATAGTACTTATCTATTAAAGATACATCGGGGAAAGAATTTCGAAGCGGTTCCGTAGTTACAGAGATTACCCTCTATACATAAAGAAACAAACTTTTCTTCATTATTATATTAGTTTAGATGAATCACATGTCACCAAAAAGTTTTAAATTTCTCTTAAATTGAAGATGATTAATCAAAGTAAATGTATAATATTTGACGTGCAAATTACAAAAACACTTTGCTCGTTTCATGAGCTCCTAAAGGTACAGTCATAGTGTTTTTAAAAATATAAATTTTGTCATTATTAATGTTACGGACAGCGGCGCTCTTAGAGATAATTTGTAAATAAATCTATTATTTTGTTTAATAAAATGGACTAAGTTAAAAATTCTTTTATGTTTTTATTGTATTGTGTGTTTATTAAATAATTTGAATAGTTGTATTTTTATTACCCGGGTAGGGAGTAATTGTAAGGAATTATACATTTTGTCTATTTTGCTTTTGTGTATATATGTATATATATATATAATATTTTTAGAATATTTCTTGTTTTGCTTATTGTGTTTTTTGTTGTATATTGTGTTTTGTCGTATTTAGCATCTTTGTGATGCTCATATGAGTTACATATAAAATTGTGGCTTGACGAGGGGGACCAAGAGGCTGAGAACCGCGGCGGTCATTACGGTACGACCGCGAATATCATGTATCAAGCGCATGTGGCGCTCATGCGTAGCAGTTAAGAGGTCACGTGACACACTGTCGTCACTGTCTCCCACCCAAGAGTCGGCTCCAAAGAAGGCGGATCAACGGTCTTCCATCAACGCTGATACGCCGAGATCACCGTCTCCGGAACCGTACGCGGAGATAACTTTAAACTCGACCGCGTACGCTGCCCTAGCGGTGGAGGCTGGTGAAAGAAGAGAGCACTATCTTTCCTCTTCCCCCACCCTATCTCCCATCAAAGCGTATGCAGCGGTTGCCGCCAGTCCTCCACGTCTGAAGAGCCAACTCCAGGACAATGAGAGAAAGATTTCTCTCGGACCGCCCTCTGCCGTCACGGGAACAGATGCCGTTATGACCACAGGCCAGAGCGACATCGCCGCCGATGCCGGTGCGACCACCCAGGGAGTGCGCGGGTACCCGCCCCTAGTAGTGGAAAGCCTGGCCAACTAGGTGTTACATTTTGAAAAATCGAGACGGCTGCTCGGACACACACCCAACGCACGACCGTTCGGGAAGGGTGTACGGTTTCTCCCGAAATCAGACACCGAATTCCGAACGGTCCAACGTTATCTGCAGGCAGCGGCGAGGAGAGACAGCCATATTACGTGGTTCTGCCACGCGCCGGTGACCGAGAGGCCAACAAAGATCGGTATCCGGGGACTGCCGGTGGACGCCGCCCCTGATGCGATCATCACGGCGCTGCAGGAACTTAAATTCCCAGCGGAATACGTACGGCCGATACTTCCCCGCAAAGGAAGACCGGGGTGCCTGTTTTACGCTAGACTCTGGCATACCAACCAGGATGAACTCCAGTGACTGTATGGAGTGAATACACTCCTTGACATGCCTGGAGTCATCATCGAGGGACGGAGAGGTCGCACGGGCCCTCCACAATGTCATCACTGCCAGGCGTTCAGGCATTCATCGGCAAATTGCCACCGACCGCAGCGATGCGTACGCTGCGGTGAAGGTCACCTGGCGGCCGATTGCCCGAGGCCCCGTGACCAAAAACCTACGTGTGCAATCTGCCAAGACCCTCACCCGGCGAGCGACAAAAGATCTCCAGCCTTTACAAGGGAAGTTCTCCAAAGAGGGATCACGATCTCCCCCCCCCCCTACCAACCGAACAGAATCCCACCACCTTACATCGGCGGCGTCGTCGGGGACAGGACGCGGGAGAGGCTCACCGATTCGATGCGACCGCCCCCTCCATAATGTCCCAGACAATGGCCGCCCCACAGGAAGAAGAACCGGAACCAGGGCCGTCAACAGCAGTACTGGAGCCGCCTCAGAACTGGCGAGACAGGCTAGAGCGGGCCATTCCAACCAAGGGACTGAGAGCGTCGAAACGCAGTATGGAAGGAAGGCAAACCGGGAGGCGGAGGAGATGAAGAACAGGTCGATTACCACTCCTGCTTCTCCCGCATCAAATCGCCGACCCGCCAACGCCCCTACCTACACACGCTTACCTAGGATCCGGACCAGGAGCTCCGATAATGACGATGGCGCCACAAGCGACACGATCGGAGCAGCCAATGCCACAGATAGCAGCTATGCTGCCCCAGGCGACGCCGCTGACCCGCCTGCCACATCAGGGAATGCCACTGATAGGCCCACTAACCTTTGCACGCCCCCCGATCCAGGTGAACCGAGGCTCCCAACAACTGGTGCCACTCACCTGGATACAGGCGTGGGTGATGGAGGCCTTTCGGGCGATACTAACCGGCCAGGATCCGGTCACGGCGCTGCTACAGGTATTACTTCTCGATCCCGCCGCACACCGGCCGACCTCCGAATAGCTTACTGGAACGCCGGTGGTGTCTCAGGCAAAATGCCAGACCTACGCACGCTCGTCCAGTCGCAGGACATACACATTGTCCTGGGGCGAGCAAAACGGCAACCAGGCGCGGCCCTTTTTTGGCTGGAACGAGTTATCGCCCGCGGGATCAACTTTCGGGCACCGCGGTACTGGTCCGAAGAAACATCGTCCACGGAGGATTGGAGCAGCCGGACTTCACCAATACTATATCAATAGGGGTAAGAGTGGGTGCGGCTGGAGCGGACTTACGTCTGTTTGCGGCCTACCGCCCCCCCGGATCTCACTTCTGTTCCTCCGACGTCCACATGATCTTCGATGACAGCACCCCGACTATCCTGGCGGGTGACTTCAACGCCAAGCACACCACCTGGGGCTCGAGAGTCATCTCGCCGGCTGGTCGACAACTGCTGCAGGACTCTGAGCAGCACGGGTACGAGGTCATAGGACCGGACACGCCATCACACATCCCGACCGACCCCCGATTCATAGCAGACGTGCTGGATGTCGTGCTCTGCTATCAGCTCCCTTACTTATGTGGAGGTGCTATATGATATGGACAAGCAGCACCTCCCAATATTGATCACACTTGGTACTACAGCCCACATGATCCTCGCCCACCCGCCAACTCATCGCACCGACTGGAGCGCGTTTAGGAGCACGCTAGAGGAGCTCCACATCGACAAATCCTTCTCCTGCCTGGAGGAAGTCGATACTGCCGCTCAACGCCTCACTGAAGAAGTGAAAGCCGCATACAGTGCGGCGACCATACGCCTCCCGGCACAAACGAGTCGCTGATGGGACCTCCCGTCACACCTAAAACTCGCGCTCCAGAAGAAACGCAACCTTTAAAAGTTGTGGGCGAGAACACGCTGTCCACGTATTAAGCGTGAACTAAATCATATCACCCAAGAACTGCGGCAAGCGGTATGGACGCCGGCGACTTCAGGGGCGCCGCCTAGGAAGAGACGATAGAACAGGCTGACGAGGACTGGAAATCGCTCTATTTACTATGCCGCCGCCTGACTAGATCACCAGCCCCGGTATGCCCCCTGTTCGACAAGACAGGGACACGCCGATATGCCGCAAAAGCTCGAGCGGAGATTCTGGCAGAGCACCTGGAGGAACAGTTCACTCCACATATGCCATCGGATACACCAGAGGCAGCATCGCACCACGTGCAGGTGGAACGCCAGGTGGAATAATTCTTGATAGCCCCGGTGCCGCCCTTGCCGGGAGATTATTTCGTTTCCCCGGGCGAGACAAGCAAGATGATTTCCCGATTTCCGAAACGGAAAGCTCCGGGACCAGACGGTATCCCGACCGCTACCATAAGACAGCTGCCTAGAAGGGCCATGGTGGCGATGACCAGACTATTCAACGGCATACTTCGGACCGGACACTTTCCGAAGAACTGGGAAATGGGCCGTGTCATTGCCGTACCGAAGGCAGGCAAGGGCCCCCGACTCGCAACGAGCCAACGACCAATCACGCTGCTGTCCCACATTGACAAGCTGTTCGAGCGTATCGCGTTGCGACGCCTGCTTCGCCATCTGACTCCAAGAGCAGTTTGGGTTTTGCAGCGGGCACTCCACTACGCTCTAGCTGGCAAGAGTCTTCCACCACATGGTCGCCGAGCACAACCGGGGTCGTCGTACCGTCGGAGTCTTTCTCGATATCGAGAAGGCGTTCGACCGAGTGTGGCACCCCGGGCTGGTGTTCAAACTACTAAAAACGCAAATCCCGCCTACGCTCGTGCGGACAGTAGCGTCGTTCCTGGAATGTCGCAGTTTCTTCGTTGCAGTCGAGGACGCGACCTCGGATCCACGACCCATCCACGCCGGAGTGCCGCAAGGCAGCTGTCTGTCTCCGTGTCTGTACGGAGTCTATACTGACGATACCACCACTCTCGCAGGCCGACTACAGGACTGGGAGGAGGACGTCGTACTCGCGCTATACGGTGACGACAGTGCGTACTTCGCATCATCCCGTCGTGCCGACCTGGCTACGGCCAAAATCCAGAGTGTCCTCGACCTATTGCCAGAATGGCTGGACAAATGGCGTGTCGCCGTAAGCGTTACGAAGACGGCCGGCCTTCTGACCGGCCAGCAGCGTACCATGCCACCGAAACCAAGACTCCGGCGACAGGACGTTGAATGGCAGACAAAGGTGCGATACCTGGGCGTACAGATTGACCGCACCATGCGCATGGCCGCTCAAGTGGAACGTGGTGGCTCAGAACAAAGTGGCTCAGAGCCGCGCGGAACATGCTGTGCCCAGTGCTTCGATCGCACCTGCCGCTCAGAGCCAAACTCACCCTATACAAGGGCTACATCCGTTCCCGGCTAATATATGCGGCACAAGCATGGTACACTCTGCTCCACATCACAGAGGAAGGGGATTCAAGCCCAGCAGAGCATCGCCCTACGGATGATCGTGGGAGCGGGTCGGTATGTCTTAAATGACGTTATCACTCGCGAACTCTGTATTGAGACCGTAGAGGAATTCATCCAGCGCATCGCTCGCCGTATGTTCGACATCGCTGATCAGGGCCCATATGAATTCCTCCGGAACATCGCACCGACACACGAGAGGTCGCCGAGCGGCCGACCCCCTCCCCAGAGAAGTCACCAAAACGCCTCCTCCCAAACAGTAAAGCAGAACCTGCGAGAGCTAGACTTCTGACTGGATTCCCGTAAAGGGGACCACCACCACAGGAACCGCCGGGGTTGTATCCCCGACGAGAAGACGCCCGGGCATGAGGCAACATATAAGTCCTCCGTCCCGCACCTGCACACGTAAGCATAAGGGTCTGGAAGACCCGCGAACGAAACGCTCATGCGTAAAATATGCATAGTGCATGGCCATACCTTCTCGATTAAAATATACGCAGCTCATATATGCAAGTGGATGAGCCATTTATAAATTACAGCGGAATCGGTGCATCCGTCACGGTTGTACTCCGACCGCCACATATGAAGCTCATGCTGTAATAAATAAGTCTGGTCATCAAAACGCCGTCCTATCATTTTGTCCACGCACCGCAAGAATCCGTACGACGAGGCGACTGTGAATAATATCCGAAGTGCGGGCTTACGCGGTGGTACTGAAATCCCCGTTACAATTAATGTCACTTAGAAGAAATATTTTTAAAATGCAGCAAGTGAGCACGTTGCAAGCTCTTTATAAATCGAGAAAATAAAAATAATTTTAATTAATTTATTATCATTTCGTTTCAGTTCCATCATTAACATATATGTAATTTCCGTTTCGATTAACTCATTTAGTTGCGTGCGCGCATGCAGTCTACGGCCTAGTAAAAGCTGTGGCATTCGCTATAAAATCTTTAGTTTTGTGTCATATGTGATGTTTGATGATTTAGTGGTATTGAACTAATTCTGGAATGTACAAATATTTATCATCAAACATCTAACTCAAGTTAAGGTGTCACAGGTGTGTTTTTCTACAAAAGTAGTATATTTTAAGATTTTTAAATTGGCACACTTTTATTAAAATCAGCTGTCTCGTATCGAAAACGGGTGAAATTAAAACCTTAAACATTAAAAAAACAAGGATTTTAGACGACTGACATGAAAATTAAATTTTTTTTAATATTGTTTATTACACGTTCCTTTAGTAAAGAGTTTAAATTACCAACGACAGCCACGTACATGTACCAAGATAATTTTCTTTACTTTTTTCAATTAGAGATAACGCAATTCCCATATAAAAATATAATTGCATTACACACTTAATACAAACAAATTCCTTTATTTATCGAAGTAGAGTCATACTGTGGTCAAGTTGACTGCAGCACGAAAATGGATCAGCTTGACTGATGAGATACCATAGAGTATTGGTATGGTATCTCATCTGATAGATACCATAGAATACATTCGTCCAGAGTGTGACCGTTATGGTGACCGACTTCCTCCTCCATTAACCCACTCTCCCTTAACCAACCTCCATTAACCAACGCATCAATGTCTCCTCTGGAACTGGAAGTATGAACGGGTGACGATGCCCACCCACTCTCTGGTAGTTCACATGTTCAACTTACCTATCAAAAATTCTATAATCACTATACACGTGATAGAAGCGAAAGCTTTCTTTTTTGTCATGTAACGAAATGTGCCTAAACGTGACGCGTTCTTCAAATTGTCGCCCGATTGTCGATTACACAGACCTACAAAAAAATTTTTTTTGATTCAGCTCTGTTTGTGCCTATGGTCGATAAAGTAGTAGCATCGTTGTAGGCCTGCGTTATTGAATCGCGGCCTAAAAAGTTTCGCTTCAAAAATATTCCACCTTCATAAACGGTGACGTACTCACACAACATATTAGCAAGTTCTGAAGGATCATCGGGACGAATCACTTCAAGGGCCGAATATACGACTAATTTCCATTAGCACTCGTTAAGAGGCGCCTCATCGCTAATGGCGTATATCGGGTTACTTAGCCGGTGAGAGTTTAAGGCGCTATCGATCCCCGGCCGAGATGTGGGCCGGCCTCACGCCGCACGACCGCGTACACACACGTTCACCCGAACGGCCTCGACTAGTTTTGCTAACAAATATATAATAACAAATATCCGTCTATCTACCTGTGTGATGTAGGTGTGTGTGTGTTCCAATATTTTTTAACATTATTTATTTATTATTTTTATATAAAGAGGGTGTCACGAAAGACAGAAATTACCTTCACCAACACGTCGCTGTATTGACTTTCCAAGAAGAGATTCCTCGAATACTCGGTTTATATACGACACACTCCTCTCACATTGAAATATTCACTGCGTAAAGAAGTGTGAATATAATATATAAAAGCGGTAGTGCGAATTGTGAAATTAAAAGTAATGGAATAGCGGTCAGTGGTTAAATGCGCTGCTTTCAGACCATAAGAAGACCGGTTTGATTCTGATGCATAAATACATATTTATTTACTTCCATTATTCTACTTATTTACTTCTATTATTATTCTACTATTACTTCCTCTCAAACTAATGTACGTTCTATTAGTGACTATTCGAGTCTTAAAAATAATAATGCTCACATATTTTAACTTTATCGTCAACCGTTAAATCCCATTTTTTAAATATCCTTTTTTTCACGTTATATGAATTTACGTTCATTTTTCAGTAAAAATGCTGTAATTGTTTAGATCAAAATTTTGCTGATTAATATCATTAGACAGACTAAATTATACGCAGTAACATAGACAGTCACGTAGATGGTTTGAAAAATCTATTTTTTTTTTAATAAAATCCATAAATTCGTATTATTGAATGCAATCTAGATGGACCTAATGTAGAATCATGGGCGACGTATAGGGCGAGATCGCTCTAAGCGCCATACGATTACCGCCCAGTGTGCACGCTAGGCCTTGGGCGGGCGCCGCGCGGCCGGCGCGCTGACAGATGGCCGCATATAGATAATGATGTTTGTTG
The DNA here is from genome assembly GCA_005406025.1 of Eumeta japonica. Classification (NCBI taxonomy): domain Eukaryota; kingdom Metazoa; phylum Arthropoda; class Insecta; order Lepidoptera; family Psychidae; genus Eumeta; species Eumeta japonica. The sequence goes on from BGZK01000211.1 coordinate 8,289, forward strand.
TCCCGACCGCTGCCGCTCGCCGAGGATTAATCAGTTGGCAAATTTCCAGCTCTACGGCTCCACCTTCTTGGACTGAGACACGAAATTTATTGATGCTTGCCGCGCCTTTACATTTATGTACATAAACATACAAACCCCACATTATTAATGCAAGACAAGCTAATGAGAAATTAGTTATTTGTACACATATATATATTTTAATAAAATCCAACAATGACCGTACACGATGGTTGTTGGTGCTTATAAAAGCAGTTAAATTAAGTGAAAAAAATTAAGATATCAAACAGTACGCAAATTAAATAAGAAGCGAAATAGAGTGTTAACAAAAAGTGAAATTATTGTTATGTGGCCTTTCAGCTCAATAAATTTGCGCATCTTATATTAATTGTGTGTACTTTTCTTCCAATATTGAATTTGTAGATATCTTATTTTTAACGTGGACAAGTTAATCTTTCAATTTATGTGGTTTATTAAATGTTGTTATAACCTTTGTTACCAACCCGTTGATGTGTAGTTTTGAAATTTTATAGTTTTATGATGTAATATGATGTGTCTAGTACATTTTTAGATATCAATATTAATAGAAGTATTTACATGCTTTCGGTGTCACAAGTTATTTACCTCGTTAGCTTATCGTATATATTCCAAAATATTTCGTATGTTCGCCTTTATTTCTTCCATGTAGTTGATCATTACGATTATACAAAAGAGACCCTTAAGGAATCGTCTTCAGTCGCGCATCGGAGCTGACACACGCGCCGCTTTATATTATCACAAACTAATATAGACCTTTGGACAAATAAACACAAGGGGTTAATTGTGTGGAACAGGGTATTGTTAGCCTCCGCAATGTCTCAGCCCTTAAGAGATCTATTCACCTAATAAGGCACGTAATTTGATCTTTTAGCTATTAATTAAAATGTGGCTAAATGAGTAACAATTGTATAAATAGTGTTTTTTTTTTTGCAATATTTCATAAACTGCTCTACCGATAAATTCTAAAATAAAACTAGTTGTTTTCTTTAAAAAACAACGTTAATCGTCTTAAACTAAATTAAAGCCGGTTGTGGTTAGTTCAAGAGCTATCGTTAACGAAAAATTCGAAAAAAAAGGATTTTTCCAAAATAACATAAAATTCTTACTGCTTTATTCAGAGTCCTTATTTAAAACATCGTTCAACGGTAGTTTAACTAAATACTGTTTACTTCTTAAACAGCTGTTTTGACATTAAGAAATTCAGAATGTCACATAGACTGCAGTCCAACTAAAACAGTGTTTAAGCGTTATAATGGCAACATTCTGATCAAAAAATGTTTTAAAAAACTCGAAAATATTTAGTATCTGGCATCCAAGTAATGAAAAGTATGTATTTATATAATTACATATATATATAAAATTTATATTTATTGAAACATTTGTGAAATTCTTTAATTTCAGATAATTCTATAACTTGATGACAAAAACACGACGATCGAATGTCACTTTTGACAATCTACGTCAAATATTCAGTAAAACAATCCTTAGACCACTGTTAAACAGCCTTTGCTTTAAACGAGTTTAGACGAGGTTTAAACAGTAGTTATAAATTAAACAAGATTTCTGAATAGACTTTTTTGTAAACTCCCGTCGAACTGTTGTCTAAGCACGTTTTAAGTTAGACTAGCGACTCTGAATAAGAGTGTCAATGTATAGATGTTCGGTGCTCGGTCATCCCTTTTTACTTAAAAAACTGCGTCGAATGCCGTAGGACACATCAAAATCTAGTTTTTTACTAAACTAGAAACTGTCAATTTTTAATGCACTTGCATTAATGCAATTAATTAATGCAATTTTATGCACGTTAAATAACATAATACTATATTGATTAACTCGTAAATAAGTTAAGTAATAATGAGAACAATGCAATGCAGCTATTATTAGGAACGAAACAGAAACTAGTATACCACTTTCTAAAATAAATCAAAAACAGTAACATAATTGCACGATCCTTAAATGTAATGAATATTATACGAAATCAATTACTTTTAAAAAGTAGATCGATCAAAGTTAAGGTAACCTGTTCATTAACAGCATTGCTTTTACTATACTTACTAAATATTCGAAAAACAAACCGAAAAACTTGTTTCTTTATAGTATTTTAAAGACTCCCAAAAAATTAGCAAATATGTTAAGATGTTAATAGGCAGGTATTTAATATAAATAGAAAACATTAAAAAAATATTCAGTGCTGTTATTATTGTAAAAAATGTTTATCACACATAAGTACCCACACGCCTTCAAAGTTGTATTAAATTAAATACACTAGTAAATCAAATCAACTTCTTCTGTATCTGTATTATTTTTAGTCTCAAATTCAATAATACTTTCAAATTCTTTTATATCATATGAAAAATCCTTTGATCTTGTGATCTATATGAAATGATAGTATAGCTTAGCATTGGCTAGAATCAATTTCATGATTTTTTTATTAAGTAATTGACTTCAGTGGAGGTATTTGCTTTTACATCCCCGTTTTGGCCGATCTTCCTTTTTAGGGTTCCGAGCCAAAATGTGCAAAAACTGAACTCTTGTAGTTTCATTATGTCCGTCCGCTTTCCTAGTTAAATAACAAAACTAAATATTTGTACTCCATACATGAAACAGAAGCTGAAAAAATTTGCTTCAGCAAACATCAACATATTTCGACATTTCTTTTGAAAACGCTTTAAGGTTTCTAAGCAAGTTTTCTGATTACGAGAATAACTTCAGATTTGATCACTCCGAAAGTAGCGGAATTTGTCACCTCCCCTCTATATATTTACTAGACCGAATGTCCAAAATATATGGAAAAAATAACGAATGTAACGCTTAATAAATACTTTTAATTTATTAAGCGTTACATTCGTTATTTAATTTAATAAACGAAAGTTGTTTTGAATATGATCGGATACACTGTTTTTGACTTATTGTTGAAAAACTGCGCTTCTCAACAAAAGTACGAAAGTGTCATGAAGATACTCTTCTTTGCTGATGCACTTGACACTAGTTTAATAGTACTTGTTTTCCTAGTTGGTGACTAAAATACTTATAACTATGCTGTGTGGAAATCATGGAAAAAGTGTAAGAGCGCAACTTTTTTCATCTGATGAGCATTTCTTTGTATCAATTGCTCATTATACCATATGCATTATAGAGCTTCTAAACCGTATAATAGAGCATGGTCCGACATACTCGTGGCCAGTTTTTTTTTCATTCTGACCATGATCATTGTCTTAAATCAGACATCTCTCGTTATGTGTCTCCTGTTTTAATTTTCTAACAACCAAAATTTTCTGGCAAGAATTCAACTCTTTCTTCCTCTCTTTCAAATATTCTATTTCCATAATTTAACAGTAAATAATTAACAGTATTTTGATGTTGTGTGGAACTTGAAAGGTCTCTACAGAATTTTTCACTACTAGACGGAAAAACTTCTTGTTGCATTAATGTTTGGAATCAGACATCATTATTTGCTTAAAAAACTGCGTTGAATGTCGCAAAGCAGATGTAAATCATACAAAGCGACATATACCGTAGTTTAAAATTAAAGATAAAATGTATTTTAGTATGTTTAATCAAGATGTTTGAACTCGAAGAGTTAGAAACGTTTTAAAGTTAAATTTTATAGCTTGTATACTTTAAAAAGAACAAAAATCGATATTTGTCGTCAAACTCAGCAATTTACTGCTAGGCATATTTTTAAAGACTATGAATTTGAAAGTAGCAAAAGGCTTCAGGAATACCATATAAGGTCAACTTTTTTGACGAATTTTTGACCTTAAATAGCTTTAAAAATACGCTTTTAAGCTTTAAGACAACTATACTTTTTCAGTTAAGGAGCTTAAAAACACATTGATAAATACGAAAACGGAAAGTTTTAGAGATGGCCTGCAGGGTCAACCGTTTCTCAATTTTTTTATTGTGTGTTTTTTGAGTCGATTCGAAATTTATAATGAAACCAAAATCGAAATCAAAAATGAGATCAGAACATATCCTGGTCGAGCTTTTCAGATCTTGTTCTTTCGATTTTGGAATCGGGTTATTGGTCAATAAAAAACAGAAATGAATTCATTCAACTTCCACGCAGGCGGTGCTGCAAGAAAAAGCTATCAAACTATGTTATTTGTCAATAAATACTACTTACTTCGTCAGTCAAAAACTACTAAACTTATTGGCGTGCGGGGGCTCGTAAGCGAACACGCTTTGCATCGTGTTTTCAGAGACACGGCAGAGCAGGGATTCACGCTTGTTTTACCGCGGCGAGAGAAGTGCCCTAGGCGAACACGTGCCCTAGATTTGTACAGGGCTTGCACGCGCCGCAGTAATCCCTTCCACTTTCCCTTCCTTCTACCCGGGCCCCATTTATCATTACGTGTCGCCTTATTAGAATAATATACAGAAAGTTATTACTAACATGTTGTTCAGTTATTTATTAAAATTTTCTTACTTTTTCTCTGATTTCAATTTCTTATGAATTGGAAATTGTTCGTCGATTGTGGACCGAATTGGAAAACTTTTTTTTTTGTTTGAAAAAGTATACTCTCGATGTGATCCCATAACCACTTCAGGATCTGGTGATGGGATCCCAAGAGAATCGAAGGATATCCTCAAATAATGCGCGTATATTTTGTTTAAGCTTATTTAAAAAAAAAACAAAGGTATTCTCTTTGATAAAAGGCTGAAGATCATATAGCTGCCAAAAAAATTTAAACGCTCAATGAGCGTTTAAATTGAGTAATAATATTGCCAAGTGTGGCGTGACATTAATTTAAGGTTAACAAAAGCAATATTCTTTTATAATTGTGAAAATGTTTAAGAAAATATACCCCAATAAAAATAAAACTACATTATTAGCATAGAGAAACTATTTTATCAAGTAATATTTGTTTGATTTGTTCTAACACATCCCTTTTGAAACTAATAAAAGAAGAACATTGAAAAAAGGTATTTTTTATGTTTCCTTTGCTCGTAACGACCTCTAAATACAATTTTTAAAATTTGTAAGAAAAATGTGGCCTTTTGTTTTAAAGCAAAACAATAAGGTGACGTTTAGAATGAAATTTAGGATGTATACAGGAGGGGGCGTTCAATAAAAAATGAGAATTATTATATTGCCAGTACATTTTAATAAATTTTATTTTATATTTTGCATATTCTCCTTTTAGCAAAATACACTTGGCATTACTTTTTTCCAAGCTGAAAATTCCTTTCTTAAGAAATTCTTTATGATCAGCAACTAAAAATTCTTGTACTGTGGACACTTCTGCTTAACCTTCTTCCAAACTATGTCCTTTCAAAGTCTTCGTCAATTTTGGAAATGGGGCAAGGTCGGGTGAACATAGAGAATGCTCAAGTGTTTCGAAACCAGCATCTGGAATTGCAGGAACGGTGGCCCTTTAATTCGAGGCTTTGTCTTGATAGAAGAAAACATTTTTTGCTAGATTTCCACCGTATTTCTTTAGAATTTTGTTAAAGTTCCATTCATTATAACTAAACAAATTTTAAGTTACTGATTTTAAAAACCAATATAAAATTAACTTTACTTTTCACCCTAACAGCATAAATATTAATTTTACCTTGTTTCGCCTGTTTTATTTGATAAAATAAAATTTTGACTAAAGAAAAGGATGAAATGATAAAAAAGGAACGACGCTACAGCCTTCTTTTGCTCAAGACTATCATACCACTTCGGACCCTCGAGACAGCGTATGATCGTTTGGATCCTTCGTAGGATATCCGCACCCTGGCCACAGCGTCCCATTTATTTCTGATGCTACACTCTGAACCGTGCACTCTATCTGCAACATCTTCAAATTTGCCGGACACACGCGGTTAACGCATCGAAGGGCTCACAATTTTAGCGTTTTTCACAGGCGAAACTTTATATTCCCCACCGCAGTGCGCGCATTTTTCGAGCGTGCCCGTACAATATTTTCGTGTGTGACCGATTTCTAGACATAAAGTGCACTACATCGAAGGTGACTGATTCCACATTGGACACCGTTGCAGACCCACATACACGTAACCCGTATCGGTCAGACGACGACACAACTCGAATGAGACCTTGAGTACCTAATAGCACTCGAGTTCGTTGCGGGCTCTCCTATGGTACCGCACCTTTACCACGACGCTGCCCGAGTGAATACCTACTGTAGCGTGTTGATTCTAAACTTGAAGTGACTCAACGATATCGTCATCAGAATCATCTATATGGACGTCCCTTATTATGATGAGCGGCAATTTTCGGGACGCCACCCTCGCTTTAAGCTCTGATTCATGTTGGAGCTGTCCACAGACCCTTTCAAGGTCAATTTCTGTTGAACAGCTACTAATAGCTTTTAAAGTTATTGGAACACGATCAACACTGACGACGTAAACACGTGGCGTGTTTATGTCGGCGTGAACACCCGGGAATCAATTAACGTTCGTTTATATTTTATTCTATGTTTATTCATACTTATTTAATGGTCATTTATTCCTTTATAATGTCTTTGATTCTGTTGATAAATATTCAATCGAGTGAATTATCTGACAAGATTTTTTTCATAAACATATCATTAACCTTTTCATTATCTTTTATTTCCTTTTCCCTTATTCAAATTTAACTTCGGGACCAATTTTATCCACGTCTTTTCTTTGCCTTCTAAAAAGAAATAATATTAAATACACTAATACAATTCGCTATATTATAAGTAGTTTTTGTTTTTAATGTGAAACATGTTTTGTTTCGATCAGTTTCATTATTTCATGTAACAAAAATATACGAGGGCTGCTATTTATGTATCCGGAACTGGCCTCGTAAGGAACAATATTTGAAAGTAATTACAACATTTAAAAATGAAACTTCTTGGCTGTAGAATACAGTTTGATTCATTTAATTATCAAATATTTTATCGTTGTAACGTCATTTTGAATATTGCGTGTATCACCACGGATTTAACTCATGAAAATTTTCGTGCGATGATATTTTACGATTTTTGGCGTAGGCTAACTCAAAAACAGGGTATCCATCAACTCACTTCGATTTCTGGGAATGAAACACCATAGAAAATCCCTTTATATCACTGGTTCAGTGAGTTTAATGGGCGGCGGTCAATGCTCACGAACGAATTTAAAGAAGAACGTCCTAAATTGGTTGCTGCACCATAAAATATCGATGCTCAGTGGAAACTAATAACGCAAGATCGTCATGTTACGTATAGTTAAATAAATGTGTCCCTGGGCATATGTATGACGAGCATACATAAAATATTACACGAAAATTTGATGTAAAAAAAATATTCTCGCTGTATTCCGCACGGCTTGATCATTGATTAAAAACAGATTAGTGTCGATTAGTGCAAAAAAAAATTATAAAAAAATACAATCAAATTGCGTCAAAAGCTGGCTTATAGTATCCATACAGGTGATTAATCTTGCGTTTATGCGTGTGACCCTAAACTAAACAACAGTCGACGGTATGGGTATGATGAGCCTAACCCAACAAAAGTGATTCGTGCCAAAAGCACCTTAAAGCAAATGGTTGCCTATTTTTTTGATAAAAATTCCCATGCGGTTACAGTGCCACTAGAGAATCATAAAACGGTTAATTCGGAGTGGTACACGACCAATTAATTGTTTGTCAAAAGTCTGCGAAGAAATAAAAAAGAACAACCGAAAACGCAGAATAATTCTTCATCATGACAATGGTAGATGTTACACGTGCCGACGTATAGTTGTTTTTGCTGAGAACCAACTTTGTTTTTCGAAGGTCAAAAGATTGAATTGACGGGTCATCCGCCGTACATCCCCGATTTGGCATCCAAAGATTTCTATTTATTTTCAAGCGCTAAATAAATTTTGTGGTTAACGTTTTTCGAGCCGTAAAGTGTGCTGATGCATTTAAAATGCACGTTTTGAAGATACCTCGATTGCAATGAAAAAAGTGATATAAAAATTGGTTTTAGCGTATGCAAAAGTGCCTCGATCATCCTGGCGAATATTTTGAAATGCAATAAAATCATGTTAAATGATAGATGTTTATTTCTTTTTAATATTCCGGACACATAAATAGCAGCCCTCGTATTATGATAAATAATTTTGACTCTGTTATGAATATACATTGATTATATATACTTAATATCATTTTGATGCCATGGTCAGAGGAAAATATTGTTCGGCCGTGAATATTCAGTTGATATATATATATATAATCTAACCACTGGACTTAATGCAGTCAATACCAGATTCCACTTTATCGTGGCGGTCATTCCATCAGCAGCACGTCTATCGATCAAATAGGAGTGGGCACATTCGACGGGGCTTCCTTCGACTAATGGATGCAACTCGTACGTCATTCGTAACGGTGGGACTAGATGCATTGTAACACCTCAAAATTATAATCCGGTGCTTAATAAAATTGTTGAATTTGCCTCATAAATTGTCAACTTAATGACTGATTCTGAATGAGATGCCGTAGTCTCATTTCAATAATCTCATATAATTCGTTTTGTTGTAAAATAAAACGTAATTTTTACATTTATGACTGGACTTAAAGCATAGATCTCAAAAATAAGAAACAAAAAAAGAGCATCTATTTTGAACATATTCAATGTTGTTCAATCTTTTTTATGACTGACCTCCGAACTGCCAGTTAGGTTACATTAAAAATCATATTTTAAATACAAAATTATGTGATTATTCTTTTATCTCAAAAGTAAACGTATAAATAATGATTATTTTTTGAGTTTTCTGAATTTCTCTCGATAATTAGTTAATCAACTCTTTTTTCTATTTATTTCTATGGATGATTCTATTTCAGAACGCGTAAAATACGAAGTTTGGTGCCCACAGAGACAACTTTTTATGAAACTTACCATTCGCGTTAGTGTTGGAAGCGCGTGTCGATGGTGATCCTGGCATCTATTCATTCCATTCCTCGGATACTTAGATGCTCAAACGCCAGTAAAGTATACACAGCAGCCTATTTGTGTATTATCTTATTAATAAGATTTATCAACAGATGTAGCAACATCTGCTGCAGATCATCAATAGCATCATCATATTAACCGTCATCACCACCTGGTCTTTCTACACTATATTTATTCGTAAGAATGTATATCTATTTACGAAAATCAAAACATTAGATTCATCGGATCAAACATAACCATATTGTTAATAATGTTTGGTATCTTTATTAATATTCACTATCTTTATTAACATACGTTAATATGTTATAATAATATATTAATATATAATAATGTATGTTACTATTGTAATTTTACTTATTACAACAAACCAAAAAGGTAAACATTTCATTTCTAGAATGAATTCTAATAATGCGTCAGAGGTAAAAATAAAACAAGAACCACTCACCCTAAATTTTTCATGTCTCTTACATATTAAAGGCATTACACTTATATATCTTTCATTTTGTTCTTGCATTGCTCCAAGTAGAATATTACAGAAATAATTTCCCGAATGTGCGACACGGCGCCCTCATTTGAAACATGGTGGGAACAGACTCATAATAAAGACATACAAAGACATACAAAGAAGAGTTTCGTTTACCACTACTGCAATCTAGCCATCCGTTGCAGGTGCAGCTTCGATACAACTTGCAGGTGCAGAATGTTTTCAATTTTTTTCTGAACTGTTCAATCAATCGAGTACAAAATCTAATCCACTCTATTCTAATGAAACTGCAATATACGCTCGGCTCTCAAAATAAAATTTGTTGGTGCGCTCAAAAAGCTGCCTCCTTGAACATCTCGTTAAAATCTGTTAAATGATCATAAGACATCGGTATCGATGGATTTTTTCAAAATACCATTCATAGTTCTCGACCGATATCTTAATTCTTTTTTTGCGCCTGAAAAACCGCACTAGGTGCCGCGAGCTTTATTCTAATCGGCCGCGTAGTTCAAGAAATATCTTTGACGAAATAGTTGAAAAACAACTATAAGTCATTTTTGTCTTTAATAATTGTTAAAGAGAACACTTGGCAATTTTCACTTCGAATATGTGATTAGTAATATTTTCGTCCTTCAATCTAGAAAACTATATTGTTTAAAACATATTGTTTTGGAATTTGAAATTTTGGAGTTTTAGGGCTGACCTGTGAGATCAACTGTTGTCAATTTTCTTATTTTTTGGAAATGTATTGATAGTATAGATTTTAAAATACTAATTGATACCTCTAAATAACTTATGCTGAGAATTTTAAAAGATAAACTGTCCTTTTACTGCAAATAATTGAAATACCAATTAAGGAAACGATAAATACACCATTTAATTACAGCCGTAAAAGTTATTATCCTAAGAATAGAAAATCGATTTCTTCATCACCATAACTCAATATCGACAAGTAGATACAGAAACTACTTTGACCCCACTTTATTCAGGATCGTACCAAAATGAAAACCGTATTGAATATATTTACTGCAAATATACTACCATAAATATGTATAATTATGGTCGTTTTAAAATTTACATTCGGTGACGGTTGTGTCTGTTTATTATATTATAAGATAGCAGTGTATAAAACCCAACACCATCAATATAAAGTAAAATATATGATCTAGAAGAGAAAAGACATTATGTTTTATGTATTTGCTTTAGCAGACATTTATATATAATATATTAGCTTTAGGTTACACATTTTTCTTTCTGTATAACGTAATGTAATAATGTTTTTATATGTATTCTAAGCACGGGAAAAGCAATACGAGGCAATAAATTGTGATAAAACCGGATCTCGCCGTTTGAGTTAGGAAGCTTCCACTAAGTTCCAGTTTTTTGGGAGTTAGTAGCTTTCGCTAGTTCCGTTTTCCGCTTAGAGTCAACTCTTCTCTCTTAGTTACCCTCTTTAAACTCCAATCGATGACGTAATGCGCCAAATGAACAGACTGCTCGGCGGTACGGAGGGAAAAAGATTTGTCTGTTTTTGTTTGTTGGTGATCATTTAGCTGTTTAAAGATATTTACAGTCTTTTATATTTTTGTTACGTTGTATAATTTTCTATAAAGCCCATAATTTTTAAACTGTCTTATAAGTCGTTGTTAATGCTAGGCTTCGAATTGTTATAAAATTATTTAAATATACAAGAAAGTGGTAATATATTTATTTGAGCAAATGATTTCATGTTTTTATTTTCATTTAAAATGTAGTTTTGAATAAGTTTGTTCAGGACGCTTAAAAAAATATTTATTAAAAATCTGCAAAATTAGAAGACGTTCGTATAAACTTTTCTTCCGCAACATAATATTTGTCACTTTACCACAAAAAATCACATTTATTATTTGTTTGTTTATTTATTTTTTGAAGTCTTTACTTTTCTAGTGCATCGTATAAATTATATTTCAATCTATTTTGATAAATTTTGCAAATGCTCCGTACCAAAATAGATAAAACTTTAATTATAACACACAACACAAAATCCGTATTAGAGACACCAAAAATAAGTAGTACTCGAACATTCAGTCTGCATCCTAAGATAACCTGGAATCACGGTCTATCCACTCTCCGAGAGTGGTCTACAGTGGGTGACGTCACTAGCGCAAATCGCACGCCCAACGCTCGCCCGGGCGCAGCCTCGGCTCGAGAGGCTAGGGGTGTCGCCGGCATCGATCGGCGCGATCGCCCCCGTTCATAGGTTGAATCAACCTTTTGGCCCTGAATTAGCCCTATCTGATACGAAGCCCTATCTGATTTCATCTGACTTAATGTAGGAAGTTATTACGTTGTTGTTGGGGCCTTTCCCATTTTATGTAAATCGAAAAGGTCCAACGATGACCCTAAAGATGTCAGGCCGGTTAAACAAGTTCGCGACTGAGAGACGTAAGTGGCTGCGGCTTGATTAAGGAAATCAATTGCAATCAATATTTCAGTCGCTCGTTAAAGTATTAATAAGTAGGCGAAACGTCGCATTTTCAATAGTGTTTCGTTGTTGTCCACATTCCGCTTAAACTATTTGCATTTTGTATTGACTGGACGTGAACATAATTATTTCCAATTTTTTAAAAATAATTGCCCCTCGAACACACATCCAACTTGGAAAGAATGAAAATAGATTGACGAAGAAAATCGTTATAGGAAACGTGTATGATGAAAGGGTCGGCAAGGGACGCTCTAAAAAATCTTGTGCAAATCGTCAGCAAAATAATATGCGGCCAACGCATATCTCATTTTCGTGATCCCTACGTCCGCGTAGCTGAATGTTATGTCTTCCATTTTTATGACGAACAACATCACACAGTATTGTTCAAATGAATGTGATAAAAATAAATAGAATTAATTACATAATTTAACAGACGCGCAAGGCTACTTTTTATCCGGCTGCCCCAGAAAAAGAGTAATGTTTATCGAGTGCACATTCGTGTGTTCATTGAAGTGAAACTTCTAAAGCGACTTCTAACAAGGTTGCGTTAAACGTTCAACGCTCCTGGGGAGGGGGAATAGAAAGAAACAGCGAGAGTGAATGCGTGGCACTCGAACGCATGCGCGTAGTATACCTGTTACAGGCCAGCGCGAGCGTTAGCAACGAGTAGCGACCAATATTCCATTCCATCCCAATAGATTTGGATATTTCTCCACTCGAAAATGATAATTAAAAAATGCGATCAATTGTGAATTGTAAGCAAATTTTATTAAATTTTGTCTTAAAGAAATAATATGAGTTCACTAAAAATCATTCTACCCCTTCCTATTTTCATTTCCACATAACGAAGTTTCACTTCTCCCGCGCGGAGGGACTCCACGCACTATCTTTTTTTCTTTGACACACTCTGTGGCCTGAACGGCTTAGTTGATTTCAACTTATGTGATATCATTAGATTCTACTTGATTTTGGTAACTACATGGGATATTTTTTAATATGAAGCAAATGGTTGACCCTACAGGTTATACCTAAAATTTTCCGCTATAATATTTATCGATGTACTTTTAAGTTCAAAAATATAGATGACTAAAACTCGAGGACTTATATTTAAGCTTTTCGACGTAAAAATTCGACAAAACTTGATTTTATAGGCTATTCCTGAAAACTTTTACTACTTTCGAGCTAAAAGTCTTCAAAAATATACAAGTAATCTTATGCTGATTTAAGTTCTCCGAGCTTAAAAATTTAACATTAATAAATTTTCAGCACTTCTAATTCTAACATCTTGATTTATTTAATCAAAACGTTACTTTTTAATTTTAAACTTCTGTATCTATCAAAAGTGTAGTTCGATTTTGATCTGCTTCGCGGCATTCGACTTAGTTTTTCAAACAAAGAAAGTTGTCTGATACCAAACATCAGCCCAAAAAGAGCTTTAAAAGTTATTTTGAAAATGTACTTTTTCTGACAATCTTTCGATGACGATATCTCTCTGACGAACTAACCGCTTTTGACGCAATTTACAACGAGCAACTTTGTTTTCTAAGTGGAATCATACAGTAGATTTTGAAATTTATCGGTAGGGCAGTTTATAACATAGCTTAAAATAAGAATTTTTGAAAAAAATTGTCCAACAATATCTCCTGAACAAATCAACTGGTTATTTATGTAATTTACAGAAGCCAATGCACCTGTTTAAGAAAAAAAAAAAGCTAAATCGATTTTAGTATCGATCTATAGAGTAGTCTAAAAGTCAATCCTAAAAATGTTTTTGTGTAAATTTAATCGTTGAGGTTTTTCAAAATTTACCAGGCGGAATCAGATAAAGTTTTCAAAAAATCGAAGTTGAGTAGACTTCTTTCGTACGCCGTAAATTGTTTTTTGATAGATTAATTCGTTCAAAAATTATTACAGGTTTACATATACTCATTCATACAGACGTACGGGAATCATTCTAGAAATGGTCAAAATAGATTCCTACGACCATAAAACAACAAGATGTTATTGAAACTCGATATGCAAAAATTGATCTTAAAACAATAACTTCCCATTTTTTTAATGAATCAATTGTCTTAGCGGGAAATTAAAAAAAAAAAGTATTATTCTTACGATATGGATATCAAATTTAATTAAGTAAATAGTCAAATCCAAATATATATTACTTTAATATTTTTAGGCTACCATTTTGGGACAAGCTATTAAAAATGAAATCTATGTGAAGACATTACGTTAATTCTTTGTTGAGCTGTTATCCTCCTTGTTCTATAAAACACCACACTTAATTATTTCCAGTCAATTAAGTTCACCATAAATTTTATTGGTCAGATATTTGCTTTTTCACGTCAACTATAACATATTTACCGCTTTTCTATCGTTAAGAATAATTTATGGTCTCGTTTACATTTAAAGAATGCTCTAGACTAGTCGTTTACGAGTCTTTGTATAAGTTAATTCGACCACTGCATTAGGAGTAAGTTCTCTCTTTAAAATTGCTTTAACAGTCGAATTAAATTTATTTTAATTAGTGATTCCTTAAGGTATTTTCGTGTCACAATATAAGTGAATATGTAATACAATGTTGGTTTGTTTTAGTATTCCATTTTTATTTTTATTTTAGTCCTCCAACCTCAAAAATGATATAACAGTGTTTACTCTTGTGACAGTAAAAGTATAGTCTATGGCAAGTTCGATACTTAATATCTGCCCCACTGCATATTTTTCTAACTCATGTGAAGACGAAAATTTGGACTATCGCCTGCATTATAATCAAGGAAAACCACATGACAAAACTCGCATAGAGAAGATTCATTCGAGCCTCAAAACACATGTGATGTTATCAAAACGTATTAGTCCGACGTGACACCTCGTACAGTAGTGCAACTCTAGAAATATTTTTGCATTACGTTAACTTCTGCTTTTTTTTCTGCATCTAGCAGAAACATATGAAAAATACTATTTTGTCGATGTATTCCTGTGAAATAAAATATGGCTCGCAGTACGTGCCCTGTCGAGTTGTTGATTTGATTTCTCCTTCGAAGCAAAGAACGTTAGTACGAAAAAGAAACAACTCTTAACACTCACGTCACGTAAAGAACTGACCTAGAATAAGGGTGTCTCTACACCGGCGGCAGAGAATAATGCAAAGTAATCTAACCATTGATCATCATGATCATCATGATCATCGATCTACCTTCAACCAGTCGCAATGACTGAAAGGGACAAGTTCCAATACATCGAAGGTAGCGTAATTATAGGGTGGAGCACAGATTCTAGTATGGATTAGGAGTGACGGGAGTGTAGAGCCAGCCGGTATTCGTGCAACTTTTAGCCAGAAACTGGATTCAGAAGAGGTAATACATACTAATGTGTAATGTGTCAATAAACATAGTGGAAAAGAGCAAGTTTCTTCCGTTTGTCTTCTGTTCTCCGTTTTCTTTGATTGGTGCACAGCTTTCAGTATTTGCTTTTTGGTGTGGTTCATCCGCAATCTTTAGTTTCTATATCGCTCTTTGCTAATGTAACCTTTTCCCCTTTGATTCCTATTGTGATAACTCATATGTGCTCTGAGATATCCTTTTTTTCATAAATTTGTCACCTCAGTTAATTAATTATCAAATTAATGATTTTCTTTGCTTAGTGTAAACTTCCGGTGCTAATGAGGGTTGATAGAGTTCATCCATAGCCTTCCTAATCCCTAATTTGGTTTGCTCTTCTTGGTTCTTATTGTAGTAATGTGAATACATATACATATACTGGAAATATACTAGAAGTATATTAGAAATCTGAAATAATTTATTTCTCCCGTTAATCTTTTATTCTTCGTTTTCTTCAGTTGTTGCAGAACTTTCAGTGTCCATTTCTGAGAGTTGGTACAGTTCAACCGCAGCCTTTTTTATTTTTGTTTTGTTCTGATCTAATGTGGTCCATTCCTCCTGGTTCTTATTGTTATAACAAAATAATCTTACCATTGAACTGTAAAAAAAAGAGGACGTGCACAATCCTGCTCTAAAAAATTTGTGATAAAACTGGATGTTTAGCAGTCATGGCATTCAGTGTAGTTACGTCGCACCTTTAATCAGAATGTCGAAGTATTCTGTTTAAAAATGCGAAAATAAACATAAAAAGTTATTAAAAAGGATAGTGTTTGTAAATTTCGCTAATAAAAATTTAGTTTACTTATAATACTTTCTCAATCACAATATAATGAGTATTCGACGACTATTTTTAATTTCTTCATTTAAAGTACCATCAAAAGTTGATAAAGAAATAGACTTAAAATAAATAAACAACACCGGTCTCGTATTTCTCGCGTTGTCACATTATTCGGTTGCTTAACAATAGAGACTTTGTTCTTATAATAATGGCATTGACTTTTTTTTTTTTGTTATTTGTTTTATATTTATACAAATCTTAAAATCACCTCTAAAAGGTTTTCTTTTATTTTGGCAAATAAATAAAAATTGCATGGTACGAGAACGGGACTGTAAGGCGGGTGAGTCAGTATCTTTATACCTAACATGCCCAAATAGCTAGTTGTTTGTCTGGTAAATTTTGTCACGATGATGAAGAATCCTACTGTGAGGTCGTTTTTCACGAACTTTTCCAAAACAAGCGGCAAACTATTGTTAGTGTCCCAGTATACGGTGACTATTTTTTTATCTTTTAAAACAATTGTTGCCTGCCGTTTCGAACGATGAAATCAGCATTTTTTTTTTGATGAATTTTCTTTTCGTCCCCAATTCGTAAAAACAAATAACAAATGAATGAAATCTACACGATGAGGTTGCAAAGAGTTCTATTTCTTTTAATTAAAACGTTATTTTATTTATTTTGCAAGTTTTAAGTGGTTAGTACTAAAACTTTTCAGTGTCAGCTAAGTATAGGCAGTGTGTGTGTAATTTTTATATATGCGAACGTTCTTACTTCGAATACTATAAATATGTATTGACATAGGTCACGGAATATGCCGACGTTACAGAAATTAACATCAAATAAAATAAAACATAACCATAACCGTAACATTAAACAGTAACATTGACTAACTTGTTTGCAAATTGAGATTTCTTGGAGAAAATAACATAATTTAGTCCCATTTTACCAATAATTTTATGCATCTTAAACTAATTCATAGTTAGAAATCTGCACTATTGGTTTTTTTATTGAAAGCTAGTAAAATATTTCAAATGATTTGATCGAAACTTCTATTTACCCATAGGTAGGAAACTTCTATTTATATAGAAGGAAGATCCTAAAATTTTATTTATTTCCTATATTGTATTCCTACTCAGGCTTCAATACTTGTTAATGTCCTAATGCACACTTTTACGAGATGAGCGAGGCCGTCTTCCACATTCGGTTGCATTTTTTTAAAGAAAATGCCATGTTACAACACGGAAATGTATCTATACAAATTATCTAAGGGAATGTCGTAAAATTAGACCTAGCTTAAGGTTTAAATATGTCTAGTGTGTTATTGTAATCATTTCATTATTCCTTACCGTAATACGTCATTTTGACAATTCGTCGTTGCAGACAACAAATTCGAATTATCGAAAAAGACTTGGCGATAGACATTGAATGTTACTGGAATTCAAGCTAATAACTGAAATATTTACTGGCAAATGGCGCAAAGTTATGAGAGTTGATATAAAATTGATGATGAATATCATAATATAAGTAGCCACGTGAGTTATTAGAAAATTCGCCACAGGGAGGGTGATTTATTTCATTTTCCTGAAATCATATGGAAAAATTTGAAAATACTATTAAAGACCACATTTTAGCAAAATAGAATAAGCTCATCAATTTGCTATTCTAAAAGTACATTTAGTGTTAATGATAAGATATCAAAAGAGACAATACATCAGATTATATTGAAAAATGTTAACATGTAACATGTGGTTATAATAGAACCTAATTTTAGTAGAATATCAGCCGCTCGTCTGATATTAGTTTTCAGATATAATTCAGTGTGCTTAAACCCTTATTCAATAGGGTAGGCTTACAAACATCACATCGAATTCGCGGTCAACCGACTACGGTTTCATAAATTACCTTACATATCGTGTTAGCTTTCTCGCACAGAGGTCATGATTTTTAAAGTCAATCGTATTGCTTCTATAGAGAAGCAATACGATTGACTTTAAAAATTGTTGTTTTTGTTTTTCGAGACGACGTTAAGCCATTTTTTTCAATAGGTACCATGAGGTTTAGAACTAACAGGCCTTAAATCCTTTTTATATAAAAATAATTACAAAAGCGACATAACTATAATTGTATTTGTTGTATTACGTTCCAAAACAACCTTACTACAATTGGAACTGTTAAAAGCTTTTACGCGACCCTCTCAACTTACTGGATTTTTTCTAAAAAAAGGATGGCTTTTTTGTTTTTTTGTAATTTATTTACAAATTGTTTTGTTTTGAGTAAATTAAATTTTTTCGGTTCTAAATACGATTTTCGATAAATTCTAACCGTAACTTTTATCTCTATTTCTATTTAATTTTTCTGTAGTGCATTCATATATAATTTTAATGTCTTTATTTAACAGTTTATTTTTTTTTAATTTACTGCAGCTGACAACCCTGTCTGTTGACCTTAATCAAAGCCTAAACTTTACAAATACTACTAACAAATTATAAAAATACGCTTGCAAAATATTCATAGTTGCTGTCAACATAACACTGGGAGAGTTAGTACCTACAATACTGAAAATAAAGCTTACTTAAATCAAATATGAAAGCTTTTAAAAAGTGGTTGGTTTTTTTCACAGTCTTTTTGGTTACCAAAGCTATGATCGGGAGCATCACAAACATCGACATAAAGATCCATTTATGTTGACTGTTTAAGTGATTCTTGGGTATCTTTTTCTTTTGTGCTTAAGCACGTAACTTTTCTCATGCATAATATCCTCTGCGCAGTCAATAATTTCAATGTTGTTAAAGGATATGCTTCTGTAGTGCTGGTAATTCAAAGTTCGTTTTGTGTAACAGGTAATCACAGCGCCCTATCTTTCTACAGACTAATCGACTTACGATAGAGATTCTAATATGCCTTCAAAGGAGTTCCGATCTCCATTAGTAAGTAGTTATGTGTATATTATATTACACGCATACACTTCTAGCACCTTTTAATAATATTTCGGATTAGATATCAGATTGGTTTTTGATCGCCAATTGGTCTTTGAAACATACGTGCCCGTTATTTACATTAGCATTAGTAACAGCGAGTCTAAACATATGAGAACAGTTTTTGGTTTTACGCTAGGTTCAAACTTTAATGACTTGTCTCTTTTTGAATACAGCTGTTCCTGAAAAACATTATTATATATAGCATTCTTGCGATATAGTGGACATAGCATTTAGTCGTATACAGCATTAATCACAGTAATGTTATTTTGAGTTTTAGTTGCTACTTCAAGCTCTAAATTGGCTGCATTTTTCATTTTAATTATTCCCTTTTATTTTTCGAATTTTCTCCATAATTTTCGTTACTTTAATTACAAACATTTTTTGTCGTATCAGGAATGTTAGATGAACGCATTAATTAGAGCAGTAACAATAAGTAAGTCGCATAGTTGTAACTGATCTAAATCTTTTATGGTCATGACTGATCTATCAACGAAATCATATGCAATAGCACGCATTTAAAAGTCAAGGCAAAGGCGCGACATGACGCTGCGACTTTCGATCAATCGTGGGTCGCGACTCCTCCTTCTTGTGGCTAGAAGCCAACAGATGCCGGCCCGCCGCGCCGGCGCCTAACATATACAAATAATTACAACGTAGATAAACAATGATTTATCTATAGATCTAGCATCCTTTTATTGGTTTAATTTTGGAATATTTCTCCGCATTCGCCGAATAAACATAACAGTAATTATGTAATATCATTATAGTTATCAATGATCGCTCTTCCAAATTAATGGTATTTTATGGCTTTGTATATTGTTTCATTATGAAAGGCCTTGCATATTTTTTATTAAATAAAACAATTGAAAATTTAAATTTGATAGCACGCAACTAAATGCAGGAAAGCTTTTAGAAATAGATAGTTTAAATGCATCAAAAAACGGAATAATTTATTTAAATCAATCGTTACACATCCATCACATTCATCCTTTTCCTGTCTCTTATATTCTTTATGATCAAAAGTAATTCTGGAACCGGCCATTAAAAACAATAAATATTCAAAATCAGTTTTTTTGGTTTTGTAAGAACCCGTATGGTATATTTTTGTTTTTGCAAAGGTCATCCCGGACTCTCCCAAAGTCAGCATTCCCTTTATACATTGTTTTTATTTTCTTCGTCTCCTTTTCATGTAACCTATTTTGTTTTAATTTAACAATGTCTATGAAAATACCGCTGTTTCGAAATATCAAGCATGGATCCTCACCGGGGCGGTGCTGGCCGAATGTCAAGCTGAACTATGGACCAGTAGCATCATTGCAAGTGAATCGTTTCTTCCCCGAAATTAATAAAGTAAACGCCATCTCGTTTTTACTTGATTTAACCCTGAACCATATTTATTCAAAATCTGACTTGACTATTTTGTGCCTACAATATACCTATTCACTTATTTTCAGGATTTGTTTAGATATTATTTCATAAAATTTTCATGTCTATTTTTTATTGTTACTTTCCCATTTTTTTTTCCTGTTGTGGAACTAAAACATTAATTACGGTGAGCAAAGAAGCCCCTAACATGATTTCACAATCGGTACATTCTTGTGGTACACTTAATAAAAAAAACTATGGCACTTAACACAATTTAATAGACAAATTTAAATTTTTGTTTATGTTTATATCTTCTATTCATATGTCATTTTATGAAGAAATATTAAAAAATATATAAAGTAACAGTGTTTAATATTTGATCAACTAGAATATTATATAACTAACGTCACCTGCCTGAAATTATAGAATTTCTATAATATCAGGCAGGTGACGTGTCGCCTATAGACGTATACCTCATCATTATACTAATGAGGCATACATCTATGTGCGATGTTTTGTTTACTACACCCTTATTGAAGGCACCTATTAAAAAATTACAGACTTAATATTCATTTGTTATTGTTTTTTGTTTACTTTTAACTAGAATGTTATCATAATATTACCGCCATTTGTTGATAAGTACAAAATTAATAGGACATATCTATATCTAAATTATAAAATATGCAGACGAATAACCTCTATTTTGGTTTCTGTTCAATAATCACATTATAAATAGAATTAAAATTTTTGTTTATGAAACTTTCATGGACAAATATTAATACTTTTTTTATACTAAGTAATTGTTTAGGAGCAAATTGTTTAGGAAATTATTAATCATAATTATTGTAATACCTAAAGCGATTAATAACTCATTCTATTAAAAATTCTTTCCTTATATTTATTTATTTGGAAACCCTTAAGTACACTAGACTTACATATTTTAAATGTTAAAATATGTTAAATGAAAGGTACAGGCTTGCAAAAAAGAGATATACGAAACACGTAAAAACGCGTAACGAGCAACACATTAAAGAAAGACATGCAAAATTTAAATTGATGACAAGTCTATAATGTGACCATTAGGTATTTGGCTTCGTGTTAAATATAGACTTTTTAAATATATTGAGACTTTGACCTGAAATGTCCACAAGTGTGTTATTACTCAGTATAAAATTGTTTCATCTATATGAACTTATTATATTACGAAATAATTTCATTTCATTTTTTTATAATTCAACAACGTAATTATATAACTTGGATTAAAATAAATTGGTTATATGTACATTCACTCGAATGCATCGTCGGCTAGTGATCATGTTTAGGATAGTGTTGAAGGTATTAAGCTACAAGGCCACACGGCTTGTGAATGGCATCAAGCACTATGCACACTCAAACGCATCCTGAATGCATTTCTGCATGTACTGACGCGCGCATAAATAAAATATGAAACATTCGCACAGCCGTGCTTTTTGCTAGTTAGTGCAATAAAGGAATACGTGTCAACTGACCAAATCGTAGATAAATGTACTCGTATGGTTGATTACAGTAAGTGACAGTAAGAGACAGTAAGTGTCGCTCAAAGAAGGCGCAAATATCAAGCGTCTAACATCGACGAACCCGCGCGAAACCATTTCAGCGTGCTGTGGAAGCAGGAGAGGTGTATCAAGCTGTGAAGATTTATTTATTTTGACCTATTTCGTCTTCTCCTGACGTACAAAATAGTAGTAAGCTTAAATAAAATAAAAATAATGACATTAGCAGTTCATATCAACGCTGCATAGTCTAATTTATTTTAATACGTGAGCAATTTCATTTTCATTCGAACTCGTAGAATTTTTCACTGATGATCGCCAATTATTTTGCATTATATTTATTAACTCGCCTCGAGTGAACTCGGGCCTATCCCTAATCCATTTTCGTTCAAAGTTATACTTAAATCGTAATAGAATTTTAAACAGCTTTCGACGTCCCCGGCTCGATCTTAATGGATTCGTAAATAGTTTATTTTCACTAATTTAAACTAAACTTAGAAAACACTTAAATAATATTCCATATTCCGTCTTTTTTTATTGAGACGGGTCAAAAATTTTATTATATATTTTATTATCTATTTTATTACATAAAATAACTTAAAAAAACATTGTTAAAAAGTACGCGATATTAAAATCGCAAATTTTCAGAATAACAGTGACTGATCCATGATAAATGAGACGCCTTAAGGTCAGCGATAGCGTCATAGGTCACGGCCTGTTTAAAGTAACGATTTTTAGATGACCTATAGGTACGCCTTAATCTGCAACAGTAGACGGCTGTAGACAGATAATGAAAAAATATATTTATCGTATCATTGGCTAATAATGAAGTAATATAATTCAGGCATCGGTTACTTTACATTATACCCGTTTAGTTGTAGGAAGTGTTTCATGAAAAAAAAATAGTACAATTACTACTTTTAAGTTACTAAGGATTAACAATAAATTTATGTATATCGGCATTTTATAGTTTATTCAAATTTTCCCACCCAATCTTCACTGTTTAAGTTTTTATATTGCACTATTTTCCAACTGCTTTTGTAAAATCATTCATTTAGTTTCACCTGTCGCGGTATCTGGCTGTGGGTAATCAAATTTTACATGTTAAATTTAAACTACAACCATTCTCGGTGTCCGGTCGGCCCGAAATGTATCGCAAATATAAATTGGACGGTAACGCTTCATAAAATTGTCATGGATATGGTCTAACGATGGAGTCGTAAAGCAGTCATAAGAACTTTGTAACTTGTATTGTACTCTGATCTTCGGTAACGTCCAGGGTCGTGATGATGGAGCCGGAAGCTGGCGACGGTAACTCTGTGACGAAACGACCTGACCTGCCAGATTTTAATACGTTTGATATATATTAACAACTACTATGGGTAGATGATTGTCGTGACGATAAAAAAAGTTCTCCTTGGAGAAGTTTCTTCATCGTCACAACAAAGTCAGCCGGAACCTAGCTATGTGGATGTCTTAAACGAAGTAGATCAAATAATAAGAAACGTTACAAATATAATTAACTGATTGTTATATTGTATTACTACGACTTTCACTGAAAATCGAAATATCAGAAATGAAGTAATTTCATAAAATTTTACCTAATAAATATAACTTTAATAATAACTATTGATCTAGTTTATTTTGCCATCATACGATAAATTGTAAAAAGTAAATGAAACAGAAAAAAAAACTAAATTTTAAAGTTTAAATTAATTCCAATAAAAAAATAAAACATTTTGCAAATAAAACCGTGTTACACTCTCATTTTCTTTCATGCTGTCAAATGTAACAGGCTTTCATTTGAACTCTGTAATGAGTACACAAATATTTAATAAATCTGGTGTGGAATAACTTTGACAAAGACGATGTAACTTTAATATCTATCAAAGGTCAAAGTGTTAAAAAGGGCTTATTGCTAATTGGAATAAGTTTTATTTTAAATTTTCGTTCTTCTTTGAAAGTTTAATATTTATTTTTTTTTAATTTGCTTGGTAAACTAACCCTCTTGATGCCTATGTACTTTTAATTATTAATATGAAAGCTTACTTTAAACCTGTTTACAAATTACAGATATCTCCCAACACTCATTGCAATGTACCAGCGCTGACCCGAAAGGAAATTGACCAACATAAAATAATCTATTTTAACACACAAACGAAAGGTTCGCACGTTGATACGTATATCATATATGTGTGATTATATTACAAACTAATGAAAAGTTATATTTTTATATCAAAACGCTATTACGCACGGCTAAAGTGTAACTTCTAACTTTATCGGGCAGAAGCAACGTTCAGTAAGATCTATATTCCGTTTATTTCAGTGTTAAGTTTGCCACCAAACGAGAAATTTGTTAAAAAGTGGTTAATATTCAAAAAGGGCGAATACATATGATAACACCTAAATTATTTTTTACGAAATAAGCCTATCGGGCGATCAAGAATCGAGATAGAGTGAACAGTAACTTGCGAACGCGCTGCTTTCAGACGTTCTTCCAAAGTAATCATATGGCTATTTATGAAAAGCAAGACGTAAGCATGTCAAATGCAAAATGAACAAACAATATATGTTACATTCTGGAATATTCTAATCCAAAGAAATGTCTTTAAAATGTAAATACACGTAGGGAACTGCCCCACGTCGGTCGACGGGAGACGGGAGAAAAACTTGTGTACGTTTTATAAAGTACTTTTCTCGAATACAGCTGCGCCGGCGACTCCGTTTGTGTAGACATTAATGTAGTCCTTTTATTGTTTTATACAGTCCCGATCTTGGTTTGCACCATTAGTCTAGCAGGATTTGTCAATTTTCAACTTTTTTGGAACACCGGTCGCAATACTAATTATAAAATTTCATTTTGGTCGCATGCAAAATTTACCCACACTTGTGATTGTAATAGATCGTCACTGCGACAGAAATGAGAAGAAGCAATTATTCGAAATATAAGAAGAGGAAAAATTTTGCGACAAACGAAGCCACGAGCAAGTGACTGTTGGACGTATGCTGATACGGCAGGACAAGACACGCGGCTTCGTATTGTTGTAGACGCTCGTAAAATAGGCGGCTGAATGTACGAAACTGGCTTTAGCTACTAAATTCCAAACGTCAATTAACGTCAATCCCATGCATATAGCTTTTTATTCTACGAACGCTTACGGCAATAGAAAGCCATAGAAAGCCACTTGTCTAGCACTTCAGGAATCGAATGTGAAAATTATGTTATGACAATATTGAGCGAGGGCGGGAAACGCAGTGGCATTAGAGATATTTTCCATATCGCATGGACGTATGCTTGACGACTCATTGATAGTGTTAAAAAAGACAAGATCGGTCTAACATATGTCTCTGAAATTTGATTCATCATTTGATATACGTATATACTTTTCCATATTTTTAAGAGAACCTTTTTAACTTGAGAAATTATAGAATGCAAGAATGCAATCGTTTTTTATTCGGTTTACTGCAGCCATAGAAATGACCAGGACGGGAGTTTTTGAAATAGTTACTGACACAAAGGACATAACTAAAAATTGTATATCACTACATGACCTAACATCATAGAATTCTACATCGTTTTACATTATGTCAAACCGCAATTCTACAAGAAATAGTCACCGAATAATCTTTAACAGCTTGTGATTTCGTTGTATTTAAGCGATTTTAAAATTACACTTCCTTTGTCGCGTTTGTTCAAACAGATCAGAACATATTTTAGCTTGTTAACAAATTGCGTCCTCTAATGCAATACATAATACATTATTTTCTACCAGGGCTGCTATTTACATGTCCGGAATATCAAAAGAAAAAACATGTGTCATATATGATTTTATTGCTTTTCAAAATAGTGGCCATGATGATTGATGCATTTCTGCGTACGCTGAAACCAATTTTATGACACTTTTTCCATTCTGATTGAGAATATCTCCAAAACGTGCATTTTAAAGGCGTCAACGGCCTCTTCGCGTCTAGAAAAACATTGACGACGTAAATGATTCTTCACGCTTGGGAATAAAAAGAAATTATTGGGTGCCAAATCGGGGCTGTACAGCGGATGACCTGCCAATTCGATCTTAATAGATAGAAGGTCAAAACCTTCCAAAAAGCAACTTTAATTCGGTCGACGTGTGGTAGGTAGCACTATCATGGTGAAGAATGATTCTACGTTATCGGTTGTTCTTTATTATTCTTCTTCAAAGACTACTGACAAAAATGGTCGTGTATCACTTCAAATTAACCGTTTTACGATTTTCTAGTGGCATAATACCAAAAAAAAAACAGGCAACCATTTGCTTCGAAGTGCTTTTGGCAAGAATCGCTTTTGTTAAGTTCGGCTCAAATTG
Organism: Eumeta japonica; assembly: GCA_005406025.1. NCBI lineage: Eukaryota > Metazoa > Arthropoda > Insecta > Lepidoptera > Psychidae > Eumeta > Eumeta japonica. The sequence continues at coordinate 34,534 of BGZK01000211.1, forward strand.
CAACACCCATCCCGTTGACTGTCGTTAAGTCGTTAAGTCACACGCATAAATCAAAGATTCATTTCCTATACAGATACTGTAAGCAACTTTTGACGTATTTTGATTGTATTTTTTATAATTTTTTTTTTTTTTTTGCACTAATCGACACAAATCTGTTTTAATCAATACCTGGTTGCGGAACGAACGAACAAATTTTTTTACAGCCAAATTTTCGTGTAATATTTTATATACGCTCATCATACTTATTCCCAGGGACGCCTTTATCTCACTAGATGTAACATGACGATTTTGCATTATTAGCTTCCACTAAACATCGATATTTTGTGGTACAACAACCGATTTAGGATGACCTTCTTTAAATTCGTTTGAGAGCAAAGACCGCCCACAATTAAACGCACTGAACCAATGATACACAGTGGTTTTCTATGGAGCTTTATACCCAAAAGTCGAAGTAAGTTGATCAATGCACTGTTTTTAAGTTAGCCCACTCCGAAAATCGCTATAAATTATCGCAAGAAAATTTTCACGAATTATATCCATGGTGATAACAACATACAATTTTTAAAATGAGGCCACAATGGTAAAACGATTGACAGTTACATGAAACAAACTGTACTCTACAGCTAAGAAGCTTCATTTTTAAATGTTGTAATTACTTTTTAAATATAATTCTGTATGTGGCCAGTTCCGGATACATAAGTAGTAAGTAGCCCTCATATATTGCCTTTTTATTTTATTTTTGCTTATTATTCTCTTATCAAGCGTATATTAATATTCAACTTAAAAATATGGTTTTAACTGCTATTGCAGTTTGGTTTATTTAGCCAACATCACTGGTCCTCCTAATATTTTATTGTTTTTAATATAATTCTGTTCTTGCATACAATCATTCGCGCGACACCAATCGACAATCGAACGCAACTCCGACAGGGCAGACGCGCGTCTCGGCCGCTGAGACGACTCTGACAATTTTTCGCCGGCGATTGGCGGTCCATTAGCGTGAGTCTGCGCAGCGATCTCTTTGCGATTTAATCACCCAAAGTGGTGTTAATATTCATCGGACCCTTTGTTATTTACTCATCTCCGCGCCGAGGCCCTGCGGGTAAATAGGCGTGCGAGCCGGCGCACTTGTGTAAGTTTCGGTAAACAAAAACGAAGTCGATTGTTCTATTCTATAGAATGTTAAAGATGTTTATTTTTTCCTTTGCAAATTCGCCCTGAAACAATTCTAAGTTGCTCATAAATTTCCAATTCAAATTTCAAAAATTCAATTTTTCGTACGATGTCCACGCTTTGAAGCTCTTGGAAGCTAATCCACCAAAATAAACTTAATGAAAAAAAAAAGAAAATTGCAAGTTCAACTCGCTCGGAGAAGTTTTCGTATGATGAATATGTTTTTTACCGCGTTTTAACTGCTCGCTGTGAAAATTGAAAATTTGTATAAAATAAAAAAAAAGTATTACTTTACCGAGGAATTCAAAAATTAAAACAGCTATTCTCCTAAAAAGACAAAATCGTTTGTTGCGTTATCGTTATCGTTATCGTTGCAAAATCGTTATCAAAATCTATCGAACATTTCAAAAGATATCTTAGATGAAAAATTAACAAGTGTTTTACTTAAGTCTAACTCTAGAGCTCCTAAAATATTAGAACTATATTCAGGAACTCGAACAGTTTTAAAAGCACTATTTTTTAAACGTATTTTCAAAACGTTGTCTTAAAAGGTTGTGAAATCAACGGTCAACAGCACTTTTTTTAATGAAAACAATCGACAGTTTGGTAAGTCGTTGTTGTCCCTGCATGTGGCGTAGATAAGTGTGTAGTAATTTTAGACATGAAAATGATCGTTCTGCAGAGACGCTATTCACAATAACGGTGATGATCTACTTCGCCAATCGTAAAACTTGCGGAAAAATTGTATGTAAATCTGTAGTTTCATATAAATGTTCTATTATTTTACAAACATAGAGAGATTATGAAATTCAGACGATTTGTATATGCATTTTAACTTCTTTCTCAAACCATCCAAAACCAAATTTGTTGGAATTATAAGCATTTATAAAATCATTGAGCAGAGTATCAGGGAAAAGATTACTGAACCTACTAAAAATTTCATACGATAGTAAATCGAAAATCTTTAAATTCTTTAAATTACTATTGCGGTTTCAGAACTCACTAAGAACGTTATCTATTATTTCAGTAAATATATGCCTCTAATGACTTTTAACGTCGTCTAAATTGCGTTTTTTTTTAGGCTAGCCACATATGCTCACAATATTAATGTGAGCACTTGATCCAGAAAATTCAAATCCGTGAGCATAAAATCTAAAAATTTTAATTTGAAATTTTCTAAGAACATTTCAAACTCTTTAATCTTTTGCACGCAGAAAGTTTTTTTTTTGTAATATTTTAGAAAGGATATCTGTTTCTTCGAAGACATTATAAAAGACATCAAAAAAATAAAGAAAAATCGAATTTCTTCGAATCAGGCAAGAATGACATGGCTTGAGTCAATGTCACCATCTCATTTGTCGACGTTCTCGGGTTTCCTCGAAAAAACCAATCAAGTTTAAAGTTATTGTAGAAATTGCATTTACGGAAAACGAATTGTAAGACCAATGCGTTTCGACAACGATTATATTCTTCGAGGCGATGCAAAAGTGTGACATTCACATATTTCATAAATAGTTCGACTACTTTGCAACCTACAAAATGCCACAATATAACTACGAGCTTTTCCGTTCCACTATATCCGACGATTTGTTTATAATAACAGCGATAAAGTCAGTATTCTTTATTTTATTAACAATAATCGCGATAAAATCAATATTTTTCATATCGCCTGCATTGAAAATGCCTAGTTTCATGCCTGTTGAGCCGACAGAAACTAGTCAATTTCAGACCAATGCAACCGTCGCCGGGCAGCAGTTGAGCAATTCCTGCCCGCAGGGCATTTTCAGGGCAGATCATTTTCTGCCCGCTGAACGAAGTTGCAGATTTATTTTCAATCCTGTCAGAGTATCTTTTGTTTATTTCATGCCTTTATAATTGTCATTCTAACCGTCGAAATCGAAAGTTCTTGAATTGTAATTTTGATTTCCTCAATAAACGTAATAAAATGGTATTATCGCTGTGTCTGAAATAATCTAGTTCTTGTCGGCTCAGACAATGAAACTAGCATTTTCAATACAGTTGATATGAAAATAGTGTGTGACGCGGGATGAAACACGATTTCAGACCGAGAGATGTCAGCCTTCGCTTCGCTCGAGCAGCCAACTTCACTCTGGTCTGAAATCGTTTTGTTTCATCCCTAGTCACACAATATACTATTAATTGTGCTCTGAATCAGTGACGCAATACTAGAAATTAAATTATTATGAACTTTACTGGAAAAGCCCGTAAAAGCCTGATTTGGAATGCGTAAATGAATTCTCAAAATACTGACAACAAATCTATCTTTCTAAATAACTTCCTCTATTTAACGAGGATAGTTTCATCGTGTCCTCGAAAAGATAATTCTTATTTACCCATAAAGCATACTATATCGAATAAATTAAGAATAAAAAACGATTTCTATCTACTTTTTAATTGTATTTCTGAATGTCTAATTTTTATTGACTACTTAAATTTGTTTTGATGCATGTTTTACCAAAAGTGGGTAATTTTAAGTACGACTTTAAGAGTTTTTCTTCTGACTGGTCATATTTTTAATAACATTTATCAAATTATGCAAATCAAAGTATGCGTGATTATTTCAAAGCAATTTCGTACTGACGGAGAAAATACATGAAAATAATAACATGTTGTGTTTGCACGTAGTAAGCCAACTAAACATTTCAAAATATTTACTATTAAAATTTCTTCTTATATGTCCTAATTTTTGAGTCAATTCTATATTTAGTAACGGCCGGTCGGCTTGCAGAATTTGTAATTTTTCTGCATAAAAAACCGATTAAATAGCGTTTAGACTACTGTTTAATTTGAATAAGCAAATATTTCCGTCGCATATTTCACAACTATAACCAAATATTTTTACTGCTTGCATGGCAGAATAATACAACGAATATAAAGCTTAAAAATTGTGGTGTTCACGAAAACAAGAGCATCGTGACTGCTAAAATGGTAATGACGTATATCAGTATTAATTGCAAAACGCCACTTTAAATCACAATGGCGTTCAGATTGCAAAACGATTTAATTTTATCGGTTACTCAATATAGGCAGAAGCTCAAATTGCATTTGTGAGCTAATAGGTTTATTATGCATAAGGAACGGATTTTGCGAAAGTGTGCTGTAAATGAACACTCACTATTCTTATATTGAGACGAACGAAGATATCGTCTCGCGCTAACAACGCCACCGTACGGCAATAGATTATGTCGTACTACCTATGAGATAACCTTAACCATAACCATAACCATAGAAAACGCTTTGTTAAGTAATTCATTATAGACATTTTTTTTTAATTTTTATCTAATGAAATGATTTGATACAAAGCAGACAAAGCGTTTTTGTCTTTACCATATTTTTATATATATATATATATATATATATATATATATATATATATATATGTACCTTACACTTAGGCTATTTTGGTGTGGACGGAAAGAACTAGTTCAATAATTATTTTTTGATTTTTAGTGCAATAATTTCCTACTTATAAAAGCGTATTTTTCTAGTTTTCATAAACTACTAATTTATTTTTTCAATTTTTAGTCTTATTGTAAGCCTATCATAAAGAATAAGGTCCTCACATTAAATTGTATCTTAAGATTAATAAAATATTTTATGGATGAAAAATGAAAATGTTGTCGACTTATATTGAACTAAAATTAGAATTTCGTAAATATTGCATGCTATATTTTAGCGTTTTTTATCATAATTTTATCTATTTTGTGCAATATAATTTTTATAACATGTTAAAATTATGAAATTATAACTTTTTAATTTGGCTTTATATCTTAAACATAATGACATATTGAAAAGTTGTTTTTGGAAATTCTAATTGTATATCCTATTCATGTATAGAAAATGTGACTTTTTATAAGATTTTCAATTTTTTCCTTCGAAGTCAGAAAATAAAAGATAAATACTCTTCTCATGGAAAATTTCGTCATTATTTATATGATAACTAGCCGGGTCAGGAGACGTAGTTTTACCTTTTCTGTTGGGTGGCCTGCCTGTGTAGTCAATGCCCGCAACTCCGGTTCCATCATATAATGAATTCCTTCTTTTTTTGTATCAATATAAATCCATCTCTATCGTCATTTTGACTTCGATCCCAGTCACACTTTTGATTCTGATTCCGTCCCCACACTCGTTTCCAATTCCAGTCCCGTTCTTAATTTCTACTTTGGTCCTGCATTCAATCCTGGTCTTATTGCATTCTCCATACCGCTTTCAATTCCGACTCCGTTACCAGACACATACCGATTTAGCATTCAACGTGTATCGTGATGTCTCTATAGACATTCTAATTAGTTATTTTAATGTTGATTTTCCAATATTATCAATCCTTAACGAGGACGGCTAAATTCTGGATTGGTTTTTGGTTTACACATACCAAGTCATGCATATGTACAAAAATGTAACTGTATTTATTTATCAAACCCGATTCCGGAAACCGCTTCACTTATTTCAATCAGTGTGTTATTTTGATACCTTTTTTGATCGTCTGAATAAAGACATAAATCTTAGGTTTTCATTTTTTCACATCAGGATATTAATAAGGTTTAAAAACTTCTTTTTCCACCTTAGAAGTAATACGGACCAAGTTAGCAGAACTGTGATAGGGGCCCCCACGACGCCACATTACTCGCTGTAATGCAATAGCAAAGAAAATTCATTTCGGCAATATATCTGTGATAATAATCTGTTATTCATCGTTAGCTCCCTAAAGAGCGCAATTGAAATTGGAACCGCTAACCAAAGAGGAATCAGAACCGACATCGAGACTGAATTGACCGATGGCCGGAACCCGTCCTCCATCCATTAAGGATCGCAATCATTAGTGAGCGGTAGCGATATTCAAAACAAATAACAGAATAATTATTGCACCTACTTTAGTGAATTTGACAATTACGATCGTAAGAATAATAGTTGTATTTCACACGGATGAGAAAGTGAGAATTATAATCTTATTGTTATAGACAACCGCGTACTTAATGTTATTTCGGATGTAAAATATTGTATTTTTTGTCTTATATGGACTTAGGTTAAGGATTATTTGTAATTTACTGTTTATTTGTGTGTTATTTGATTATTTATACTATACATGTGTGAGTTTTATTAAAGAGTTTTGTTTGCTTTGTTTTTATTACCCGGGTAGGAACTAAATTTAAAAAATAATATTTTTCTATTTTTTTGTATATTTGTTTCGTGATGTATATCAGAATTCGATTAAAATGTAATGTACGTGTGAGTTGCATACGGAATTGTGCCTTGGTGGGGAGGACCAATAGTAGGCCTAGAAAGCGGCCGTCGTTACGGTACCGCCGTCCCGCGACCTTATTACCTAAAAGAAAGTCGGTGGGAGCGGCGGGAACAGAATTGCGACTGTTCGCGGCGTATCGCTCCCCTGGCACCCGCTTTTGCTCCTCTGATATCCACACAATTTTCGAAGACCACACTCCGACAATCCTAGCGGGCGACCTCAACGCCAAACATACAGTTTGGGGTTCGAGAGTCGTCTCGCCCGCGGGACGCCAACTGTTGCAGGATGCTGAGGACTACGGGTACGAAGTACTCGGCCCGGATACCCCATCTCATGTCCCGACGGACCCCCGTTTCGGAGCGGACGTGTTGGATATCGTGCTCTGTCACCGACTCCCATTCCCGATCCACGTAGAAGAGCTGTACGGCACGGACACACAGCATCTCCCGATACTGATCACGCTGGGCACTACTGCTCACCTGACTCCCGCACGCCCACAAACTCACCGCACCAACTGGAGCGCATATCAACATGCACTAGAGGAGCTCCACATCGGCAAGTCCTTCTCCAGTCCGGAGGAAGTTGACTCGGCCGCGTTACGTCTCAACTATGAAATCCAGGCCGCGTATTCCCCCGCGACCACACATCTTCCGGCAGCGACTTGCCGCCGATGGGACCTTCCTTTACGCCTGCAGCGCGCGCTCCAACACAAACGGAACCTGAAAAGATTGTGGGGCTAGGACGCGCTGCCCACGTGTCAAGAGGTATGGACTTTCAGAGGCGCCGCCTGGGAAGAGACGATTGGACAGGCCGACGAGGACTGGAAGTCCCTCCACCAGCTCTGCCGCAGCTTAACAAAAGCTCCAGCTCCAGTGTGTCCATTGTTCGACAAAACGGGGATGCGCCGTTACGCCGCCAAGGATCGGGCGGAGATTCTGGCAGAGCATTTAGAGGAGCAGTTCACTTTACACCCAGCGTCAGACTCACACTCCATCGTAAGACATCATGAAGAAATAGAACACCGCGTACGGGAATTCCTGTCGGCCCCGATACCGTCGCTGCTGGGAGACTATTATGTGTCTCCGACGGAAACTCGGTCAATCTTCCGCCTACCCAAGCGGAAGGCGCCGGGACCCGATTGGACTCCCACCATAGCCATCAAGCAGCTGCTTCGAAGAGCCATGGTGGCGATGACCAGGCTCTTTAACGGGATACTGAGGACGGGTCACTTTCCGGCATGCTGGAAGACGGGATGCGTCATCGCTATCCCGAAAGCGGGCAAAGATCCTCGACTAGCGTCAAGCCAACGCCAGATCACGCTGCTGTCCCACATCGTCAAACTGTTTGAGCGCGTCCTGCTGCCACGCCTGCTCCGTCACCTGACTCCTAAACAGGAGCAGTTCGGGTTTCGCAGCGACACTCTACCACGCTCCAGTTGGCGCGTGTACTGCACCATATGGCCGTTGAGTACAACCGGGGCGCCACACCGTTGGTCTTTCTCGACATCGAGAAGGCGTTCGACCGAGTGTGGCACCCGGATTGCTGTACAAACTTATTGAGAACTGGATCCCGCCTGCGTCGTTCCTGAAGCGACCCTGCGGACTTTTACGTAACAGTCGAGGACGCGACCTCGGACCCGCGTCCCATCAGAGCCGGGTACCACAAGGCAGCTGCCTATCGCCATGCTTGTACGCGGTGTACACTGATGATATTCCTACGCTCACGAACCAACTCCAACATTGGGAGGAGGACGTCGTACTCGCACTATACGCTGACGACAGTGCGTACTTCGCATCATCCCGTCGGGCCGACCTGGCTGCGGCCAAAATCCAGAGGATCCTCGACCTATTGCCAGAATGGCTGGACAAATGGCGTGTTGCCGTAAACATTACGAAGACGGCCGCCTTACTAACCGGCCAGCAGCGTACTATACCACCGAAACTAAGATTCCGGGGATAGGACGTTGAATGGCAGACAAAGGTGCGATACCTGGGCGTACAGATTGACCGCTCCATGCGCATGTCCGCTCAAGTGGAACAAGTTATCCACCAGAGCAGAGCCGCGCGGAGCATGCTGCACCCAGTAGTGCTTCGATCGCACCTACCGCTTAGGGCCAAACTTGCCCTATATAAGGGTTACATCCGTTGCCGGATAACATATGCGGCACCAGCATGGTACGCACTCTGCTCCACATTACAGAGAAAGAGGATCCAAGCCCAGCAGAGCATCGCCCTACGGATGATCATGGAAGCGGGTCGGTATGTCTTAAATGACGTTATCGCTCACGACCTATATATTGAGACCGTAGAGAAATTCATCCAGCGCATCGCTCGCTGGATGTTCGACATCGCTGATCAGGGCCCACATGAATTTTTCCGGAACATTGCACCGACGCACGAGAGGTCGCCAAGCGGCTGACCGCTCCCCAGACAAATCATCAAAACGCCTCCTCCCAAACAGTGAAGCAGAACCTGCGAGAGCTAGATGTCTGACTGGATTCCCGTAAATGGGACCACAACCGTCGGGGTTGTATCCCCGACGAGAAGACGCCCGGGCATGAGGAAACAGTAAGTCCTCAGTCCCGAATCTGTACTCACAGACACGAGGATGTGGAAGATCCACGAACGAACTAAAATAAATTGGCTTTCAGGATCAGACCATGAAAATCAATCGTGGATAAAATACATTTCAGGGCAATTCCAACAAGCCCAAATATGGTTAGGATATATTGTTCCGTTATGATATGTTAATGCCCGTGCCAACCGTCGGGCTCCATGATCAGACCCTGAAAGCCAATTATGGCCAAAGTCCACTTAAAAAAATTCTATTAAGAACACATACGACTAGGTTACGTTATTCTATTATAAAGTACTAGTGGTTACCTTCCGGCTCCATCATCAAACCCCGAAAATTACTCATGGTGGAGAGCACATCTCAAGACAACTCTTACAAGCTCAAACACGACTAGGATATGTTATTCTGTTATAGAGTTCCTGTGCCTACCTTCTGGCTCCATCATTAGATTAGTTCAATTACACCATATAATTGTACAGCCATCGGTCTTCGATGAAAGTGCAAAGTTTTAATATAATCTAACGCTTTAAAGTCACTCAAAATTGCATATGAGACAATTTCGACTCGCAAATCGATTCCGGAATCGCAATCGATTTCTACTTTTAGGTAATAAGGCCCCCGGGCGCTAGTGGTGCCAATGCATATGAATGCAAAAGTGCATGACCACGCCTCCCCAATTAAAATGTATGCAACTCACATGTGCAATGGATGCACCACCTATAAAATACAGTTAGAGTGATGATACCGACACAGTTGCACTCCAACCGTCACCTGTGAAGCTTGGCTGAATAAAGAAGTTGTTCAGTCTAAGAAAAAACGCTGTCCATCATTTGAAAACACCACACCGCAAGGAATCCGTTCATCCGCAGCGTGTACTTGTGAAGAAAAGCAACCCGAGGTGCGGGCTTACGCGGCAATAGCATAAATCGCCGTTATACTTATAATAATAAAATCGGAATATATTATAAGAGCAAATTCAGGAACGGGTCCGAGAGTGAAATTGGCATAGAGAAAATAGTATGACTGAGATTGGAATTGAGAAATATAATATAGTCTTGATAGACTTTAGAATAGGAATATTAAATTATTCAGGATTGGGATATCTTTCAGAAATTCATTCAATATCTATGTAAGTGGAGCCACAAATGAAAGCTAGAATGAATAAAACATTGTGAGAGGATATGATTCAGCACAGGTAATTAAAACTTAACGCAAAATTGTAATAGAACCAATTGGAGGTATATAATACCGATGTAATTATCATTTTCTGTAGACAGTTTAAATAACTATTTGTTTTTGCTAATCACTATGTAGCTAGAAGTTAATTTAAAAATAAATTTGAGAATTGATAAGTGTGAACGAAAAACCTTTAGCCACGTTCTATACACAAGCTCATTTATCGAGCTCATTCGCCCTTACACGCATTCATACATGAACGTTTTGAGTATCTTTATACAACAGAATGTACCTTTGTTACATTATAATCACATAAAATAGTAGAATTTCAAATCAAATCATTTGCTATTCACAAACACAAACTCAGATATAAAATTTCGATAAGCATTGTGTTCATGGACAAATTTTTTTTCTCGATAATCATAAGTATAAAAAACACAATTTTTTGGAAAAAAGTTATATATAAATACTTAAATTCCTCTGAAAATCATTGTCATTACTTATTGATAAATATTTTCCCATCCTGACAACTTAACTTTGAAAATTGAATTAAATAATGTAGAATCATCAAAAAGAACAATCCCAATTTTCTCAGAAGAGTTTTCACCTAACAGGTTTTAAACTGTGCACATAATGTCTGCAAATAAAATATTTCCAAGAACTAAATCAATTAGTTTATTATCCCGTCAGCCATGAAAATGGAAGTTTATATTGATGACCCTGAGTCGCCTCAGTTACGTTATACTCGTCAGAACAAGGAGAACAAAAAAACACCGTGAACTATCAGTTACTCTGATTTGTTCTTGGTTTTGGTCTTATCGTTACCATTATCATTATAACTACGTTATCGTTATCGTTCTCATTATCGTTGTCATTATCGTTATCATCATCGTTGTCATTACCATTATCATTATCGTAATCAGTATAGTTAACATTATATTGTCATCATTACCACTATAGCTATCATTGTCATTATAATTATCGTAATCATTATCCTTACATTTGTCGTTACATTTATAGTTATTATTATATCGTTATCATTGTCATTATCATTACCTTTATCATTGTTCTTATCATTATATTTATCTTTATCGTTATCGGTATTGTTATCACAATCCACGAAGAAGGAAGAAGATCCCATAAAGAAATCAGAAAATAGCCGTATTTTAGTGGTAATTATAGCAATTGCTTGATGTTTAGAACAGTCTATTGGCGGACTGCTCCATTTGACATTATTGTTCGTTTGAGAAAGCATATAGTTGGAACGACCGCAGAAGCAACAAAAACGTTGTTTATCAAAGTTGACTCTTCTCAAGAAATTGTTATCATTATCTTTATCAGTATCGTTATCGTAATAGTTGTCAGTACGTCGTCGTCGTCGTCATTATTATTATTATAGCTATAAAATGAAGAAACTCTTATTAGAGACTATTAATACCTTTTGTGGATGCCGCAAATTTATTGTATTTCACCATAATAAAAGCGGTAAACCGACAAATTTCATCACATATCCACTTGCAAGCGAACACACAAAAAATATAAGTAAATTCAGAAGGCACAAAGGTTAAGAGCATCCTCTACACCTACGCCCGGTTAAAATTCAAGGATTCAATAGCGTAAGTGTATACGTTAAGCCCAACAAAATATTTATGCATCAGCCTTCCCTAAATTGGATATCGCGCTTTCCGAACAGAGAGGACGTCATCTTTATGAAAACATTATAGGGTTCAATTCTAAAGTACAATTTAAGTCAAATATCATCTATGACTTGAATCATGTCGAATGTCTCACTTTTCGGTATTAAAAATTACATTTAACACATTTATCTGCTTAAGTCAGATTTACATTTTGACTTTATCGAAATCCTGCCTGAATTTTTTAACATCTATATGATCGAAATTTCAATGTTATTAAGTCGTATTGCAGTACCTTATTTATATTTTAATGCCGTTTATAAGTTTTTTTTAAAGTATTAACATATTCCAATTACAATTTACGAAGTAAAATATCGAATGCAGTAACCTGAAAAAGAAAACTTTGGTTATGTCACAAGCTATACAGGTAACATGCTAGTTATTTATATGACACTTTCCAATATTGGTGTGCTCCAAACTCTCGTTTTCAATAACCAACTGCTAACAGTTAAAGTTCAAAATTAAATACGTCAAAATTCATTGGTTAAGCTTCACAACTGACAGGTAAGCAGTATTCTTAGAGATAATGTTGGAAATTCGTGGAGCCAGCTACAAATTCAAATCCCCCATTTTAATATTTGTGGTTTTGAAGGTCTATCCATAGTTGGTATATTTAAGTTTAAATTTGATTATTCTCTTATTAATTTATAGTAATAGACAATAATCGGGATTTTTTTTCTCGCAATCCATTTCGTAAACTTGCATCTTCATAGGCGCTGCAAGTTTCCGAAATGGATAGCGAGAAAATGCAAGGTTCATATATTACGTACTTATCGCAACTGAGAGCAACATTTATTTTTTAAAAGTAATTTTATGAAAGCGACAGAATTTGACGGTTTTGCTGAATGTTAAAGTAAATGTCATGTTTAATAGTTAAATATTACTATTTTTGAAACGCTCCGGCTGTAAATATATTAAGCCATTGTCTCAGTAACCTAATGAACGTTAGGAACTCAGGTTTCATTTGATGTAAATAATATATATTTTTAAAATAATGTTTCGATAAAACTTCTTTAACAGTCTGTAATGGCAAGTAAATATTTTGCCGGCATTCATTTTAATCCGTATTTACTTCAACGAAATGTTCATTTTGATAACTAGTTGTTCTTGCACGCAACTATCATTAACTCACACGTGAATCGCACTAGTATTACTTGACTGTCAGTGAACGGGAAGCGTTTGACGGATAACCTGCTCGTTCCAATTTAACATTCATATTGTTCCAAAGCATACAGACATTTATCAATTAGGTTAAATGGCCGTAGTGATTTATTTTCTCTATATAAAGATTGCAGTTCATTACCAGTCCGTTGCTCGCACTTTGTATAAATAAGGTGTTCCGTAGATCATTTCTTTTCACTCTATCATAAGCTTTTTCCAGTACTAAAAAACGTACAGAAACTATTTTGATCGTCTTTTTTAAGTTTTTATTCGACAAACTAGTAATTATGTCGCATTTCAATAATCTACACATAGTAGTTTGTATAAAATACTGCAATATTTGAGAAAGACAAAAATACTGACAAACACTGAAGACTTGTTACTTTTAGAGGGATGTAATCTAAGCGTAACCTGTGCAGCTTATAAAACAGCTGAGAGAAGAAACTGTGTCACTTGAAAAGAATCCTTAACCCTAATAGTGATAGTGCTTTTAAATGAGACTTCATCCTTATTGTAAACACGCAAAGAAAGATACCTAACAAAGCTAAGCAACGTTTTATTTTCTTATGATCTTGATCCTCATACGTTAAAACTGTGGATGCTATAATTAGACCAGATTAGGCCGTTAGGATATAGATGAACTAAGTGATCCTTGTTTTTATTTAGAACCCGAGGCATTTTAGGCAACTAGAGAATTATATGACCTCAATAAATAACATCTCAAGGACTTACTCTAATCAACCAGTAAAACTGTCAACAATTGTCATTTACTGCTATTTTTCAAAGCATCCATCAAGATCATAGCTTGATACCAGTGTAACACTCGTAGTTACACTGGTATTAAGCTATTAAATCCTGAGTGAGTTTTCTCTAGTCTGTCTTAATCTGATTGCATCATCGTCTGCGCTACACTAAAACGAACCATTGCGGTGGGTCTATTCATATTGTCTATGGCATACTGATATTATACGCTATATAGAATTGTCATGCACCGATCCTAGGTCGCCATCCCAAGTTCTATACATAAATTTCAGCCTGATTTGTAGTAGAAATACAGGTTTAGTAGTGAAAAATTTAATATTTCAAAGTACATTTTTTAATAAATTGTGTATACAAAATACTTGTTTTTCTTTTCGAACGATATTAGAATTGTACTCCTTTTACATGACCAGCGTCGAAACAACGCGCCAAACTGATTTTATGTACTCCGCAATATCTATTTTATGCGTTTCGTATTATAATACTCATAAGGCTAAAAGCCATAATATTCTTTTTACACCTGTTTCCAAAAAATAAAAGTCCTCCAAGATTTATTTTTGTAGACAACATAGGTTTACTATCTATAAGAATAAGTTGAATGTCCTATTTAGTATGGTGCAGCAATATAAAATGAAGAGGACTATTACCGCGACGGACCGGGCGCACTCGTACGGAGCGATTAATGGCCCGTTTTTGACTTTGCTGATTGGCTGACTATTCGCAGGAGCAGCGCCTTGCCAACTTAGGTCGTCAAAATAATACCTTTGATCTCTAGGTGTCAACCCAGGGGCTGTCTTCAGCCTTATCGGACACGACCGATCGAAATATAGATGCCGTCGGCGCGTGACTCTCCTGTGGGGGGTCCGCTTGGATCCCCTAGGCATAGGGAGTAACGAGAGATTTCAAGGCAGGTCGGTACCTCTGGGTGATACCGATGCGCGGTGAGCACCCGGGAGTTAAACCATTTGAGTTTGACTGATTTACGAGCCTACTCCTATTCCTCTAAGTCTTTAAATGCATTATTTAATTTTTCGTCCTTGGCAGTGAGGTCATCGGGCGGGTCTGTAAAAACATTCCGTGGCCTTCTAATAAAGTGATTTGCGGTAGGTGCCTCGGGGAAGCAGCAGATGAAACAATGGGTTAGGGTAATTGATTGATATACTGAAGAATCGCTCTGACTCGTCCTTCATGGACTTAGATATGGTAGTGAGTTCTAGCTCCGTATGGAGAACTAAGTTCTTAATGAACCACTATGCGTCTGTCGCTCTTCTACTAAAATTGTTTTAGATTATGTGAAGATCATTTAGTGCAGTCGGAGCGGCGTGAACAAAGACTGGACACGTGTACATCATCACCGGCCTTTTGTACATCATATAAATGGTACGCTTGTTGCGTAGCGACATTCTGCTTTTTTCTACCTATCATACCGCCAAAGCATCACTTGTAGAATTTAGCAAGCTGCCTAACACGTCGGATATGATCTCTGATGTAAAGATGTTTATTCAACGTGATTCGTAAATATTTGTAATTGTGTTGCCACGGAATGGAAGCATTTAACATGCGGAGGTTGGTGGTGCTTACCGGGCCTATTCGAGTCCTCTTTTTTCATACTATAGTCGAAATAGATTGCTCCTGATTTCTCCGGATTAACTTCGATCCTCCAGAGTTGAAACCATTGCGTCAGCTCGTCAATGGTCCGCTGGAGACGCGGTATTATGTGTCCTACACTACAGCTACGTAAGTAGAGTGTCGTGTCGTCAACGAAGAGCACGAGTTGTACGCCTGTTTGCGGTCGCGGAATGTCATCTGTGTATGCAGAGTACAGAAGCGCGAGAGCATGGAGCCTTGAGGCACTCCCGCTTTGATGGGTCTGATTGATCTGGTACCTGGTATTAGGCCTGCCAAACCCTGTTAAAGGTATGGAATTTGTGTATTTGACTACATGAGCCCGCGTGCCAATACCCTGTTAAAGACAATCGCAAATGTCCGTGCCTGTTTTGTGTTTCCTTTGAAGCCAGTTAAATATAGCGACCAGCAGAGCCATCAGCGGCAAAGAAAATAATTTTATTGCTTTATTACTGATGCCGTTCAGGCCCGATGCCTTTCGGGTGTTAAGTTTTTTATTGTTGAATGTTGAATTTTTTCTTTGTTGATTTGAATTTTTGGGATTGGATTTCATCTAGTGAGATGGGACTCAGATCCGTTTTTGGCTTTCAGCAGCATAAGTACATCTCTTAAAAGTTTTCGGTAATATATGTTCGCCGGAGCCTTTCTCGATTTGTTCTTGACCACTGTCTTGACGTGGGTGGTTAGAGCCCCATTACATAGTCGAATTCGTCAATGTAAACGATGTCGTTTGGGACATCACTTAACGCGGGGGTGTCGATTTTCTCAAGCGCGACCAATATCTTTTTCCAGTTTGTGATTGTCTTTACTGGATTCAGTCTATCGCCGGTTAAGAGGCCTAATTTCAGAAGCACGAAACAGTAGTCAAAGTCGAGGCGTTGAAGTGTTTCGATGCCTCTTAGTCTTAGCGCCACCCCCTTAACTAATGTGATGTCGAGGATATCTGGCCTGTGTTGATTATTGTCTGGGAATCGAGTCAGTGTGAGTGGCGATAGGATATTGAATCCTTTCATATCTGGCTAAATGCAGCATGCAGCTGCATTCTTATACTTTTTCTTGCAATTTCTGAATTTGTCTTTCAGAGAGCGACCAATTAGACAAGTCGAATTTAGACCAATGGAATTGAAGCGGTTTACCTCAAAATCTGTCCTCGATCGGAAGCCGTGCCGTCGAGACAGCTATGCTATTTTCTGATATTGATTCCATGCCGTACCGCAACGGGCACCCTATCTAGCGCTCCTGAACGTCTACCGTCAACAGTCAGAGGCCCTACCGTCGTAAGAACTGCCGATTTCTATATCAGGTAATCGGCCCTCTGAAGGATCACTGTGGTACTAAACCACATACGAGTTTGATGCATTTCGGAAGTAAAATTCATACAAACTCATATATCTTTATATACAAATAAATCTATACGTACAAAAACTATTCAATTTATACATTTCAGTATAAATCACACCGAAAAGACGATCTATATACAACTTAGAAGTTCAAAACTCATCTATACAAGCTATATGACCGAAAATAAGTTAGTGAATATGTTCACGCCGTGTATACGTCAGGATGCACAGAAACGATTCCGTCGCGAACAGTTACGTTATCGCTCTGATCGATAAGTGATAGTGATGGAGGTGGTCAAGAGCGCTGATTTCGAATCAAAAAATACAGGTTCGCTGACCACAGCTGGATTGACCAATTTATGTCAAAAATAACAAATAAAACCATTCGTTTTATGTCTCGGTAAGCACGTTAAGATGATTATTCCATAAATATAATGTTTTAATAATTCAGAAACATTCTTTGTTTGATTTAGACTTTTAAGGTTTAACTGATAACTTATAAATACTACCAGAAGCCTCCGCGGGAATATATCATATATCAAGCAATCTACAATATTTAGTCACCCACGCAAGCATAATTAGATTTAGTAGTTACTTGTTATTACTCTAAGCTCCACTCGCGTGTACATACTATAAATTTCTCATTTGCTATATCGAGTAATTTTGCTATCATTGATAACGAAACCGATCATGAATTCCATTTAAGTTCCAATTTCACAGTTAGTTCCATTTGGTCTTATTCTCTATTCTGATCCTATATTTTACTTTATTCCAATGGCGCTATCGCCCTTGATTCTGATATCCTTCCCACTTTTGATATCGATTCCGGTTTTCTGGAACTTATTGTACAAAAACCTATTAGTGGGAGGTATTAAATGTTAAGTGTATAATGCAGAAAAATATCTATCTGTGTCCTTAATTTCATTCAAATCTTTCCAGCCGTTCATGCGTGATTGAATCACAAGGAATAACACTTCGTCACAAAATTTCACACTTATATCATTATACTAATAGATTAAAGTACTGACAAAAAACAATATAAAAACCCAATCGTATGTTTGAATAATCTTTCTTATTATTAAATCATTATTATTAATTGTACAGTCACAATCAGATTATTCATATTCTCTCTTGCTGTTGCTTACACTCTATCTACCAAATAAAATTAATATTTGCAAAAAAACGAAACAAAAAATATCTCGATTTTAGAAATATTAGAAAACACACATTAAAACCGTAAAGAACCTTCTTAACTCCGCAGTAATCTAGATTTGAATTCTAGTCACGGCACCAGAATGTACACGCTCGGACAGTAGAAAGTCGTCAGTCCAGGATTTACCTGCTGGTACGCGGCCGGCGTTAATGCCAATGGTCCATAGCGCGTGAACTTCATCGTCCAATGACCTCGCAATTCGATCAGTTCACTCACTTCCATTAATAGTTTATTATGTGGTTGGCTTATCCCGCTTTGTTTAATTCAACCGCCCGCACGCGAACACAACTGTCGTGCCCGAGTCCCGTGTTTGTTGACAGACGTCCAAAGTCTGACATCGCTTCCCGCGCTCTGCCCGCCCGTTGTAATGTCTGTTTTCTATGTCGTAGGGAAATAAACCATAAATTTAGGGACGTAAAACGGCATAAACGCGCACCATATCTTCCTCTCCCCTCTCCTTCTTAATCTTCATCGTCTGTTCGAATGCCGCTTCTTCTACAAAACAAAAGAATGGCCGACAAAATGAAATAAAATCAATTAATTTCAAATATTCTAATAAGGAATCGTACTGATAAAAATACAAAAATAAACAGTAATGTATCTGTATTTTGTGTCACAATGAATTCTATCAGATTTCCAAATTTCATCGAAATTGGTTTATTTTAGTAAAGTTGAAAGATGACATACAAACAAAGAGACAGAAAGATAAACAAAATATAGTTTAAATGACTAACTTAAATGATAAATAAAGTACAGAAAATGGTGTGTTTTATTAGTACCCTAAATTCCTTAAACGCAGTTTAACTAATGTTGAGCTATGAAAAATATAGAAACAAACAAACAGACAAACAAAAAAATAGTGTATTGTAGCACAGATGTAACTTCGTCGGATTTTGGTGCCCAGAGCACGAAATTAAAGGTTCGGCAGCGACAAGACTAATTTATTCGTTCAGTTTCTCAATTATCTCTAGAAGTATTTTGTATACACTCACTATAATAACTCATATTACTTTTCAATCATTTATCACATTTTTATTACAATCGAGGTCTTTGTACTCTGACAAGACCCCAATCAACTCTTTTTTTTCTAACTTCTTTGTTTTTGGCCCCGACCCCAAATGGAACCCACGTTCGCAAGACCAAGCACGGCAGCCGGATGCCTCACACGCCACCTACGTAACTCGGTTATTGCAGTATCTTCATTCCCTAATGTCAAACTATATTCGTGCTGAATTTTATCAGAATCGGTATAGTGATTTAGGAGTCAAATCGTAACAGACAGACAGACGGACGAATGTACAGACAACCAAAGACATTTTCGCCCTTATAATATTAGTAGGTAAACATTTAAAATCACTATCATTGGGTGCCGATATAAGAACGTTTTAAATCGATGCCTTCAGGAAAAAAACATTTACGTTTAAAAATGCCTTTGCATGCGTTTAAACCGAATCATTCCTAAATATCATCAATTTTTTAATTTTATTTTCCAAATACATTTTTTCGATCTCATAAAAAATATTATTTTTAGCATTTTAAAATGCGGATTATTGGAAACATCTAAATATAGAAAATTATTATACGGTAAAGTATATCCATGAGAAATTGCAAAGTAAATCGGCGTGCGGCTGTGAATACGTGAACGTAATGGGTAATATTTTATTTGAGAGCATTATTCGTATATCATAATCATTTTAAAAATCTGCCACTGCCGAATGATTAGGAATGATTGTACGAAAGTGATACTTATCAGCTGTAAGTGTTGTGCATTTTTTAATGGCTTTAATGAACTCAAAATCCACAGACAGTTACACATATCACACTCACGTGCGAATGGATCGTTAACAAACGTAGAAGTGAATCGTGCTGCCAAATGTGTATTCACAGTCGGCAATGTGTATACAGTCCGGTGTCGATTACAAGCGACTACGCCATCCACTTGTATAAGCTTAGCCACCCCAGCCAGGGATGTAACGGTGCCGTCGTTGATTCGCTCGGACGCCTTCATTCATTTTGGTCTTCGACAGCGCTTCGCTCTGTCTTATGCTGTTTTGTGGGTATCACTGGATTTTTCTCGAAAAGCCCTTTCTAACCATATGCAATGTCTATATTTTCATTAGTTTAGCCTGTATATAGTATAGTCTGATATTGCATCATTTAGTTTAAGTTGCTACTTTAAATCCATATATATTCACTATATTTCATAGTGATTCTTTATATGCGCGATAGACAGTTCTTGAAGAGAGCTTGGCGACTGAAACTCAAAAGAATGTCGTCACTTCTCTGAGTCAAAGTATACTGAACTAGAATTATATGACTTAGCTAAACAACCCTAAAATCGTAGCGCTTCCCCCTTTCCCGCGAGCAATGCATCACAGTCATCACTCGACAAATTGTTTGGTGCTTCACCTGTCGAGTTGTGTAATAAAATTTTGTATTTTTAGCTGCAACACGGAACCGCATCCCTCGACTTTGTCATCATCAGTTTTCTGAATTGCTTTCCCACTTAGGAATCGGATTTGAAGACAAATTCACCTCAAAAACGCCGTTTTAAAAAAAAAACAGGACTTGCCCTATCTTAGGCCCGTAACTTTGCAGCATTTCGAACCCTTTCAATGACGACCGACAGCTTTCAAACGACCGCCTTAAAAGCTCGGGCTCGTTTCGCGACCGCAACTCCGACCGCCGGGAGTTCAAAAAGTTTTGTTTTGCCGAATGCGGTCGCTGTGATGTGCCGCAGTCGCTATGAAGTTTGCGTTACCGTCAGTGACGTCGGCCCAAAGCCCCGTTCGCAGGTCAGTGTGTGAACCAGCGATATTTTTAATAACAACGGTTGCGTAGTAACAGCTGTACTTCAAATTTCTCTATTATTTTTATTCGTAATAATTTTGTATGTATGTTTTAAGCTAATGCATAGCTTTTATCGCGGGCTTTGAGTGCGGCAACCGAATCAAGAAATTCCGTAACGAAAATAAAACCTAACACCCTCCACTCCGCCTACCATGTAGCTCGGCTGAGCGTTCGCTTAACGTGTATGTATATGGTACGACTATACGAAGCTCGCACGCATCAAGACGACCTGCTCCGAAACCGGACGAATATGTAAGCAGCTGTTTGTGAGAAAGTATATAGGTGTATAGGTATCTATCATATCTTTATAACGTCATACTCACCGCATGTGTCCCGTAAGTATACATGTAGGTATGTATGTATACATAAGTGTACCTATGTATAACAGAGAATAGCAGTTGCTGGTGAATAGCTATACGCGTAAAATTTATGTATAAAGTGTTTTAAATATCAATAAATAAAGTGCATTTATTAATGCAGAAAGTGATGAAAAACTTGAATTAATATTGAAGAAAAAAAAATACTGCATAAATAAATAAATAATTATAATTGCATAAGTTGATAAAAAATGCTATGCTCTAGCTTTACCGCGGTAGTCCCCGAGTGCCACATGTTAATTTTTTTTTAATATACATTCGACTATTATGTGATATAACATCACCCATAAAAACAGACTAAATAATATTTCGATTCGTTTTTGGGGTAACGAAACCCTAACCAAGCCCTACGCTGTTTTACTGAGATGAATTAATACAACACTCTGTGGATGTCTTTCTATTACTTTGTTCGTCACAACCTTGCGTGAAAGCGGTTCAATTAAACAAAAATTATTGGCTTCAGTCCGTAATACGATACAACATTAAAGTATCAAATTAATTTTCTGAAATTTACCTTAGAGGAATTCAAATGAATATTTGAATTTAATACAAAAAGTGTACGACGTCTCTTATACCTATCCACCTCATCAGATGTTTGCGCTAAATGATTAGTTGTTTGACCGGCCGATGATATTATCCTTCTCATTTGATTTGGTGGCTTTTCATGACTTATTTCTTGAGTTCTATCACAGGCTATGTGAGCATTAAAACACATCGCACATGTCAAACGTATTAGCATTTCATTTGTCATGTGCGAATATAATCTACTATTTTTCATTTTCAGTAAAGTACCTATCAGTGAGATTATATTGTATTATAGAAACGGTCAGTGCCACCAAAATTGCGTCTGCATTATCGAGTCAATATAATGACTAATTCGTCATTGTTACTACAGTATTAGAGAGATAAACCGACACACGATTATTATTTTTTGACATTAAACACTTCCGTGTGATCTTTCTATTTTATTAGTTTTAGAATTATAACCGATATATTATACCTTGTTTTCAGCGTTTTCAGTTAAAATTCGTTTATATATTTTCCGACTACAACAACAAAGCATGGGTATTGTGCAATAATTGCTGAACAAAATTAGCTTCAATAAGACACTTCAGTTTAGATTCTATAAAAGTTTCATATGTGTCTATGGTAAGGCAGAATCTAGCTCATATCATCACAGTGTCACCAATGACCTCACAAATGGGAACTTTAACGCAAAAAATGTATCCCCATCCCCTAATAGGATTTATAGAGCATTGGCTAACCTGATACAGCGATAAAAGAAATCATTAAATTGTTTTCAACACATTTAAATTAAGAATATTATCAAAATCAGGAGAATTTAAATTTTAAATCGAAATAGTAATTTAGAATTGGATCAAGAGTGACTACCTCTATTTATGCACAAAGATAAAAAAAAGATAAAAAAAAGTAACTATATATATTGAAAACAGCGAAATGCGTCGTCTTAAGTTCGGATAGTGACTCAGTGCAACTACTACTCAGAGTAAAATATCGTATCTGCAGCACCATTTGCCCATTTAATAGTAATATATTAAAGGAGACATCCTTTTTACAGTTGAAATAAAAAGAGCAAATATGCAAACACTAAATTTATTGTGAAATAGATATATATATATATATAGTAAATATTTATATTTTACACATCAAATATCAATGAGTTTTATAAAGAAAAAGGCATAGCATGTTTTCATTTTCGAAAATACTGTATCATGTCTTATTTTAATATCTACCTTGTAATTATTTCATTTGCAGAGAAATATTATTTCTCGTAACGTAGAGTTTCCACGTAGCATTTTAATTGTACTCAAGGCAATCTAATATGCGTGTTTAAACAATATATGTGGCTTTTCTTTTCGTTTGTTATTTCATTTAATAACTTAAATTTTTTTCAACAGATTTTGCTAAAATATACAATACGTATGTTTGGGGAGTTTTTCTTAAATTCACTACAGACTGCTTTTCTTTTAATGAATAACGAATTCTTAAAAATTAACAGCCCAAAAACTGTCAAAACTCTTTACATCTGTTTGCTACCAATTACCATCACTAGGGTGGAGGGAAAAAATGATGTTTTTTTTCGGCGCAATTCAATTGTTTTAGAGTAACTGTCTCCGTAACAGCATTGAATTCGTGAAATTAATTGGTTTTATTGGTTTGATTTTAATATCATTAATAGACACAAATTACAAATAGAGAGAACTAAAACTTAAGAAAAATTTATGAAAAATGCAACAGTTAAAGAGCTTTATTCTTGGACGGGAGAAAAGACAAAACTTTTAAAATTGTTAAAAAAGGTGGTAAATGAACTATGACTGTGGAGAAACTTATCTCACTGATTCAAGGGCCGGGATCTATTTGCATGAGTTACCTGGTACCTGACGTTGGTACAGCAACAAGAATAGAAACCGCAATAACAGGGTTTCTCTTACACAATTAAATACCCATAATATGACATTATGACAATTAGTTGTGACGGTAATAATGTTAAAACTGAAAAATGTGGTGGAATTATAAAACTACTCGAGAAAAAGCTACAAAAACCACTTGAAAGGATAATTTTTTCGTTTCACATGAACGAACTGCTCTTGAGACACCTGTTCCTTAATCTCGACAGGTGTACTTCGGGACCCTAACTTATATTGGCCGAATGGGACCTCTGTCAAAAGTTGTTCGTTAAAAAATTTTGTACTCATCGAAGGACAAACACTACTAGAAAGGGCCAATGATCTGAATACAGATCAACAGTATTTGTACAAAATTTTCCTGGCTGTAATTTCAGGTGAATTCACTAATGATCCTGAAAATAAATCTTCAGGCAAACTGTCGCACGTCGGTCATTCGTGCTAACTGAATGTAGCAACTAAACAACCATCGGAAAATTTAAAAATTCTAAAGGTTGTCTATAAGTCTTGCTACTTTTTCGTTTATACTTTAGGCACCATCTAATTACTTCATTAAAAATAAATCATCATTCAAAGATGGTACGCATCATCTGTTTAATATTTTCATGGCCTTCAGATACCTGCCAGAAACAGCCACTTTCACAATTGAAAAAGAGGTTGTAGATCATGTTATACAAAGAATAGTTATTTTACTTTACTTTAGTTATTTTGCGTATTTCTAAAGTATTCTTCTTGCGATGATGACAGAAGATAGCAAACATATTAGAGAGCTGGCAGCCCGCCGCATATTAAAGGCACGCAGAAAGACTCAACCGGACTGTTTCAAGTGCCATCGATAAACTTTAACGCTTCTGTATATATATTGAATTAATAAATTGGCAGGAAAACTTAATCGAACCACCGATTTTGTAAAAAAATATCTGACCGAGAAATTCAGTACATCGTCGAATCTGGTACTAAAGGCGAACTATTGCTTTTAAAGCTTCGCTGCTATACTCAAGCTGTTAAAAGAGCTGTAAAAGTTACGACAGAAGCTTTAATTTCTCAGTGCATGAAAAGTTGCGATTAAGTACAATAAAAGCCAAACTGGAACCGCAGAATATAATGCTTTAATTAGAAATAAAAAACAATTTTAATGCTGAATAATATATTTTATTTTTCAAGTTATTCTTGAACCTGAATTTTTTTTTACTAAATATATTTCCATTCATTTGTGCTCCTACGTAATAGTTACCTCATTCTTCTGGGTTTATTTTATTCTAATCATATTTTTGGTTATACAAAATGTAATTAATCTTTTACATAAAGAAATATTTTAATCATATTTTTGAGCTATTTTACTAACTTCAAGTTATTTCATAGTAACTTTCGCCCACTTTATGCACAAATAACTTTTACAAGATAAAGTTTGCAAATAGTTACAGCAAAAAAAAACCAGAACAGATGCATACAAAGCATTTAATTGTTGATATAACATTCGCCTTCGATTAATGTATAATTATAGTAATAGTCATTTTAATGACAGGAATTCGTTTACAAGATATTTATATAATAATTTTAGCTGTTCTGGACAACGACTGACTTTATAGACGATACGGAAATAAATTACTACAATTGATTCTTAGATAGCGCAATTTAAACGTAAGAATAAATATGTCCTAATTCCCGCTATCTAAAAATGATTGTTTTACATTTCAGAAAAGGCAATATGATAATATGATATGTTTCGTCTTGTCACGACAAAGCAAAAGTGTCACCAATTGCGCTTTTCGTGGAAGACTCAGAGGTTAAGAGACTGTCTTTGAATCGAAAGGTACTTAAATCCTAACCATTGACAAACGGACCGATTAATATCTAACTTAAATCTACATAAGCCTCCCACTCCATACCTCAGAAGCATTTTACGCCGTTGCTTCCGAACAACATCAACGTATTGGTGAAAACGGCAGTGACAAATGGGGCAGCTACCCAACCCACTCCCGAAACTTTTGGGAGAATAAAAAAAAATGATACGACGCAAAGTCGGTGCAGGAGGAATCACGACCTCTATCTTTGAACAAGACGAAAAAACCGTCATATAAAGAAGCATCGCCATTATGTGAGTGGGTATTACTTCTTGTTCGTTTCCCCCGGAATCATTTGAAAACTGTAGGCAAACAAATAACAATGTACCAATTAATATAGACTGATTTTCGTTTTACAAGTGGTTTTGTATAAACTGGACTCATCTGACAAAAAATAAACCTTTTTATACAGTCTTCTTGACCGATTCAATCTTGTTGCTTCGCTAAGGACTCTAACAATATTGTAATAATACGATTCCTTAAAAAAGAGAATGATTTCTGAGGTAACACAGCTAGTAAGAACCTTTACATGTCTATTTTATCGGTGTCGCTTATTTATTATGTCGCTTATATAGAATTACATTTATGCATTTTTTTTTAACTGTGCGACTAAAAATTTAAACAATAAAATAATAAAAAGTAACATACGAGTTTATTTTGACGAACTTTTATTTAAAAGCACTAACGTCTTAATTCTAATCGTTGAGTTAGATGTAATCAGTTTTCTGAATCTTATTATCGAATTTTCTGAATTCAATATTTCGTGTTTAACAGTTTTTCAAAATTAACATATTTTTGGATTGTTTCCAATTACCATTTTTTGCATTAAAATTTTTAAATCAGGAAATGTGAAATTTGAATTGTTTTGATTCTTCCAAAAAGTTTTATTTATATATGTATGGATATATTCCGCTTTCCATTTTCGACCAAGAGCAGATAAAGACAAAAACGCTACAATAAAAAAATAACGAGTGCATGAAAGGCGAACATCACATCACTTCCAATATCCTCAAAGTCACTGATTAATAGACTGTTACTCAATTCGTTTTAGCATTTGACCACAAAAATCCACGAAAAATATTTCTATTTCTTCAGACTCCATCCGGAATCTTTTAATTTCATTTTGAGAAATTTCGACCAAAAATCCTTCAGCCTGACCTGCTTCGGTTCAAGTGCTGTTAACGATTGTCGGCACTAAACAATGACAATATTTGAAACTAAGGTCTTAACATGCTCTCGAAAACACGAAACGAGTATCTTAGTTTAACTTAAATACCTCTTAGTCAATTAACCCGTGGTCAAATCTCGAATTTGCTACCTTCTAATGAAAACAATGCTTTTACGACTCAGCCACCACTTTATTCGAACACAAGTAAAGAAATACATGTTACAAACAAGAAAGCTTTGGTAAATCAAATAACAATTCTCGTCATAAGCTTTTTCTTTCTTAATATAGGTATGGCACAACAAAACAAGGTACCTTTATTTGAAGCCGGGACAAGCCATACAGTTAACTTTTTGTACCATTAAATGCATTATTCCAGTCTAGATAGCAAACGAGAAAGATAAGAGCATTATCCGATACAAAATTGTGAACATATGAGGTAGTTTAGATCAATTTACAGTAATTGGACACCCCTAACGCCGCCGAAAACATTTGACACGAGGATCTTGAAGGGGCCGTATAAAGGGGAAACTTGCAACATAAATCGGAACTAGCGGAGTAAGTAAATTGAGCTTCAAATGTAGAGCAGGTAACAGATAGAAGCGACACTGGCACGTGTATGAAAAATATAAAGAAGTTGAGGATAGAATGATGGAGGTTCAGTGGTCTCGAATTAGATAATACCTTTTATATATCCTTTAAACGAAGGG
This sequence comes from Eumeta japonica, assembly GCA_005406025.1. Taxonomy (NCBI): domain Eukaryota; kingdom Metazoa; phylum Arthropoda; class Insecta; order Lepidoptera; family Psychidae; genus Eumeta; species Eumeta japonica. The sequence continues at coordinate 61,885 of BGZK01000211.1, forward strand.
CAAACAAGTAGACGAATCATCAAATAGTAAATGGTCACCACAGCCCATGGGCACCCGTAACCCCAGAGGAGTTAACAGTGCGTTACCGGCCTCTTGAAAGGGAATAGAATACTTAATAACGATGGATTGGGTTGATGGAAGTGAGCGAGGATGAATTGGGTTACCGAAACTGTCACTCGCAGTATGAAATATAACAGTGAAAGCTTCTACTTCACGTCATCATTTTGTGAGAGTATGGTATTTCGTCGGTCGAGCCACTTCATTTTTGTGCTCCAGCAAATTTGACCATAATAAGAATCTACTACCGTAAAAAAACCTGCTTCTGGTCCTAGCCAAGCAAGTTAACCAATAACTCATTAACTTAAAACAAATCAAACCACTTCTTCGTTCCCTCAGACAGCACTTGCTATCGTTGCACGAAACTTGCACCCGTAACTGGGACGACATAGAGAGCTCAACGTCTAGCGCCTTAATCCCAAAAAATAAATAATATGGGAAGTAAACACATTTTCTTATAATTGTATAACTAAAGCTCGTAGTAATATTTATTTGTGATCCATACATATAAAGGTCAAGATAATTTTTAATTCAAAGTTCTTTAGCTTTGAATTCTTAAATAATCGATAATGTAAGCTGTTATAGAATAAATTTCTTTAGTACTGAGGGTTTTACAGTTGAGTTTACCGAATTTCTTTTTACAGCATTCGCATTCTTTTATCATGTTAGGAACAACAAACGAATTGTAACCGACATACATTTGATTCAGTATCCACAAACATAAAACATTCGACCCAAAAAAAAAGCTACTGTTAACAGATCTGTAATGATCTAAGAGGATCTAGACAAGTCGTTTTACAGATATACATTGTATATAGTCTCCCTCTAGATCTCGAATATAAATAACAAATTCTAATTAGGGTCGAATATAGTGGTCTTTCTGTCCTTTATAAGTAACCGAACGCTACAGAGGATCTAGAGAAGTTGTAAATTGCGTTAGCGAGACGGCGCTCAGGGTAGAAGGCTTAGGGAGGCCACGACGGGAGGCAAGAGGGGCAACGCCGAACGTTCCTTACCCGCGAATACTTTAAAGTTACATCCTTCTTTATTGCCCGCCGCTCGAATGCCGGCCAGGCCGAGCAAGGCGAGCCCAAAAGAGAAGTCTTCTCTAACTTTTGCATTTTTCTTTTGCTTCGTAAATAAACTTTGTAAGAGGGAAAAATGCAACCACACTAGAAATGTTTTTTTTGCGGCAATCTTTATGTAAGTCTGAATTTATCATCTAAGATTCGCACGAAAAAAAGTCACCTAAGCGCGTGTTGGACCATGCGCAGTGTAGGATTCCGTAGTTGACCGTCAATAATTGTCCGTCAATATACGGACTTTTAAGGGGGTTTTTTATTTGATACTTTTAATCTCTTAATTATTTTCACGGTTTAATAGCTAATAACACCTAAAACTAGCCTACATAGGACGGATGTTAAGGATGTTATGATTTTGCATTTTCATAATTTTATATAAGTCATAAACTTATATTTATTACCTGTTATATACAACCAACACTCCATTAACTTATCTTAAAACCTACTTAGTTGTATTAGTTTTTCTTTTAACTTCGGTGTACATACTACTATCGTGAGTTTTTCACCATAACCAAAGAAGGAAATTTGATTCATCATCATCATCATCATCATCGCTCGACCTTCAGCCAGTCGCAATGACTGAAAGGGACAAGTCCCGATACACCGAAGGGAGCGTAAATATCGGGGGGGGAGTGTAGATTCTATTCTGGATTAGGAGTGACGGGAGTTTGTAGAGCCAGCCGGTATTCGTGCAACCTTTAGCCAGAAACTGGATTAAGGATGGGTAATAGATACTATAATGTGTCAATAAATACAGTAGGAAAGGGCAAGTTTCTTCCATTTGTCTTCCGTTCTCCGTTTTCTTTGCTTGGTGTAGAGCTTTCAGTGTTTGCTTCTGGATGTTGGTGTGGTTCGTCCGTAATCTTTTAGTTTCTACGTTGCTCATTGCTAATGTGGCCTATTCTCTTTAGTTTTTGTTGTGATAAGTCATGTGTGTTCTAAGATAGCCTTTTTTTCTTAAAGTTTGTTTCTTCAGTTAATCTTCATACTTCATTCTCTTTGCTTAGATAAACTTTTAGTGCTAGCGAGAGTTGATATAATTCGTCCACAACCTTCCTAATCTTTAATTTGCTTTGTTCTTCTTGGTTCCCATTGTAGTAGCGTTTTTATGTATAAGATATATGGAGTAAGTTTGTTTTTCCCGTTAGTCTTCTATTCTTCATTTTCTTCACTCGGTGCAGAGCTTTCGGTGTCCGTTTCTGGGAGTTGGTATAGTTCATCCGCGGCTTTTTTCATTTCCCTTTTGTTCTGAGCTAATGTGTCCCATTCCTCTTGGTTCCTATTGTGATAATTGAGATCTTGTCGAAGCAAATCTTCCCATGTATAAATAGGACGTCCAACTTTTCTCTCTGTTGTAGTATATCTTAGAGCAGAGTTAAGTATGTGGGGTTGGTCTCTTCTTAGTAGATGACCGTAGTAACATATTCTTCTAACCTTGATGATTTTGGTGATTGTTTTTCCTTCGAGGATTTCTTGTGTTTTCAGTTTAGGTTGATTTCTTGCGGCTTGTAACATATCTTTCAGAATCTCTCATACTGTCTCAGTCTTGTTCTATTTGATTTGGTTAATGCTACTACGTTCAGACCGTATGTCATGGAGGGAGAAATTACCATTTTGTAAATTAACTTGGCGATTTTCCAGTGCATTTTGGTCTTCTTGATGAAGGGAATGAGACCTTTCGCATTGCGGATTGCCTGTTTACATCTTGCCTTTATCGTGTCTCTTCGACTCAGCTCTGAGGTCAGGTACGTACCCAGATATTTAATGGTGTCCTCGGTAGTGATTAGGACTCCATTTATTTCCTGTGTTTGTTTGGCTATGCTCTTGTTGATTGGATCTCTGACTAGCATCTTTGTCTTAGTTTCATTTAGTTTTAAGCCCACTGAAATTAGGAGTTCTTTTAAGTTCTTCATTATATTGGTAAGAACTGTGGTACTATCACCTATAATGATAATATCGTCTGCGAATAATAATATGACGGGGAGATTAATTTCTGCATCCTGATCCAATCTTACTTCATTGACTAACTCCTCTAGAGTTCTTAAAACGTCGTTCAACACAATGGTAAAAAGCCGAGGTGAGAGTGGACATCCTTGTTTGACCTCTTTTCCTTTGGTGATACTTTGGGTTTTTTGTCCAAACCATAGGATTGACGTATGTTCTTTGGTAACAAAAATTAGCACTATAAAGCTGTTGTCACTTTCTGACCGCTCATCAAAAAAGAATGTGTCCGTGAGTTGTTCTGCTGATTCGTTCGGTCTACCTGTGTGCTCCGTGTCGTTTTGGAGCAACATGTCGTCTGTGTTTTTCCTATTTGTTTGATATCCTGCCTTCCTATGTCCACCTTCCACTCTCATCCTTCCTTTCATTTTCCATTGGTTCAGAATCTCTTGCCGCATTCCTCTTTGTTTCTTTATCTGAGTCCTTTTGTATTTTCGAGAATTTTGACGAAATTTTCTAGTTTTTGATGTTTTACGTGGTTATTTTTGCACGTTTTTTTCTTGAGATACTCCATTTCTTTTGAGCGCCTACATTTTTCTCTTTTAATTTCAATTACTATGTTATTTCTAGATTCGTCCAAACGTTTTACTAACACGTTTGTCTTTTCCAAATTTGCTATTATTGCTTCTTTTGTTTAACCTTTTATATTCTTCAATAATTCGATGATTCGCTTACTGTCTATAATTATTTGGTTTATATTTATAGCCGTCCGGCTTGGTGCGATCTCCTCTGGTGATGTTCCGCTTACCAGCCTGCCGATTACCAGGTTACCAGTCTTGCAGATATCCATTACATGGCGAATTGACGCTGATAGTTGATAAGAGCGGTATGGGTTAAGCACCACTCGGTGAACAGGTCCTCTAGTAGGTCTAGGTCTTCTCCGTTCGCAATTGCGTCCACCTCCATTAAACTTTAAATCTTAATATTTCACAAACTGATCCCTAAATTAGAAATTGGTTTTAACAAACCCGCAATAGTTTTCAATGTTACTCCGCACTGTGGAATAGACGAGAAAAAAAATTATCCTGGCTTTAAATATAGGAGTACTTCTCCTTTAAAAATTTGAAAATTTTATTCTAGCAATTATTCGGCATTTATACCTATACCGAATTACACGTTTAGAGTACTGAAATTCTCTGAGCTAAACTGAGGATAAACAGACAGACAGACGGGCGGACAGACGTGCGGCAACGTTGCTACTGGAAAAGAGAAATATTGTCCTGCATCATGAAAATTAAGTTTACTAATCAAGGAGATTCAATCAAATTCATTCATTTATACCGCTGCTGCAACGTGTGCCAATATTCGGACTGGAACCACTCCCAAACATTTTACACGATCTGCTGCAACCGCTGAAATTGCGGCAGCCACGGTATGACCATATCATTATACCGTTTAATGGCTTTCAATGGATTTAAACATTCCGTTACTGCGTTTAATGTCTGACCATTTAGAAAATAATCAGAAGTCAATACCGCTACATTATTGGGATGTTTTGAGAAAAGACACAACGGCTACTAATTTAATATCGCCTCAATACCAATAATAAATTGATTCTCCAACAAGAATGTGGATACATTGTAAAAATGATTGTCCCCGGCTACGTAATTAGTACTGCATTCGAAGTGAATTAAAGTAGGCAACCGCGCCGAACAGACCACTATAATGCATCCAAAAACGCTGGTGTGGAGAGATCTGGCACCACGTCGAAATGAACCACTTTACATATAAGACAAACAAAAACACGCAAATAAAGCTTCAATATTTATGAGTTTCTTAAAGTTTGGTGACTTAATATTAAAATGGACTCGCAAAATATGTACCCACACCGACGAGTGCGTGAATCGCAGAAACACAATCTTCAGGTAAGTCTCATCATGGGGTGAAACGCTTTAGGCTTTAATCGCCAACATGGAGTGTTACGAAATAAAATACTTCGCAGCAAGTGCAGTTATTATCCAAAAATATCGTTGAAGTATCGTTAATAAAGCATTAACGGCCGCATGTTAACTTTTCAAATGACGATGTCTGGTTATTAAATCTACTAGTGGATTTCAGTTAAGTAACAATAGCGGATGCCTAGCCTCGTAAGACAAGTCCGCGTTCAGCAACCGCCCGCCTTCTCGAATAAGACCTTTTTTGTCTAAAAACGAATTGAGCAGTTTTAAAGAATTGGTTTACCGCCTTGCAACAAGTTTAGTTCTTCCTCAGAATGAGTTAACTAAGCCCGCTTTATGTAAAAATGTAACGCGTTTGTAGGCTCTGACGCCGAAAGATGATCCATGGCCAAACTTTATGATTTCCTAATCCGCATTTTTTTTTAAACATCACAACAGCCACCCTGTGAACCCCACATTCATAAATATTAAAATCTACTAAACTATCATTTTAGTTTGAAGATGAAAAATGAAGAAACGTTTTAAAAATCAAACTGTATAATGCCTATGAAACAAAAAAAGTGATGGTATAATTAATTGGTATTTAAACTCCGTTGCTTTTATTAATTTATAAAGTATACGTAAGGTATATTATTACATCTGCCAAAATAAAAAATAATTAACTAATTACTCTAATAGCACCGTCTGAAGTTAAATCAAAGTTAAATTTCGCGTAGGTGCGAATAATTTGCCCTGAAATCAAGATAATTTATCGAAATTAAACGTTATTATTGTAGGCTCGAACAGCAACAAAGTCTCGCTAGTCTCCGAATAATTATTGATGTTGATTAACGAACTTCAACATCTCAAAATAGAAATGAACTCTAAAATAAATGGGCAGAATAAATTAGCGGAATTGTGGTAAGACGAAAGTTGTTGAGTAATTTATGTAGGCACACTTTATGAGATTGATGTTTTAGTAGAAAGTACTTGCCCACTTTTTAGTCGATAATAATTCAGTTTTAATTAAGGTCAGAAAAGAGAATACTTGTATTTAACTTGGCGAGTAAAGAAAGCCTACTAATAGATGACAAACCCGCACCGACACTTCATAGATACTACCAAAACTTGGATTTAACATAATTATAATTGATCTAGATAAGTTATCGATAGCAATATTTTTTATTAAAATGTTTTCACTTTTTTAACATAAACTGGATGAATTATTAATTTTCATTATCTTACTATGAAATTTGCTACTACATCAGCGGAGGGAATATAAATATAATGTCTAAAGTGTTTAATGCCCACAAAATTCCTAAACATTCGCGTCTGTCGCTGAATATTTCTTTTCTAAGTCGCTCAACTTTCCCGGTACATAAGTTACCGGATACATTTCTTTCTGATCTTTCTCTCTTTGCATCAGTGATGCACCTAATGCTTCCTCACTATCATCTACAAATAAGCAAGTTATTACTCTATCGTCGTTATTCTCAAAATATTTTAATATCGGAGGATTACATAAGCATTCCTCCAAACAATGAGAATTATTACCCTTTTTTAATAACTTTATTAAAGGCAAAGCAATTCGCACGTAATCCTCTATGAATCTCTATGATTTTTTTATAATAGGATGTGAAACCTAAAAATAATTTTAAATTCTTCGCGGCCGTCGGTCTCTCTAATTGTCAAACTGCATCTAACTTCTTTCTGGTAAGTTTGATTCCCTCTTTACTAACTTCATAACCTAGAACTGTCACTGATTCATAACCAAAACTACGTTTCAATGATTTCACCATCAAATTCGCTTCCCTAAATTTATTCAGCAAATCTCTCAAAGCATTACAAAGTTCTTCAAAAGTTTTCCCCATACACTGCTACGTCATCTACAACTATAGCGTTTCTATACTTTATCCCTGCTAAATCTTTGTCCATCATTCTCTGAAAATTGGCCCGACTCGTCTCTAATCCGCACGGAACCACATTGAACTCGAAAATTCCTAAGAGGGTTACAAATGCGGTCTTCTGCCTATCCTTCTCACTTACTACCATCTGCCAGTACCCCGATATTAAGTCTTAACTAGCAAAGTATTTAGCTTTAACAATATACATTAATAAGTCTGCTATTCCCGGAATAGGATACGAATCTAATATAACCTTTTTGTTTAAGGTTCTGAAGTATACGCAAAATATCCATGGGTCATCTGGCTTTGTCATTAACACCAAGGAAGATGTGTCAAGACTTTTCGGATGTCTAATAACTCCATTATCTAGCATTTGTTGTGCTTGTTTTTCCATAATTTCGTGTTGTTCTATAGACACTCTATATGGCGGCTTATGGACCGGTATTTCATCTTGTGTTTTGATTTCTACTTCGAATCCCGAATATTTGCCGAATTACGAATTCTCAAATGCGAAGCGGTTAAAATATTCCGACAGCACTCCTTGTAGTTAATCTTACTGACAGACAAACAACTCCTTATTTACATTCAAATCACCTACTTTCCATTGTTTGTCTGGCATGAAAATCAGGGCTAGGTTGCATACCGATAAGTGTATTTCACTCTAATCGACCCAATCCTCGAAATACGTCATCACTGCTGATGACGTATTTCGTTCTTTCTTTATGAAAACAAGTTTATTTTCATTATAATCCAGCACAACTGCATTTTGCTTCATAAAGTCCGTTCCCAATATTGAATCCACGTGTAAATCTTTTACAACATAAAATGTGTGTTTAAACTTGGTTTTATTTATATAAAAGTCAAGTGATATAATCCGGTAAATCGTAAAATTGATCCATTGACCCTTTTCAATACAAGATGTGAGTTTGACAATTCACTAAGTTTGTTATTGTCTATAATATTTGCGTTAACACAGCTCACATCAGCCCCAGAATCTAACAAAGCGTGTATATTACCTTATTTTACCGCAACCCTTACATACGTGCTGTCGATATTCACTTGGCAATCGAATACGTTAGATTCACTCATTTTGGTGGAAATAAAAACAATAGAAAAATGGCGGCACACCCTTTTTACATTTTATCTTTTTTTATTTTTAATACTATCTATGGTATCTAAACTAGTCAGATACAAACAGCACAACCAAAGAGATTGTACTGCAACTTTTTATTTATAGGATACGCAAAACTTTTTCCCTAAGCTAATATATATAATAATAATAATATACTTTATTAATAATACTATACTAACAAAAAATGTGCTTTTTTCGTGTGATGTAATAAACATATATGTCATACGAAAAAAATAGTTTTGTTTTACAAATTTACATTTGCAGTTGAAGTAAGAATCATGATGTAGATTGATGTATGGGAGAGCTATTATTGCCACCATGAAAATTTGAAAAAATTGAATTTAAAAGAAAAATTGAACCATTCTTAGAAAAAAACAAAAGTTCGGAACTCCCGGGATCAATATCACAATCGCAAATCCATTATCGCAATCGAAACACAAAAATGATCAAAATTTTTGATGAATAAAATATCTACTTAAATAAATAAGTTCTTATTGAACCCTAAGGATGCGAGTCCCATCTCCATTTTTTCCGATTTATTTTGTCATTTTATTTCTTATTAAAATATTCGAACCGGAAATCTACAACGAACCACCGAATCAATTTATGTCTACCAGTCAGTCATTTAAGAATGAAACATAGGAATAAAAATTGGGTAGTTTATATTTTGGCCATAGTTTTGTATCGATGCCTTGAAAATAGCTATAGAAGTAATGAAAACTCTCATTGATTCCTAATCAAAACATCAACAGTGAAAATCAGTGCACTTTTTTTTCCAATCGTCGCATTTCTTTAAAATTACATATTCATTCAACCACTAAAAATATTGTTAAAATAGTTCTTATCAAATTCGTTCACCCGCGCATTCAGCATTCGCGTCACCCAGACTCAGTTACAATAATTTATTTACCACTGCAATAGCTAAAACAATAGTAATTATTGTTTTACATTACATGGACGGTTTTACAAGTAGTCGCTTACCGGGTGAGTCGTCATATCGAAGTTTGTATTTTAAACAATCCAATATCATGTCAAAATGTGATACGCAAATGGCCACATAATTTTATAAACGATTAAATCCTTCGACTTTGATCTCCCACAAAGTTTTTCCCGTTAGTTTTTTTTTTTATCCCGAACTTTAGTTTTCCAACTTAAATGGATTCCCAATAAAGGCCTAATTCCCATTCCAAGGGTCGCCCGCGAGCAGCCACTCGCTGCTCCCGTTTCCTCGGTAATTTCCCTACACATTATAGGTTTCCTCATTTCTTAGCGGCTGCAGCTGACGCTCTAATGGCGGACTTTGAAACGTTGTTAAGGACGGGTTTACATTCGAACGAAGACAACTAAGGGGTTTTTTGATGTCTTTTCACGAGATCGATGAGAGTCGCCTCAGGAAGTGTCGCCCTATGATGTGTCACCGTTTCGAACATAGAAGAATATGTTCGAAACGGTACACATTACACGTCGACAAACAACACTAGTGGTACAATTTAAATTAAAAAAAAAATTGAATAATTGAATTAAAAAAATCATTTTATTGGGCAGAATTTAAACACGATAGCTTCTCATTTGGAATAAACGCTATTAGTGATTCATCCGCCAACGCTCTTGCGCTTCTAATATGCCAAGAACAAAAAAAAACACAAAAGGAATATATATTTACATTAGGACATTTATGTTTTTTAATAAAATTCAAAAATTCATCATTCGTCCATGTAAGCCTATCCTAAAACATTAGTGGCGTTTTTTACTGCGCCGAGAATCAATTCCGTGGACACTATTGTGGTAAAAATGAATTCAGAATCTTAATTGGCATCCTTTTATAAATGGATTAAAGTTTAACAATAGCCACAATGAAAGAGCTATATGAAAGGGGATATATAAATCTTCCTTTATTATATCAAACGGAGCCATAGACAATCTGAACTTAAATATCTCCCTATATACATAAGCGTTACCTAATATTACAAACTTGATTGGAGTCAAACAGAACAATATTCAGGAACTCACAATTACCAATTTTAGATAGTTGAAACTGCTCAAGAAAATTACATTTTTATTCTCTACTAATACTTTTATCGAACAAAAAAAGCAGTATTGTTAACATCAGTTAAGTTGTCTCACCAACGGTATTAATATTTTTATCTGTACTAAGAAAGACGAGAAAACGCAAATCCTTAGGCACCCCCGCCGCAGTGACGAGAGCCTAGAAAAGGCAACGTTGAATCTCCTCGCCACCTTTAACGGATCAACGGGCGTTAAGTTGCAATTTCTCGCGGCGGAGATGAGTTTTTGAATAATCGAAAATTTTCCCAATTTCCTGCCCCCGCGATTGATTATCTGCTGAGATTTTCCCGAAGAGGAACTCGAGTGAATTTTTCTCGACCGAACGAGCCAATAAAAGTTCTCGTTCGAAAGCTTCATAGGCGATTTTCTTTAATGTCTCTGTTTACGGGCGTCAACTCGATCTGGCTCGGCAACAATGAAACGGATTAGCTTAAATTTTTTTTCGTGATAGCTTCAGGATTAATGGTTTTCTATAAATAAGCTTCTTTATGTAAAAAGAAAAGTATTTGTTGATTGCTTAAGGTATTAAAAGTTGTAGTTATTCATGTCACTTAGTATTTATTTGTTAAATCTAAGTTGGTTGCATATTTACAAGCCAATAAACATCAACGTTTGTCTAAGATCGTCTAAAAAATATGAAAAATGTACATAAAGTATTTCCGTTTCCTTTTGGGCTTTTTTACTACTTACTTAATTTTCCATTAGTTATCTTCGGTGCTTGGTTACAAACTATTACCACTTCAACAAAATTCATTTTTACTAACAATAACACTGTGAATTTTTTAATTGAATTTATTGATGCAAAGCTTTGTTAACTCAATAATATCGGGTTCATAATTGACGGCGTGATCGGTCGACAAAAATTATGAAAGAATTCATTCGATAACCACGCGGGTAAAGCCGCGGGTGAAAGTTAGTCCACTATAAGTCTAATTCGTATGTATGGGTACATACATACAGGGACACTAGGTATAGTGTCCCTATTAAGTGCTTAAAACATAATTAGTATTAATTAGTCTGTTTTGAAACCTAACTCATAGCGTGGCTTTCGCCTCGTTAGGTTTTTATAACCCCCAATATTTTATAGCTCGAGTCGGGGTGGGTAAAACCCACAATGTTTGTATTTTACATTGAAGGGCTTAGACTTTCAACATAGACCCAGTTCCAGTTGGATGCTCTAACGACCATTGTCCAATGTGATAATGAATTCGAAGACCGACATCTTAATGGAGGTGGTTATCATTTAAGTTAAAACTCATTGGTCAGTTTTCCCCTAGTTACAATTAGAACTTAAAGAGCAGTTCACGTTATTGCTTTTATTTTTCGTCCACTTTCTAGTAAACGGGGGAAAATTCTTAAAACATAAAAGTCTCGGAAACCAATCGCCTTGATCGACGGCCTGACAAAAGTGCGAATCTGAAGGTGCTTGCACTTTGACTAAAAATTGAGGATTCTGGGATGATTATCAGCACCACCGAAAAATTCGGGATCAGAATCGGTTTTCCAGTTTCACCATATAAAAGTAAAGGTGACACCCTAATCAATTATGAAAAACCTATATTTTCAATCACTTTGAACAAGAAGTAAAGGTTAAATGAATTTTAAAGTTAGATTACCTAATCACAAATGTTAAACAAAATAACAAAAACCACCTTCAAAAGCCCATTATAATAATCAATTGCAATCGCAGTGGATGTCAGCTGAAGCCTAAAGATAGGTTAAGGGCTGGAGTATAATCAGAGTACGAATAGTCTATTTATACACACGTATACACAAAATTCGTAGGCTTACCTTTTGAATTTGGTGGAAATCAAAGGAATGCAAGGGATAAAAACATCCCTTTCACGATAGCATCCAGACAAAATCGAAGCTTTGGTGATATTCTGTTGTAAACGTTTTTGGTTAAATGCGTCGCTCAGATTGCATGGATATGAATTTTTCATAAGAATCATGGGCCCTTATATTAGTGATAATATTTTTTTCTTTCGTTATTGCGTACCCCTGCAAGCATTGTACCCCCACTATTACTAAATGCATAATCCATACTACGACGGTTTTACATTACAGGTAGGAGTGAAATAATAACACTATCTATAATATATTATATTAGCATTAATATCATAAATATTCAACAAATATGTCTCTTTAATCTAAACTAAATTAATTACTCCCTTAAGTTGTCATTCACCGCAAAACAAATAGTTCAGCAATGGAGTTTACACGGTGGTATGCTGATGTCTTCAGAAGTACACAGAAGTAGTTAATCATGATTTACACTCACATACAGTGTAGTGTTAATGATAATATTGATTTTTTTTTAATTGAAAATCAACCAGTACTTTATTATTTGAATCAGAAGTGAAATGCGTGAATTTGGTTCAGTAAAGCTTAGTAATTATTGGCCGATGAAAACTTTCAATGTTACGAAAACGTGTCACTCTGCTTAAAATCAATATTACCGTTGATTTTTCTGTCATGGCAAAGTGCACTCAATGACTACCGTAAATGTTTTTGGTATAAGTATGTCACTACTGACAATGTATTTGAAGTGTCTACCGCTATGAAAGTCTATATTATCAATGAAATAGTTTTTAACTTTGAAATCGATAATTGTAACGGACGTTAAAACAACATACTGTATAACATATTTTCGTTCATTCAACTTTCAGAGGCGCTTTCTACTTCAATGACGTGCCTGTGCCTCCTTTTCTTATGGATTCCGCTAAACTCGTTTTGTATATCCTGAAGAGTTCTGCCTTTGGTTTCAGGCACCAAAAAGTAAACGAACGCCGTACCTAAAATGGCCAGAACTGCGAAATTCCATAGGACCCATCCGGGTCTCAGCTTCTCCTCTAAATTTTGATACAACTTAGTCACGCCAAAAGCGAAAAACCAATGAAAACCGGCCATTATAGCCGTGACTCGTCTGGTCACGTTGGACGGAAAGATCTCCCTTAACATCAGCCACGGTATAGGGCCTACGCCGGCTGCGTACACGCAGACGAATACGCACAGAACGAACAGCGGAGTCCAAGTTTGACCCTTTCCCGCCATCAGAATTGGTGCTTTGATATTATAGTATATCGCCAAGGAACCGGCACAGAACGACATAACGGTGAAAGAAAACATGAGCAATATCCTTCTGCGTATAGTTCTCAGGAGAATAGTCGAAAAATATGTAGACGACACCAAGAAGAAACCCAATATTATCGCAGCGCTTGGAGGATACATCGAGATCGAGAAAGTCATGAATATTTTTTCGGCGTAAAACAAAACAGGGTATATGCCTGTCATCTGCTGGAATATCATGAGGCCCAGCGACACGACCATGGCTTTGAAAGTAGACCTGACGCTGAACAGCTCCTTGAAAGTGGCTTTGTTTTTGGCATAATTCCTTATGTTCTCCTTGAGAGTCCTCAACTCCTGATCGATGTCGTTATCTATCCCTCTGAAGTAACTAAGGGCAGTTTTTGCTTCACTCGATTTCCCTTGGGACATCAGATAAGCTGGCGACTCGGGCATGAAGAGGAAACCTATGAAGAAGACTATCGGGATGCTCGCGCCGAACACCGATATCCAGCCTGTGCTTTGAACCATACCTGTAAAAACACATTGTAATGTAGAATTTTTTGTGACAGATGCATAACAATGCTTAAAGTAATACTTTTGTAAATTTTAATCTACTGTCATACTGGTAAAATTGCAACAAAAGAATATGTATATATTGGTCGGGGAAAAAGGTTTTTCATATTTTATAAGTAAAAATTGCGCTGAAATCTCTTTGGTTGTGCTGTTTGACTGGTTAAATAGATACAATTTTAAGAAAATTAAAATTAAAATAATTTTTCTATTTCTTTTCTGACCACCAATATGAATCAATCTAACGTCGAAATTCGATACATTTTAATGTTTTATTAGAAAATAAGAAAAAATGCGACACAAGCCACAAAAAAAAATGTGATGCTTATGGTCTTAATGCGTGTCGGTAAGAGTAACACAAAACTGCTTCAAGCTTTTTCAGTCCGGTAATTTTGATGTCAAATATTAACCTTGCTCTGGAAATACTTGCTCTGATCGACCTGTAACGGATAAAGTTGATGCTATTTTGGAATAAGTAGAGCAACGTCGATATATTAGTTCTTAAAGCATAGATGAAGAGCTGGGGATCACCACACAAAAAAGTTTTGACCCATTTGAAAAAAGCTGAATATATAAAAAAAACTCGATATGTGGGTCCCGCTCCTGCTAACTGAAAGAAATCTAATGAATCGTGTACTCATTTGCGATTGTCCACTACAACGTAGTGAAACCGAACAAGAGTTATGGTATTTTTATTATCTCCATGCTTTTGTATGTTTTACTTTTTGAACAATAGATGGCCCTAGCTATTTTAAAAACAACGATGACGGGGACAGAGTATTGAGTGCGTAACAGCAAATTAAATCTAAAGATGAAAGTGCTAATTGCTAAATTTACCGTAAGATTTGGTAAATATTGAATTGATAATGTGTCAAATCCTACATTTATCATACATTATATAGATTTTTACGTTAAAACATAACGTAAAACATTATGTGTTAACGTAATTATTTATCGACGTGACTTAAAACGTAATGCTTTACGTTACGTCGAAACGACAATACGTACCGATTAGGTAAGGAACGACAAATACATTTAAAAATTTTAAACATAAATATAGCTAAAATAAGTAACTTCTCATTATTTACCATTATTTTTAAGTTTAACGTATGTAATTTTTTTGCATACATAGTAGATCCTATTTTATAAATGGCGCTAGATAGGAGTGTCACGATAGCATTTTAACTTGAAATCGGTTAAGTACATAGTGACGTCTCAAGCCGTTCAGTACAAAAGATTAATTCTATTAAATCGTCAATATATATTTATACCACAACGTGTTGTGACATATGTCTATACACACCAACTATATAACCAAAAAGCACGCCCGCAGCCAGCTGCACATGGTAGAAGTTGGCGAGCGACTGCAGCAGCTGCGGCTCGGCGATGTCGGCGACGTAGGGCGGGACGGCCACGCTCAGCGCGCCCAGCGCCACGCCGCCCACGAACCGCCCCACGTATATCCCGTACACGTTTGGGCTGGAGACAAGGAATTGAATGACGTTTTAATCCATGCTTCGGTGTTCAATATCTGTCAACCCTCTCGAATTTTCGAATTCAATTCGTTGGATGACGTTTCGCAGTGGAAGAACAGATTCGAAGATCATTGGTGGGTTGCATGCTGCAAGTTTCAAGTAAGTGTCCGATTGAGTGAATTTGCGAATACCGAAATGTGTTACGTAATAGATGTATCTTTTCATTGTTTTGACAGAGAATTACATTTTTTATACCTTCAAGCGATCCTAGATCTCAATATACTATATTAATTCAGAACTTGATATATCTATGCGTTTATGAGTCAAAGGGGCCTTGACAGACGGACTACAAGATGGTCCTATAAGTATGCCATTTTCTCCTTTAAGGTACAGAACTCTAAAATCATTAGAATTAAAAATGTTAATAGCGCAAAATGTTGGAGTAGCAGTGAGTAGAATAAAAGTACCAACATACCTAGAAGCCACCAATATCCATGACACTAGAAGTGGAAGAGCAAGATACAATAAAGTCTTCTTTCTCCCAAAGTACTCGGAGACGAGGCCGCCCGGCACGGCGCCGCACACCGCGCCCGCGCACAGCAACGACGCCGCCCAAGATCCTTCATGTTCCGTTATCTACATTAATATCAAAAAATTTGCATCAAATTATATTGTATTCGATCTTGAACAAACTATTAATTTGAATGTGGCAGGACAAAACTGTGGCCAATTTTGCTGCAGCACGAAAATGGTCCTGCTCGATGGGTGCAGTACCACTCTCACAGAATACAGACGTGAACTCACAGTTTCCGCTATTGCGATTCGTTCAGTAAGTGAAATTTCCGGTGGCTCTCTCCCCATCATCAGCTTCTCCTCCATCAGATACCCTATTCCTTCCTAAACAATGCACTGTTATCTCCTTTGGGGTTGCGAGTGTCCCAAAGAATCATCACGGGTTAGTGATCATAGCACCCTGTTATAATTCACATACTCGTTGGCTTTTTCGAAATGCTATAAAAAATACTTATAGACTATGTTAAAATAACTATTGTTACATTTTATGTTCTTGTTGTGGTATTAAACGTTTCTGCCATCGTCACCAATCGCTTAATGTGGTCTTTCAGATTTTCAAAGTTTTGTTATACAACATGATTTATTTAATTAATATATTTTATTTAATTATTATAAAAAATATTAATAAAATAGATATAACCTTTCAATAGCATAAGAGATGCCTTTATTTAACCTTTTAAGCTATTACACATATTCCAAGAATATCGTTATTAAGTTGTAAAAACCATTCACGCGTCATTCACAATTTGATTTTTGTTTCAAATTAATTTTCTTTCAAGTCATCACGAAAAATTGTTCATTAGTGTATTATAAAAGCTAAAAATCTTATGGCTGGAATTAGGTATTTAGCCCGTCTTTTCATTATAATAATTTTATAACTAA
This sequence comes from Eumeta japonica, assembly GCA_005406025.1. Classification (NCBI taxonomy): domain Eukaryota; kingdom Metazoa; phylum Arthropoda; class Insecta; order Lepidoptera; family Psychidae; genus Eumeta; species Eumeta japonica. Next base: position 78,574 of record BGZK01000211.1, read on the forward strand.
AAATATAAAGAAAAAAATAAGCTTTGGCTTAAGGTTCTGAACGGAAAATAATTCGATATGTCGTCAGTATTACAGTACTAAGCATTATATTAAAAGGTGTGCCCAAAACGAAGAGCAACGTCAAAGAGATTTTCTCGCAGTAAATGCACAAGCACTTGATGGAATTGAATTTCATTAAGTTAAGAGAGTTAATACAACGCCGAGGAAACGTTAGATGTCGCCACCTCAAAGACGCTACTAATACGGCACCGGTTAGAAAGCGAATATAATTATATTTGTATTCATAACGTGATTTGATGTGATGAAACATTCACTTAGGTTCAAGACGCATGAGAAGAGCTTTTTAAGCTGCAATAGTTATTTTTTTTCTTATATATCTTGTGGGCGATTGGTCCAGTTGAGTTGTTTCACAACAAAAATATGTTAAGTAATTGTAAAAATTAAAAATATACAATTCCTAACTTAAGCGTCGCTGAAAAAAAAATAACACATAACTCAACCATACGAATCGGTGGTGGTTTAGAGGGTGGGAACGGCTACGGTACGAAACGGATTTAGTATTACAATTTACTTAGAACTTATGCGAATTTGCCCATAAGTTCTAGGTAAATTATAATTATGAATAACTGTTACTCCTATCTTCAACTATTTAAGTGTTCAGCTCGTTTCTGCCTAAAATCGTAGACAGCAAACATATGGTGAAATGCCTATTTGCCGAAATCAGTGATTTACTTTCCTTTTATATCTAATTATATAACCTAAAACTTTAATTTAAAACAATACTTAACCAAACTTGACATTACGATTCTTAACTTAGTCAAGCTATTACATTGATCCATGTAATAAAACAGACGAGCACACTCACCGCTAGGCGGGGATGATGGTAGGTGCCATTGGCTAAGAATGTAGCGTCCTCTAGCGAGCCGGCGGCAGTCGCCTGTTGAAAATCGCACGCATTAAATATGTAATATATGTAATAATAAGTAACTTACGAGCTTACACCATCGGGAACATTACATGATTTCTGTGATACAATCAAAAACAAATCATGCGGGTTTTTAATGTTCCCAGAATGATACATGATTGAACTAGTAAATAAGAAAAGTGCAATACATTCAAACAGATTGGTGATTTTGTTGACATGAACTCGATGAAATAGTAATGGTAAGCAATCATTTTTTAATAATTCATGTTATGACCATCACATTAGTAGATGATTTTTTGAATTCTATAACCGACTAAGATCCTGTAGCATTTCAGTTTGTTCATTCTTCATCTCGGGCATTCACAAGTTACACGAGCAAGTTGACAAACATGTCGTGACACTTTGCCGAAAATCGAATCCGATACCTCCATGTAGTCCTCTATCGTTGTCACAGAGGAGTGGTTGTATAATTAGTCTCAGCTGTTTTATGAGCACTCCCTTAGAAGGGAAATTAGACCCTCGAGTCCCTAAATATTAAATAACCCTTTAAGACAAGATTAGTAGCAAAGCTTAAATCATAATTAAATTGATGAAACAACTTTAAGTTTAAATACGAAGGCATTTAAGTATCAAAGTAGATGTAAATGAAATGAGTTATAAAATTTCTCGAAGTACGTAGGATGATTTATGTCAGTCATCGCTAAAATGCTTAATAGTACCCCTGGGGGCCGATTCAAACTGTATAACATAACAATCTGCCCAGTGCTGTACGTTTGCAAACACAACATATTCACGATTTTATAAATATAGATATATATTAAAAATTAATATAAACATTGTTCATGTAAATAACGAATAAACAAACAAAACTAAACAGTAATATGGTTACCTTACGATCAAGAGCTTTCATCAAGATACACGATATCTGTCTGTTTATCATCTTAATAAGGGATATCCAATCGAATTAAACTGATTCATTGTGATGAATCTTAACAGGTAATAAAAACATAAACAATCCAATGCTTATAAGAAACCACATACATAACGCTGACGAAGCAGGGCCATGTGACTCCGTTCGACATTAATTACGAGATATAATCCATTAGATGGTGCAACGGTATAAACTTTATAAGATTTTAATGTTAATTTAACGCTTTAGATTTTATGCTCAAAATCGTAATTTCATTTCATAATGAGAATAATAATCAATAATTTACCTTTGATTTTCAGTATAAGTGCAAAAGTAGACAGACCGCCACCTATATTATAAACATTTACTTCCCATCTGTTTGATCGACGAAAAGTGTTTTTTATATCAAATTTAGTATGTTACGAAATACATCGCGAATGGGTTGGCTAAATAATTTCTGGCTAGACCGTGTATAATTAAAGATTGGAAATTGTCTTTTTTTTTAAACATTGCACTTACTAGTTTAAAAGACAAATTTGTGTCACGAAATGACAAAGCAGTGCTTTTTGCTCGTTTATTAAACAAATGTGTGTAAATTACTTGTGTCGACTTAACTGTTATATGGCGTAATTACTGTACAATTATTCCATAACAAAACAGACAGCCCAACGTTTACGTATTCCACAGACTTCATACTTTCGATTGGTATAATTTTTTTTCATTAAACTATTGACAATGAATGTAAGATTGCGAATGTTTTAAAAAAGTCATTTTCGAATTAAACGTAGTCCGGGCAGGGATTTTTTAGCCAACCCAATCGCAATATATATTTATGAATTCTAAAATTTATATAAAATAAGTTCCATCCATTAAACAGATGGGTGAGGTCGTTTCTCATTAGGATCCTCTGCTATGTAATGGTGAGCGATAATGACTTAGCGGTTATATACATTTCTTTCGAACTAGAAGGTCCCGGGTTCAATTCTGAGCATGATCGAATTAACCAATGTGATTTCAACTTAAGTCAAAATATCACTCGCCCACACGCTCCATGTCTCATTGAAGATGTTAAGCTATCGGCTCCGGACTTTAACATCACAATGATGGCGACGATCGCCAGCAGCCCGCGACCGCACTGGGCCAGGGAGGCTTAACGTCCACATAATGTTGTCGATCGGTATGCCTCAGCCGTTAAATCCTGACACGACATCCTCATGTCGGCTGGCTCCATGACTTCGACATTGTCACATTGACAAAGTCGAGCAGCAGTCGATCTCTTAACAAATTCAAGATTCGCACAGTAGCTCATGCGTATGTCATGAGCCGCGACTTGCGTGCGCCTCGACAAAGTTGCGAGCTCGTTTCGGGAAGTATTTCTATGAAACTCGCTATTTTGCGTTCACGCCCGCGACAGTGTCGCATAGCAGTGTCGAATGCACAGGGCACACAATGGGAAGCATTCTTTGCAAATATGTTTGACTTTGATTCATTTATTTCTGTCTGAATTTTACAACATTATGGTAACGCAAACGCTAAAAAATATATGCTACTGCTGCTCGACTTTGTCGATGTGACAATGTCGAGGTCATGGAGCCAGCCTGATAATTATATTTTTTCCATATGAGGAGAACAGAACCCTCGGTGCATAATCCTCAGTCGGACTTGACCGTTTTTCTCATTAATAACGTTCGTTTATGAAAACATTCGTTTTGGTAAAAACAGAGCTTCGACTGATAAATCGTTCTAATAACACATTCGCAATCAAAATAATTTATGAAATGTGTAGTATAGAATTATACCGAAAATCCGTGTTAAATTCAATATGAATTAAAATGAACTACAGCTGCGTTTTTTTAATCTTTTTTTTTCTTTGTCTCGAAAGAAAAATAAATACACCGATTGCAAATTGAATATAATTAATAAATGCGTATTCCTCTTATCTCAAGGTCTGTTAGTGACGTCAATAACTTTACTGGATAGTTCAGTATAGTTTACATAACGCCTTTTATGGTAGTTTTCTATTTAAGCTCTCAGCGCCAATTCTGGTGCTGCAGCTCATCACTGGTGAGAACGTTTTCTAGAACAGATCTGATCACACGATAGGTGTTCAACTGTATTGTTCACACGTACCAAACAGAGCAGAACTGGCCAACAAATAATTTCGGTTCCGTAGTTACAAAACAAAAATAAAGATATTCCGTTATAGTGAATCAAACTAATGAATTTGGAAAGTTCGCTCAAATTTACTACGCTTAATTATAGCGTAGATCGCTCTTACGGCAAACGATTCAAGGAGTTATTCATTGTGTTTGTGATTAATGATATAGCGGAAATATTTGAATGATTCAGAATGACGACTGTTATTTGTCATTACAATTCTCCTAATTATCATTACGTCGTTTACGGTTTTAACAATACCTAAACGTAGATATAGATTTGACGTTAATTTAATTATCTATTCAAACTAACTACTCGTTTACAGAACGATGTATACGTAATAACTTAAATCTTTACAAAACATTAATATTTTAATTAACAAGCAATCTCCCGTCAACTACTAAAACTATCTGCAAAGAAATTGAGTTATAATGTCATATTTTTTATAACTTTATTCATTAATAGATTGTAATCAAAATGAAATCATACATCATTAATAAAAACTGTAAGAATATAGCGTAGTTTCCTTTGAAATTAACAGACTGGTTGTTCCATTACTGATAATAGGCCGAAATATTTAGACTCAGAATTGAGTGAAGTACACACTAAACTATTATAGAATCAAACGATAAGCTAGCGTATTTCCAAGAAGAATAAGGAAACGAAACATAAAACGAAAATGCGGATGAGGCTCGTTAGCTCTTACAAATTTAATTTTCGTCTTCATTCACTAAAGTGTCAAATCATAAAATTATTAAATTGTTTAAATCGAGTTTGAGCCGAACAAAAGCTTTCCAACTTATAAAGTTATTAAGCGTTTCCCAACAATTAAAACTTGATTGTGTTTTCGGTTCGACCCTATTTCTCTGATGAGCTGAACACGTTTAATACATAAAATTCGCGAATTTCCTTTACATTTTCCTTCGAATGCATCACAACAATTAACGTTGTTTGCAATTTAAATTTAGTGCCGACTGTATTAAACGAACAACTTTTAATCAAAATTTCGTCGGATCGACAACGACATTACTTATCTCAAAAATTTTTGACGTTTTGCCAAGTTATAAATGAAAAGATTTAATGACATTGGACGTAGGAGGTGCAGGGCATACAAGTTACGTCTCGCCGTCTGAATAGTGAACACAAAGTCAGACTTGCGGTGCGACACTAAACACAAAGCACTAGGACTAGGTACTAAACTTACGAATTTCTGCGCATGTGCCACCGCATCAAAAGTTCCACCCAGTTTCACAATCGTTTGTTTTGCGCAACAAAAGAAATAATAAATCTACCATATAATTGGTATCATGTTTCATTCCGTTTTCATGAATGTTATTAATTTTCTGCAAAATAAAAGTATGAAGAAAATGCTCTTAACTTTTAGGTACGTGGTTTCTTTTTTCAGGACGGAATCAAATAACTTTTTTTAAGTGAAAATTTCTTTAGGCACGTTGAGTGATTTTCTAATGGGTAAAACCTTATGAGTTCGCGTCACCGACATATTCGCGTTAATCCACCACGAGCGCTGCAGTAGCAAAGTACAACGCATGAAACTCTGCCGCTCCAAATCGCCCTGCGAATGATGCGATGCGCAGGACAACGCTCCGCGACCCTTCCTTCTTCTCCCCCGCATTTCTATTGTACGCCGTTGCGACGCTTTCGTGGCTAACTTCACAGCGGCAGAGTTTCACGCGTTGTACTACTGGTGCGTGCGCAGCGGCCCGTCTACGCAGACATGTAAAAATACATTTATGTACGCGAATGTAAGATATGTACACGTTATCGCTGCGCGTCGTCAGACCTCATTAATTGTCGTACATTGCGTAATACGTATCAAAGTGTTTTGACTCTCTTGAATATAATTTTTAATACCGTAACATTGTAATATTGGCACTTTGCTCGGAACGCCGATAGATGTGGGAAAATAGACTATTGTCAATCATTTTAAATTAAAAATTACGAAATTTTCCATTTTGGTAGTACAATCAATTTGAAAAACCCAAAATGCTACAGACATACATGTGTGAATACGGAATAAAAAAATGTATGAATATTTGTTTGTTTGTTTGCTTTGTTTCGCGAAGGTAGGAAGGGTGCTGAGGATTGCGCGGAAGGGAGGGGAGAAAAAGAGGATGTTATGCAGTGATAGGTTGAGAGATGTAGAAAACGATAGCGATAGACAGACAGAGTTATGAACCTACGCCCAGCGAAAAGAGCGATCAACGGCCAGTTTGCCAATTCTCATATTGATCTAACTATAGTTATGTCACTGCTATATATTTGACGATAATTTTATTTTTATCGCACTCACAGATAAGCGATAATAGCATCAATCTCATTGTGAAACGAGCGAGTGTTTGCGTTAATAATTGTAAGAAGGATGTACGTTTCAAATGTTTTCATATTTAGGGGGGCAGAGGCTGACTTGAGGTTTTAACAATGATAACGATTTGTATCGCTGTATTTTTCATTAGCGAGTTTGTCAATATAAGTATAAGTCAAAATAAAAGGCATACAGATACAATACAGAATATTTCATTTATATTCCATAAGACACGAGTTTCAGAACGTATGCGTTTCAAAGTTTTTCATGTGACCTCTGACATATAATAGAGTTCAATTTAGGTCCAAATTGCCTAACTATTTTATCAATTGAGACATATTAGAAGCATTGTACACATAGTTGCAATGTAATTAATGGACACGATCCGACAAAAATTACCGAGAAAAAATATATAATTAAACTTATTGATGTTTACAATCAAACGTTGAGATAAATTTGATACAGCATCTTTGCATGGAGAGCCGATAAAGATGATCACTATTGTACAAAGCATTTGTATCTGATTTCGAAAATTGAACTGGGTTCACTTCCCAACTATATTTATTCTTGGACTTTCATCTGTGAGGAAATCTCGGCAGTAGACAGTGCAGGCAGATATGTCTCAGAAAAAATATTGGGGACTAAGGCTGCCTCAGGAATTGAACGCTGTGCATTTCCTAACCGGCGTTTGCGCATCCAGATATCAGACATCTACTCTCGTGGGAGTGAAAAAAAGACTCCTAGAACCAACATAGACACGTACCACCGATTATAACCGGGGTAACAGATTTCACAAATCACTTCTGTGAACAGAACATCGTATCTTACCCGTTACTTAGGGAAATCCCACGATAAATACTTATATTAGACAGAAGATTGACTGGTTGTAATTTTAATTTAGGAATTTGGTTTACACATTGCTTGTTCGAACAATTTTTCAATCAGAAAAAGAACATCACAAATTTTCGTAATTGAAAAAGTGTTCTTCGATATTACACAAATGACAGATGACAGATCTGTAACCTTTACCGGTATCGAAATCGAAAGCGAAACGGAAAGCAATTCGATAGCCAGAACCGGGGATCAAATTGAATGCGAGAGCGAAATTAGAATGAAAAACCTTACCGGGGTCGAAATCATAAATAATACCGAGACCAGAATCGAAGCGGAAACACGCTGGGATTGACAGCAAGATCAATCAATACGAAAGATGAATACGTTATATGTCCACGTGGCCGAAGCTGCGAGCGGAAAGCTAGTAAGTAACATAATGAAAAGATAAACAATTTATTTTAAAATAGTTATGCAAAACGAATGCTAACACAGTGATTTAACATACGGTACGGTAATTTATAACACAGTCTCAAATTGTTGCATTTACACCATTGCAATATTGTTGTAATAAAAGGTGTTGAAGGTACATAAGCATTATCGCGTTTACATTAAAAATTATATCACCTTTTGATAAAAATAAATGACACCTCTTCTTTTGTTTTCTCTCAATCATTTTTGTTAAAAAATTACTAAATGAATTGTTAAAATAATCCACATTCTGTCACCTATAATTGTATAATTAAATGGCTGGTAATTGAAAAATTGTCGTAATAATTTAAAAGAAAGTTAAAGATCATGAAAAAAAAAATTAAAAATCACGAAAATCACTGAGTTCACGCGTTATTACGTTTATTTAAATTTTGATAGGAAACAAAAAAGATTTTTATTAAAAATTTGTATAAGGGAAAAAAACAAATTAGAAAAATTTCGTGTTTAGTATAATATATTATTGCAACTATTATAACTCTATCTCTTCGAAACGAAGGGTTAAATTTACCTACTGTAGGAGGTCGTCACAAATACCGTCTCCAAAATTATATTTTTATAAATTAATTATAATTATTAACGGCATAATTAAATTATTAATGACACCAAATTAGACAGCTATTTTAATGAGAAACAACTTGCTCTAATTCTAAAGCTAACAAAAGCACAGGCTAAATTAATGGACGTTTCTCAAGCGATCATATTTTTCACAAGTTTCATTGTTGATTGACGGTAAAAGTTTTCTCAACTATTTTGATGTATTTTTTTTTTCATTTTTATTGTATTAAATCATTTTTTATAGCTGATAGAACAAATCTTCATTAAATTATCCGTATAAGGATATACTAACTTACTTATCGTGTACTAATGACAGTACTACAAGAGAAATAGTTGCTGACTGACAAAAGGGCAAAAAAAATTTCTTTCGTAAAGCAATCTCAAATGCTTCGCATTATGAGTCTTAAAAAATTACAAAAATTTAAAAGCAATGCCTTCTTCAAACGTTCAATTGTGCCATAAAAAAAAAATATCGTAATTTTCCAGGATTTCGCTTCTTTTTATGGTCACAGAATGTATATCTGTCTGCTACGTGAACTGATATTTAAAATTTAACAATAGGTCGTTCTGAACGCCACAATATCTAATATTAAATTCTACGAAGGTTTATGGTAGACTCGATCGTAGTCTATGCCTTATTGTAAAAGACAAGAAAGTAATAATTTCCAGTAGACTAAATATATTACAGCGATTACAGTGTATTTTGTGAAATATAATTACATAATGTCAGGTAAGTAAGATCGCCATTAAAGTCGTTCATTAAATTTTAATGTCTACGTTTAGAGTCAATTTTTTTTTCAATTGGACGTTAAACCGTATTTCCATGGTTTTTGATATCAAAACTCAATAGTTTTATCGTTTTAATATAACTGATTTCGGTTATCATCATCTATCTTAAGAAAAGGTATTATTTTGCGTTTTTCATTTTTAGAAGAATCACTTGCAATCGTTTTAACGTTTCTGGGTGGTTCTGGATGGACGAGTCTCGACCATAATTGCCAGAATTTTGCGTGACGATTAGGAAAAATCACATTATATGTTTTTGTACAGAAATCTATCCAAAGAAAGAACATCAAAATTGACAGTTACTTCTGATTTGAACACTAATTATTATTGACAATGTTATTTCATGTTAAACCTTTCAAGTTGAAAAAGCTTGACACAAGTTTAAAATATTTATTTATTGATGCACCTAATCTCTATTTACAACTTTTAAATTTTTACTTTGATTTTCTGCGTGTCTTCTTATAATTAAAAAAACGTCTTAAGCGATCTTAATTAAATTTGGGATACAGTAAGTACAAATAGTTGCGAAATCGATAGTCTATAATAACATGTCGATAAAGTGTCTGCTTGTATATGGTGTACACGTGAACGGGTATTTAACTTTTTCTGCATATTTGCGCTATTAATGTACCCAACCTCAACCGATTCTAAAAATTTTTTCAATGCATAGAGCTACACTATCTCAGAGTAATACATCTCAAATTCTATTTGGATACTAGCATTAGTTATGTCTTATCTATCTGAACCGTGAGTGGTAGCGAAATCGAAATTGTACAAAAGGCGAGGAGAGGAATTGAAAATCGAGTCCGGAACCAGAATTAGGATCAAACGCTTGACCGGAATCGTAATTGTGAGCAGTACTAAGATAAAAATAGAAAGCAGGACGGAAGGAGGCAGATTAGAACTAGTTTGAGTCAAAAACGGGATCTCTTGGTCAGGGTCAGGATCAGAATCGAGAGTGAGATAGTCATCGGGACCTTCATCAAGAAAGTGACAGGACCACATACAAGATGAAGAAATGAAATATATATTCCTCCTCTTTTTCATATCAATAGAAGGAATATAAATTGAATATAAACAAGAGGAAGGAAATACCGAAGCGTTCTATGTTCAAGTGTTCGAAGCCGTGGGCAAAAGCCAGTTCTATGACTTACTTGTGTAGGTGAATCTTAAAATGTTTAGCAATTTTATTCATTTAATTATATAAAAAATATCAAAATATTATAATAAGTTAAAATTATATCTATTGAGTAGGTACATATTAGTAAATAAATACACGGAACCGTCTATATGCATTAGCACTTAACACTCACGTTGTGTGGATTGACGAGGAGTGGCAGCGCCGATGATGACCAGGATATACAAACGCCAGCGGCGAAGGCGCCAAGGTTCACTGCAGAAAATCAGAAACAGGTCAACAACTTTGCAAGAGGCTCTTTTTGACTTATTTCACAATGCTGTGCTGTTTAAGTCGACAGCATAGTACTACGGGTAGACGGCCCAATCATGGTACAAGAGCTCATAAAGTATGCAAGAATACGTTTCTTTGGACAAAATATCTGGGTTTTTCATGCGACAGTGGCTAAAACGTTTTACAATAATGATAAGGTAATACCATGTAAAAATAAATTTAGCTAACTTCACTTCACAGTGAATGTTCACTACTATATATACCAATCCAGAGCAGCAAAGTTCTAAAAGTTCCAACCCTACGGGACCTGGTTTCTAAGCAGTCCCATCGGCCTTACCGATCCCGGCGGCGATGTACTGCGTGGTGACCCCGCTGGTGTCCCGTTTGATGTCCGGGACGGTCTCCGTGCGTAGAAGCTGCTTCCCGTTGCGTTCCACTCCCGAAGATGGGACTTCAGTCTCCTCGGTTTCGGTAGTGGGTGGTGAAACTTTTTCCAACTGATCTTCCACTGAAAGTATTGCGTAAATTTTATTTTAATATTTAAATAAAGACTTAATTTAACTCATTTGTATATAATACTTTGCATGCGTTAACATAAACATATTTTGGCCGTTTCATTGTTGGAAGTTAATTAACGTTTAAGAGTGCTCCGTAAGAGTATCGTAAACGTCCTTAGCCCTCCCTTTATATGTGTAGGTTTACAGATACAAGACAGAGCTGAAAAAAAATACGCACTCGAATTTATTTAAATTCGATTTAATAAATGTAAAAGTTAGTAATAATTTTATAACGAACAAATAACCATAGTGGAATCAACGTTGCTCGAGATGACAAACCAGGATTTTAAGACGTTGTTTTTCTTGCTGTTAAGATGGAATTTTTTTTAAATAAATACAATTGAACTAATTTTATCCAGTCAACTTTTTTCATTACATAACTAGCAATTGGAAAAAACTTGTCAGTCTATGTTCCCATCACCACTACAATATGTAACGTAATTATGTAATAATATAAATTTTCGCCTATTTCGCAGAAGGGTAAGCAGAGATTATAGATTTCTACATAAATACAATTTTCGTATATTTCTCTTGCTTCACTGACATCTATCAATCTTTTCATGCAAGTTTGTTGGTTCCACCAATTTGGTGTCCATAGTATTTTCTATTTCTGACTTTTCTAATACACACATTTACTTTGAAGATTTCTTTTGTCAGTCTAATTTCATTTATCCTTTCCAGATGGCCCAGCCACCGCAACGTACCATTTCAGTAGAAACTAGTGTACTAGTCATCACAATTTCTTACAAACCAGACCGATCTCTGACATAAGTGTTCCTACATCTATCTATCCAAGGCATTTCACAGATATTTCACAGATATTACATCTCCATCTTCATAGCAGGCATAGCCTCATTCACTTTATTTCCGGCATTCATTTTCCTTTAGATATCTCTATCATGTTTACCATCATTTGTAAACAGACTACCCAAATATACAAACTTTTTCATTTGTATGACTTTCTCATCTTCTACTCATACAACGCATTCAATTATGCTTTCGCTTCTTTCAAACTGCATGACCTTAGTCTTGCTGACTTTTTCTTTCATATTTCTTTTCTTAACAGAATCATTCCTTTTAGTTACCATCGCCTACAACTCTCACATCGATTAAGAAAAATAGTAAATTTCGTAGATCATCATCAATCCGTAGGCTTTTGTCACAAAAATCGTAACAGGAACTTAAAGTTAGTGTAGCAGTGAACGTTAAACGGTTGGAAAGAACAATTTGTTTAACTTAACTTTTAATTACGTGTTTTCAACTCTGATTTTGAACAATTATGCTTTCGCACTGTAATATATTTTCACGCAAATACTGAAATATCGATATTACTCGGCTATGCACAGCTCGTTCTGTCACAGCGCTAAGCCGACGCCGCATCGCTGCAGCTCGGCAAAGATTGCACATTTTATTTTTATCCATTGCAACAGAAGTCAGAATTAAAAATAGTACAGACACGACGGAAGATTGAATATATTTTAAGCGACTATATGTAAACAATTATAATAATAATATAAATTAGTATCTATTTCCCAGAAGGGTAGGCAGGAACTACAGATTTCCACCTCGTACGATCTTTACATATCTCTCTTGCCTCACTGACATCCATCAATCTTTCCATGCAAGCGCGTCGGTTTCGAGTGCTTAAAATTTGGACCTTTTTAATATGCCACCAATATGTTCTGCGTACGATTTTCTAAGGCGACTCTTGCCGACCTCTTCATCGCATACATTCACTCTATAGATTCGATTTGTCAGTGTACTTTCACTCATCCTTTCCAGATCGCCAAACCACCGCAACATACCTCTTTTTACTCTAGTCACTACATTTTCATTCAAACCACACCTCTCTCTAACATCACTGTTTGTACATTTATCTTTCCGAGACACTCCGTACATACTAGGCAGCGATTGCATCTCCATTGCAATGACCCAACTTTTATTTTTCTTTTGTCATACCCAGCTTTCACTAGCATACGTAAATGTAGGGATCAGGACCCCAATATGGACCCCATTATGGATAGCCAGTCGTACTTGCCTTGAGATACTTTTACTATTCATAATAGCGAACAAGATCCTATTCAATTTATTTCCCTCATTCACTCTCCTTTCGATATCTTTGTCATGTTGGCCATCATTTATAAACAGACTACCCAAATATACAAACTTTTTAATTTGTTTGACTTTCTCATCTTCTACTCATACAACGCATTCAATTATGCTTTCGCTTCTTTCAAACTGCATGACCTTAGTCTTGCTGACTTTTTCTTTCGTATCTCTTTTCTTAAGAGAATCATTCATTTTAGTTATCATCGCCTGAAGCCTGCCGCTGATGGCGCAAGGATTACTTGGTCGTCGACATACAGAAAGTATTTGACAGACAGCTCATCCATCCTCAGTCGATACTCACACTCTTTCAAATCATACAGACAGCTGTCCACGAATGGATTGAATAGCCACAGTGACGCTACACATCCCTGTCTGACACCCCTGCGAATGTCAAAACATACAGTGTACGCCCAATTTATTCTGACACAAGCACTGGATCCCCTGTATAGGGATTGCAATGCCTCTATCAAACCGCTACTCACCCTTGCATGGCTAGGGTTCTCCATAGATCATTTCTTTCGAATATATCATAAGCTTTTTACAGATCTATGAAAATACAGAAAATCTTTGCCGTTGGCTAAAAACTTTTCTGCGATGATTCGCAAAGAAAAAAATTATTCCATATACCCATTCTTTTCAAAATCTCGCTTGTACGTCCGAAATCTTGTTTTCAGTCTCAACTCTTTTGATAATGATTTTAGTATACAATTTGCCAACGACGCTGAGGAGGCTTATAGGGCTGTAACAAACGTAAACAAATGTCATCTAAAACTCACTATTGTAGATGGTGAAGCGATTTACGGTGCTACTTACACAAATATGTATGTACTCCTAAAACCAACATTCACAAATAATAAGTACCCGCACAACCGAGCTTTGCTGAACGTCTTACGGATTTGTGGTTCGAATATTATAACTTCCCGCAGAAAAGTTGTTGATGTTCGTTTCCAAAATAGACTACAAAATCCACTATTTCATTTAACATACTATTTAATTTAATTAATGCCATCTCTAATTCATACCATTTAGTGCTATTTTTTGCTGGGTACCAATACCATAGCAACGATGTAATCACCTCAAAATTTTACGAGTGACGCTAAATATAGTAACGATTAAGAAAAGTTCTGTTTCATCTCGGTTTTTCCACTTTTCTCCGTTATATAATATAAATACTGTATATATTAAACTTTAAAAGCAAAGCTTTATCAAACAAAAAGCTTTCATCGGAATCGTCAGAAACGTTTGTAATATCGTCGTGACATTGGTATACAAGATTTACTTTTTAGTGTAAGATGTACATAAATCGTAATATACATCTTACACTTGCATCGTTATGCTCTTAAGACGTTAGAAATATATTAATAATTATTCTTAAAAATTGGATATTTAAAGCACTTCACAGTCTGTTCTCAGCTAAAAATATTTTTAGAATTTTCTGCTGGAAAGAAAATTAACGAGAACCTCTGTCTAAAATTACTAACGTATCCATGTGTATGTAAAATTCTAAGTAGCAATCAAATTCATTATAAGAAAATTTTAAAGGACGAGCGTAACTTGAAAAAAGTCGTGTAAGGTATGCTACATACATATCTGTCTAACAAAATCTCTTAGATTTTTCAAGAAATTCAAGTTATCATAAATCCAAAAATATTTACGATTTATTTCTTAAACATACTTCTTTATTTGCATAAGCAGATTACATTATTATTACAAAAACAAAATCTTGGCAATCATATGACTTGCAGATGCAGACTAGGCGTTAAGGTTACTATATTGTTTTGCAACCCTAAAACTTCTTTTATTGTTTTGAAAAATAATTCTTGCGAGCACGGAAAGCAAGAAAACTCACAGCTGAAAATCATCAGCTTTCCTGAAATTAGTAGAGGTATAAAAACCTACCAGATATCTTTGGAACAAAACAACGGATTTGGACGGAGCTTATGCCTTTCCATAGCGGTTTTTGAGTATTTATTTATTTTTAAGAAATTGATCGCTCAAGAAATCTGGGTTATTTTTTATTAATTTTCAATCTTTCTCAACTTTGCAATTGAGATTTGTGAAACACGCATCGAACGCTCTTTATTCTCGGTATCAACAGTAACACGGTTATGTATTTAAAGGTGTCAATCATAATGTGGTAAAGCCATTCTGGGACGGATTTGGCAGAACACGAAAATGCCACACTTACAGAATAAGGACATAACATGCTGTTTCATTATAATTGAGACATATGTTAAAAAAAAAACAAAACCATTACAGACTTTAGTTCTGATGTCATTAGCTGACTCGCAATTCTATATTTTTGATCGAGAAGATAGCCCGACAACCGTTCCAAAGCCTCAATGTAGTGCCCGTTCTCCCACACAGTGCGAGCCCAGAATTGCGTTTTGGACTATGAGAAGTATTCAATATATAGAAAATAAATCAAGCAATTCTTTACCGTCGCCTTCAAAGGTCTACGCCCTTGTAATCGCTTTAAATCCATCCATTTCAATTAATCAATCAAGTCGCAGAAAATATCGAAGCCAATTCGGATTCATTCTTAACCCGACACGTAGAGCTAGCAATCGAAGTAGATAAGGCGTCGCGACCTCGCCCTCCGGCCACACATCCGGTCTACTAAAAGGTCACCGGAAACCATGCTCCGACTCGTTTTGAACGCCGGCCGACATATCTTGTTGATGAGAAATAACGACGAATTAATAAAAAGGCTGTAGAGACGAACGGTTTTCTTAGCTATTGCTGTGATTTACTTTAATTTGCTAATTCATATGTTTATCACAGATTCTTTATGTTAATCTATATAAAAGTATAATGCTATACCAGAACTTTTAATAAGTATTATTTTAAAATTTTGTTAACGAAAAATAATGCAAGTTTTTTTTATTTTATCTCAGCAAATGTATCAAATTTAGGTTTTTAAAGCCGACGGTTAAAGAACTTCTGAGAGTTCAGAGAAGCATTCACGTACTACAGTATACAGTCCTCGATAGCTGGGAGTTAAACAATTATTACTTGCAAAAAAAATACAATAGGAAAACGGATTTTGATCTCAAAAAAGGAAACTAAAATAGAAAACGTTCAATGACGATAAATCAGAATATGAACAAAGTAAAAACTGCTTTAGATAAGCTCTTCAACTTAAGTTAGAATTGCGGCAGATTAATGGAAAATATCTAAGTCTAGTATAACCAAAACAATGAGATAAACAAAGATTTAGACATTAAAACCTTTTCAAAATTAGCCGTCGTCTAAATATATTTCAAACTGGAAATTAGGTACGAAAAGGCTTGCTAAAAAAACTTCTTAATTAATTTAAAAAATGTTCTTATTACTGATGATACAATATGTCGTCTACCGGTGGACCCGAGCCGTGTTCTTAGCAAGCAATACCTTCCAAGCATGCGATTGTGACATAGATTTTGACCAGAAAATCATACTGCGGGCAATTTTTTTAATAAATATCTCATTTGAGAAGCTATGGACGAAAATGGCAATATGATTATAAATTTTTCATAGTCTCATGACTTGTGGAATTTTGTTATGGCGTCACGCAGCCGATATTAACAAAATTTTTGTGCTGCAGAAGCGAGCTATCCGTGCTGTTTATAATTTGAGAGCAATGGCATCTCTCAAAGAAAAATAAAAAATTAATTATTATTATAACTTTAGTATCACAATACATATACTAAAACCTGGTATATGTCAAGAGGCATATGGAATCATTCCAAAAAAGAACGACATCCATAGTATTAACGCGATCTTGCTGCTCATAAGACCCGTCTAAGTATGGTTAACATATCATTCCAAAAGCAGTGTGTGCGCTTTTATAATAAGATCCCAGCTGAAATTCAAAATTTGCCATTTTATGAATTGAAACGTTTCATTAAAAGAAAGCTATATGACAAAAGAAAGTTATACCGTCGTGGAATATCTTAATGAAAAGCACCTCTTGGATTGAGCTGCTCTGCTATCAGGTTATTTCAAATTATTATTAAATCTTGACTAAATTATTATTTACTAAATCCTTTGAATTGATGATAAAAAAAACAAGCCTTGAGTTTTTTGCCCATTCTTCTCCAGGTGAATCACCATTCGGAATGGGTGGTAATGTCGAAAAGAATTTATTAATGATGCATTTCAAGTGTAATTTATACGAAATAAAGATATTCTTGATTTTTTTGATTTTGGATATTTAAATGCCTATCTTATTAAAGTCTTAAAGTATAAGGTTTATTTTACAAAATATATAAAGAAACGTTTAATACATGATAGACGTTTAATACCCATTATAGAATGTTGTTTTGAGCTGATGTTGCTACTGCCATTTCGCGACGTTACCTAATATATAAAGTCACAAATGTAGAGTGAACATGTAAACCCGGATAGCATTCTGAATATTACCCCAGCTAGAGATACCGACAGATTTTAATCTTTATGTTAGGAGAGTGTAAAAAAACTAAAGATAGACCAAATTCTGGCTAGCTTTAAGTACAGTTTGCTAGATTGCTAAAAAGGTTAAAATCTTTAGATAAGTTTAGGTAGTTTTGTAAAAGCAGTAATAAAGCGTGTGACAATTAATTTGAAAAAAAAAGTTAATACAGAATAAGAGAAAATTCATATTGAATTGTATAATTTCATTCTTTCGTTTGTAGTATTGTTTGAAATCTCATTGCGCTTTTCAATCAGATGCCTTAGATGTATGACGCCGGCGTATAAATTTTACTGAAGTTAAATTAAACCATTGGCTCCGTGTTTATAAAATCACTTTAAGCGTCTGTTCCGGACGTTCCGGATATCACATCCGTGCTGTACCAATTAAACTTCAAAATTTTCAATGAAGGAAATAATGCGAGAGAGTTTTGTTACTCCGCCTAAAGGAAGGAAACCTGTCAAATTTCAAAAACTATGGCAGGTAAATTTAACAATTACTTGCAACGCACCTCGATGGGTTCCGTAATAATTTGGTTTTTTTTTTTTTGCCGTATCTGATAGATCGCCAGCTCTGCACAAGGAGCCAAGTGGGCGTCGTCTCAGGCGCGGCCGCGTCGCCGCCGATTTTCATTTTCCCCGTGAAGTCGCTGAGGCCCACCGGAGGTCCTCCGTCCTCACTACCGCAATACTTATCTATAGGGTTTCATCGGGCCTTTGTTAATGAAAAAGCATCCCCCGGCGGGCCTCTGCGTCATCGACGGATAAGCGGTGAGATTCCTTGATCGCAAAAATTTCCAATCACGACGCCGAGCCGAGGGCCCGTAAGTACTTATTGACAATATCACAGATTTCGCGGGCTTCGCGCCGCGTCGCCCTCCTCCGCCGTGAAAGGACTCCATCGAAGCCGAAACGGGCTGATCTCGATGCCCGAGATAAGATAAGATAATACTAGGAAAAGCAATAAGACGTACAAGACCGCCCTTACATTTTCGTATCAAAGGTTTTTTGTTTATTTAGATCCGTTTTAGGGTTCCGTACGTATTATGAAAACGGGTAAGCCTTACAGGATCACTCCGATGTCTGAGTGTCTGTCCGTCTGTCACGACTTAATTTTGGGACCGGGGTCAAAACTAAACACGAGATCGATTCTATGTTCAATTTTGATCCCGGTGTCGTTGTCAATGCCGGTGTCGGTCTCGGTTCTCGATTCTGCTCCCCGTCCGGTTTTGAGTTGCGACACCGCTAATGTTCTAAGTTAATATAATATTGTTGTATTCAAGTATAGTAATTAATTTAAATTTGATGTGGTGCGATTTGGTGAGCAACATTTTTGCCAATCCGTCTTATGCCAATTGAGGGGCGGAGGTTTGTATATTCCGATAACTACGCGACCTATCGCAAACGGAAACTATCCTATATCTCAAGTTGATCGAAATTACACATAGTATGCAAAATTTTATTAAGATCGGTCATATAGTTTCGTGATTCGGAAATTAAATTTAACGACCAACATTAAATTTTATTTTGAAGTCTACGAACTTCAATTAAAGAAAAAATCCAAAATTTGATCAGTTAAAATTCTATAAACAATATGGGAAGAAGAACTATTAGGATATAGATCAACAAAGACTTGAAGCGATAAAAATTAGCCTAAAAGCTAGAACTCTTAAGTTACTAGACAAGTGTGTCGAAAAGTCAACTGTCATTCCAGCATACGTGCATTAATGCCAAAGTAGTTTAAGTCTCAAAATTAAATCGAATAAAAATAATAACCACCGTGAAAGATGCCAAGTTAAGGAAAGGGTTCATTTATATTGGTCCCGTAATAATAAATTCAGAACAGTTCAGTTCAATTAAAAATAAATGAGCTATATGAATATGGTTTATGAATCATCTCACATCGTTGTTGTCATCGTCACAACCTTCATGGTCAATGATTGCGCCCTAATCGCCATGCTGGGTATGCGAATGAGTATATATTTCATAACTTCATATCAAATATTTCTTTCAATAAAGAAACGATTTACTCACCTACTTGGTATAACGAGCAAACGATATCGGTACTATAAATTAAAAACAATTATTGAATCGATATCTTAATAGTAAATATTTAAGATAATTTTAATAATGTTTAATTAGGTGGTAATTTACTGTTAGTAGATTTAAATGCACTTTGCGAGATAATAATTCAAACTATATAAAGTCACAAATAAGAATTAGGTAAAATAGTATCAATGTAGGTACATACTCTCTGTGAGGCAGGTTCAGGAGGTCCGCAGGTCTGAAACCACTGCAGGAATCAATCGGACGAACGAAGTCGGCGCAAACGCACACCGCGACCCCGACTCCGCGCGCCTCTGCCACATGTGAGATAAGTTGTGGCCGCTTCAAAAATAAGAGGCCAGGGTTAGCCAACTATTCAACTTTTCTTCATCGCAATATAAATTTATTGAATATTGAACGTTTAAAAGAATTTATATATTTATTGCAGATTTAATAATAATACCTATTCTTTTAGCATAATCTGAGACAGACATAACGGTTAAAAAAATGCATTCGTAGTAATAAAATAACCATAGTTTAAGTTAAAAACAGAACTATGTTAAATAAGTCCCGCATACAGTCTCCAATTTCTGCACGTTATGGATTTATTGATAAAGGGTTTATTTCTTGTTGAAAATTTGCTTAACCCCATTTCAATTTTACGATAATGACTAGACGTATTTTTCTTCCATTTGTGCGTAAGGGTGTGAGCACCTACTGGCTGCACCCCGCGGTTTCGCTCGTGTTAAAGTTTAATTACATATATCATACACATGAATACCATACAAAAGTTATTTGATAAAACAAAAGAATCTTCATACATTCAAACGGCTACCTAACGATAAAACATTTCACGTACTACCTCGACAGATTAGTAAATTAAATGACATGAGATGAGCGTTTTCAAAAATAGAAACCAATTCTTCAAATTTATATATTACAATATAAAAATATATTGTAATAATAATATATTTATCGTTACCGCATTTTTATCTATTGTCATAATTAAATAGTAGCATTATTACTTTTTTTTGTAAAATAATCACAACAAGAACTATTAATAAACCTCTTTGATCTTTCGTCACGGTTAACTTTCACATCTTCCAATAATTGTATTTTTTGTTTGACAATTTTGGTAATATTGACAAGAAAATCTTTTCATCCGGATAAAAGCAAAAACGTCTCTTGTGCGTGCCTTTTATTTTTACAGAATTTTAAAAACCCTTGCTTTTGGGAATCAACAACTGTAACGGCGATTTCAGCTACCGCCGCGTGAGCATCGGATTTCTTGCACAGTCGCCTCGGAGAACGGGTTTCTTGCGGTGTGTGGGCAAAATGATGGGTAGCGTTTTGATGACCAGACTAATTTATTACAGCATGAGCTTCATATGTGGCGGTCCAAGTACAACTGCGGCGGATGCAGCAAACACCCATAAAAGTTGCATATATCTTAATCAAGGGGGCGTGGCTATACACGTTGCATTTTTCATGCATGAGCGTTCGTTCGTGGATCATATACACCCTGTCAGGGATGCAGGTATGGGCATGACCCTATGACTCGGACCGGGGCTTCTTCTCGCAGGGAGCACAGTCCTTGCGGGTCATCGGGCCGGCGACTGATGTAGTCTGCCTATAGGTATCCTGCGGACGCAGACTGGCACGCGCGGTCGAAATACCTAATCGTGCGCCGTCGGGCGACCTTCGAGGTTGAGTCGGTCGGTGGAGAGGCGAGTGTGGTCGAGCCAGCTGTGCCGCTCGCGTGTGTCGGTCATCGGCGAGTTCAGATATCCGACTGCAGCTATCTCGACGACACGATGACGGTCCAGACATCTTCACTAACTAGTCTTCATTGGAGGTGTAGTGTTGTTTTTTTTCGTTTAATATACGGTGTCACTTCTTCTTCGGAGTTAACATTTGTTAGAGGTCGTGCGTGAAGGTCTCAGTCGCGGGCGCGAGCGCAGAACCAACATACCGGCGCGGACGCACCATTTCGCCTGGTGCGTGCTCACCCATTAATACATACAGACATATGGACAATCTGTCTGTATGTATGTATGGTCTCTTATAATTTAAGAACTGCTTTTTTAATCGTGATGAAAACTGATGTATAGGTAGAACAAATGATTGGCTACTATATATCTGTCTGCCTGTATATTCTTTTATAAATTGATAATGCTTTCACCGATCATGATGAAAATTAACGTTCGTTCAGAACTTGTGATTGCTAAAGTGACAAAATCTATGTTATTTCCAAACACTGTATGATAACCATGAAATTCAATTGTTTTTTATTGTTTTTTTTTAGTATCCATATTCATTCGTTTTTATGTAGTTACGTGTGTGTTTTTGTGTGCGTAATTTATTTTTACCCAGAGTTATTTTCTTATGGAGCAATGTTAGATTTTGAAAAGTGATTAGTTGCGTCTTTCATAATTAGATGGAGTAAACAGGATTGTATAATATGTAAATGTGAATGGGTATTTTGTTAGTTTTTTGCATTCCTAAACCATTCATACAATCAGTATGAAACTGGCGATATATTGTACTCGTGAGTGGAAAGATTTTTGGAAAAGAAAACAAGCATTCATATCTGACTTTTTCTGTGTATTCTCATTATTTTCTGTATATCCCCAACCAACATAGCATAAATTTTATTTTAATACCGAATTTGCCACGGCTTCGTCCGAATTAGAACTGTGACCGGTAACGAAATCGAAATTGATCGATACCAAGACCGCAACCGACCGTGAGACCAAAATTACAATCAAGATCGTGAACAGGATCGGAATAAGAAAAGGTCAAAATCGAGAGCGGAACGAAAGTTGGGAACCTATTTCAATCGAGGTCGGGTTCGGTATAGAGAGTGATACAAAATGGCACCGAAAACACAATTTACCGAATTATATATATATATATGTATATATGAATTCACTCACCACAATATATATATTGTGGTGAGTGAATTCGTATGCTTAGTTTCAAGCGTCACATTACACCATTCCGTCATGGTTCTCCGTCACGTTATGCGCAGTAATTAATAATCTTAAATAACGAACGTCAAACACAACGTGTTGCGAATACGAATGGTTCTAAGGATTTCGATATGTTTTTAAATTTTTATCACCACTATTGTAATAATCCTCCATCAGTACCTAATTTATCGCTTAAACCATAAATTCACGAATATATATAAATTATTTTTTGTTACTTAATTTAAAAAGGGATTAAATCTTAAACTCTATTGACTGATTAAGGTTAATAAAGCAAAAGGGTCAAGTTAAGAATCCTCTCCTATAAAGATTCGCGATCTCTGCCCACCCGTAATCGAAACAAAAGTGAAATTATACACGCGTATGACTTTAACAATTAAACAAATGCAAAAAATAAGCATCTTATTTTTTTAATGTTCAATAAATATAGAGGGACGTGTTAAAATAAACGTGTCTTTCAACATCCCATACTCGCCGCCGCGTATCGACGAACAGAGGCGCGCTTTCACGACAGCTCTCGTCTGTCTGGCGGGCGCGCCGCCGTCGCGCCCGACGTTTAAACGGAAAGCTCTCGTGTAAGCAAACATAACAAAATCGCGTTTCCACTCGACGGATCGGCGAAGATGTGTCGGGATAGCGCGCCGAATGCGGCGCCCCCCGCCGGCGAACGTTCGAGAAACGCGTAAACAACTCGCGTGACGTCTCCATATTCCGATAGCTGTCGGACGCGTCAGGGTACAGCCGGCGGCTCGGCGTCGGCTACGTTCCTCGTGATCGCATCGCCTGTATGTACGCAACGCGTCAACCACCCTAAGTTTCTTATGCTGAGTGACGTGATTGTACAATCCCCAAGAATAAAGGAAAGGGCCCTGATTTTCTACATGCTTTTTTTTAACTTCGCATACCTTCTTATGCTCGTTCCTCCTGAAAATACAATAGAACAGCAGAAATATAATAGGAATAACATTCCGTTTCTGACTAATTTTCTTAAATTCAGAGACCTTTTTAAACTCACGATATTTACAGTATTACAATAGGATACCACTAAATTTTTTTCTTCGATAATATAATTATACCTTCTGAAAATACTATAGAATACCCTAAGTATTTTCGTCAACAACATAGAAATACGCTACCTAAAATATGTTAGAATACCCTTAAGTTTTTTTGTTTGATAATATAATTATGCGTCTACTAAAAATATCATAATTAGAATAGCCATAATTCTGCTTTCTCAAAAACATAATTATACTCTCTGAAAATATAATAGAATTTTCTTAAGTTTTTTTTCTCAATAACATAGTTATTGTTTCTGAAAATATATCGAGCAATAAAACTTAATACCATTAATTTTCTTTGCTCGATTAAATAATTATACGTCTACGAGCCTTCTTCCTCTAAAGATTCAAAAAATCGACCAAAAAAAGCACTAGTAGGAGATACAAATGGTTCGCTTTATTTTCAAACTGAAATTAAATGGACATTATAAAATGTAAAACTTGTAAAAACACAAAGCGATTTTGTCTAGAAACTAGTAAAGAGGTTAGTAGTCGTTGCTCACAATTTGTCTTGTATGTTGTTACAAATATTTATATAGACATTTGTAATCCATGTTTTATATTGTAGAAATGGGGAATACATTATGAATGATAATATTGGAAGATATCGAAACCGCTAATGCTAATGATTATGACGTCATATAGTGACTCACATGGAATTACTCAATACAATTGTAACCTATACATTTCCTTCAAGTCCTTAGACAATCTACCCATCCTGGACCATTTTGCATAGTTTTTGTTATGTTATAATATATCATGTTACAAAGTACCATCACGTTACCGCTGGTTCTATTGATAGTAGTTTAATTTTAAATGGTTTCCTGTTTGATGATGATAAATGGCTTCCTAACTGAAAACTCGAAAGCACTGCAAAGTGAAAGTCAATATGGCTTACTAAACAAATTGTAATGCGGTTTTCACGGGGAGATAAAGCTTGGAATGAAAGACAATATAAACTTTATACTAGTTAAATCGAATGTCGAGAAAAAGGTTGTCCTTATTTAAAGATCTAGCCTGAGAAAATAAAAAGTAAATAATAATTATTAGCGTCAAGAACCTCTGAACGTCCCAATACAAATGAACAACATTAAAAAAAAACTAAAACCTACACTTTGGTTTTTAGATCACGACCTGATCGATTTATTAAAAATCGGCGAGAAATTGAGAACGGAACCGAAAGCCGAAAGCAAATGTGGGACCGGAATTAAAATTAAGAGCGTGACTGAGATCGAAATCAGGAATCGTAAAGCGATCAGAATTGAAAATGGCAACGAAATTGTAGTTAATAGCAAAATCGACAATATGAAAAATAAAGGAACACATTCTATGTCCACGCAGAGAAGCTGCGAGCTGAAAACTAGTACGTAATAAGCAAATGCTTAATTTTTATTCGATTTTATTCGATAAAAGTCTTAAGTAATATTGAAAATTTATTTTTGCATTTTTTATTCGAAGCATGAATTTATTTCTATAATAAATCATACGTTTAATATTACTTTGAACAGGGATATCAAAATATTTGTACCTCTTACTAGTGCTGCTTCTGGTGGATATTTTAATCTGCAGAGGAAAAACGCTGGCTGAAAATATAATAAAATACAGTTTTTTTCCTCAATAATATTACTATACATTTATTTTAAATGCAATATATACAAATACCCATAAGTTATTTCCTTCCGTAACGTAATTATGCATTCCTCTAAAATATATAAATAGAATGTTCATAAGTTTTTTTTGCTTTAATAACATAAATATACCCTTTAAAAATGCAATAGAATACCCCTCAGTTTCTATCCTTAATAATACAAATACCTTCTACTAAAAATGCAATAAATAGATACCTGTAAGTCTCTTTCCTCAATAACCAAGATATACCCTCTGAAAGTACAATAGAATACCCCTGAGTTTCTATCCTTAATAATACAAATAACTTCTACTAAAAATGCAATAAATAGATACCTGTAAGTCTCTTTCCTCAATAACCAAGATATACCCTCTGAAGTACAATAGAATACCCCTGAGTTTCTATCCTTAATAATACAAATAACTTCTACTAAAATGCAATAAATAGATACCTGTAAGTCTCTTTCCTCAATAACCAAGATATACCCTCTGAAAGTACAATAGAATACCCTGAGTTTCTATCCTAATAATACAAATAACTTCTACTAAAATGCAATAATAGATACCTGTAAGTCTCTTTCCTCAATAACAAGATATACCCTCTGAAAGTACAATAGAATACCCTGGGTTTCTATCCTTAATAATACAAATAACTTCTACTAAAAATGCAATAAATAGATACCTGTAAGTCTCTTTCCTCAATAACCAAGATATACCCTCTGAAAGTACAATAGAATACCCCTGAGTTTCTATCCTTAATAATACAAATAACTTCTACTAAAAATGCAATAAATAGATACCTGTAAGTCTCTTTCCTCAATAACCAAGATATACCCTCTGAAAGTACAATAGAATACCCCTCAGTTTCTATCCTTAATAATACAAATAACTTCTACTAAAAATGCAATAAATAGATACCTGTAAGTCTCTTTCCTCAATAACCAAGATATACCCTCTGAAAGTACAATAGAATACCCCTCAGTTTCTTTCCTCTATAAAATAATTATATGTCCCCTTAAAGTACAATAAATAGAATGCCCGTAATTTTTTTTCTTTGTGACATAAATATACGACCCCTGAAAATACAATAGAAAACTCTTAAGCTTCTTTCTTCTATAATATAATTATACGCTCCCTGAAAACACGATAACAATACTCTCAGAGTTTTTTTTTTATTTCAGACATCCTCTTAAACTCATAGGCTAAATTTAATTCACCAGCAAGTGAGTCCTAAAAATAGAAATTCTTACTAAACTTTTAATTGCAACATTTCTCAATAATACATTTTTCCTGAATATAATAACAATAAGTTCCTAAGACAGTTCATGAAAAGTTTTCAGTCAGCATATAGCGACATGACGATATATAACAAGTCTCAGTGTATTTCCAGCTAGTTCCCAAAGCTTGTTTACCTTTAGCCATCAGCCAAGGCTGTATTTACTGCACAGCCTGGTGTCCAATGGAAATTGTCCATTGAATACGAGCAGCAGTGCAATAGCGTAAAGTAAATGAATAGTGAAACAGGTGCACACTTTGACACATCTTAAGCTTTCGTCTAAGGTATTTCTCACTAACTGACATCCATCTAAGAATCACGGTAATCATAGCTAACTTTTTTTTTCAAGAGATCATCTGAATAATGGACAACTGCGATCTCGTTTCACATATTTAAAATTCGATACAATAGCCAACTCATTCGTTGTAATTACAGCTTGCAATTACAAGACAAGGATCAAATCTATATTCGAGGGATAATGCCTTCATCAGCTCGAAATCGCCAAGAAATATTTCCCTATTTTGATATTATTCGCATCGCAAACCTTCCTTAGAATAATTTAGCAATACTTTTTACCTCGATAACCGTTCTAGCATAATCTACTTATGAACATAATAAAAACGGTTCTTCATTGTCCGGGTGTCAATCAAAAACTGTCAACTCTTAATATTGTCTTCACTCTCTGTACTTTGGTATTATAGATAGCTACAAAACGTTGTGTTCGAGCTTTTTAGATGCTTTTATTTAGTTTCACCTATCGCGGTGTCTGTAAATAAATCTAGCAAGTTAAATTTGACCCATTTCCCAGTTTCCGATGGAGCTGAAATTTTTTATCCATAAGTAAATCGAATAACAATATAATAATCTGGAATCACGGCGATATCCGATGATGGAGCCAGGAGATGGACTCTTTGATCGCAAGCAGAACAGATACGAAACTTAATATATACATTTAATAATAATAGTCCGTTTTAAAACCATAATGATATGGCTGCTGTACCTAGGGTTAGCTCGCGGCAAGGAAACTTCTCCACGACGAACAGCACAGACATTAAATTTTCTATGTAAATTTAGTTATGATTGAATATAATAATTCTAAACAGCATTATGGTATGGCTACTACACTACTAATTATTATTAATATATAACATTGATAATAATTAATAAGCTACTTATATTACTCTCATACAATACTAAAAATTAAAAGATAGTATAAAAATTTGAAACAAGCTTTATTTATTACGAAAGAACTAAAAGGTTAGAAAAAGAACTAAAAAGTTAGAAATAAAGTTATCTCCATTAAAAACAAACATTTTTCTACATTACAACCGTTGATCATCATTAAAATTCCTTCTTTTTGCCAATATATTACCAGAATAATAGAGTATTGTATTCAACAGCAGAAGAGAAAAATAGGGAGCATAACACGTTTTACTGCAACAATATAATGACTTAACAAAAAGAAAGAACTCTGATGTCGATCACGGCTTAAAATGTAGTAAATGGCCCTTTTCCATTCGAAAAAAATTCATTTTTAACTTTTTACTACTTTTTTAATAATATAAAAGCTTGATTATTAGATTTTTTCATTAATTTAAAATCTTAGGACGGTAACGTGACCAATGTTTGCGCGCCCCGGCCGCGATAGCCGGGTCAGGCGCCCGCGCCGAGCGCGGCGCTCCGGCGTTATCAACCAAAATAACGACTTACTGCGGCGTTCGGCGATCATGATTTGGACATAGATCTGCTGTTTTTACTTCTATATCATAATAATGATGACTCAGTTCATAAAATATTAAAATAAGAAAAAAAAATAGAGCAATATTAAAATAATTATTTGGCCGGGTGCAGTTAGTTGGACCGACATGAATGGTATTTCTTGGCACATTTCGATTTTTTTTATCTTATTATTGAAAAGCTTTTTTATGATTTTCAAAAGTTCGCTTTTATATGCATATACTTGTATAAGTTAAAATATAAAAGAAAAAATAGTAGTTTTGATATTTTATATCTTCAAAATAGTTTTTATAATCTTTCTTTGCTATCCAATAAAAGACTTTTTATAATATCTGTGATTTGGTTTTTTGCGCCATAATAATGAAAAAAAAATTAATACTGAATGTGTGCTATGTAAAAGAATTACGTAGCACACTTTAAGTGTCCTACGTAGAAGAATATCAATTCAAATAAACTGTAACTTATATTAAAACTTAAACACCACGCTACCTGAAAAACATATTCTGATAAAGAGTTTCCGGATATTTAAATTAGAAATAGGGAAAGAAAAAAAATATTTTCGTCATATGCACATAATAATGTCAATATATTGAGTTTACTACTTCCTTTTATGGGGACGTTATGAGACAAAAAGGTTCGTCACTCAGCAGAAATTGCAGCAGCGGTCACTTCTACGGCAATTAGTCACGTATCCGCGCTCAGTTTAAAATTAGACGAGAAATTTCATGTGGGCGACCTTTTCAATGAGTTCTTCGAAGCTTCGATCGTTTTTAACCGTGTAAGCCTTATAATAAGCCTTACGCACATTAAATTAAAAGGATTTAGATGCGTGCAGCCGTCAGTGGACGCTTACGAAGTGGGCTTCGAACTGAAACACCTCCAAAATTACTTTCACCTCCGCATATTTTCTCGGTCGCTCAAAGGCTTTGGCCCGAAACGCGATTAGGCAGATGAAAGAAAAACTTGCGTTTCTTCTGTGCAACGAAATTGTTTTATCGGCAAATATTATGTGAGTAGATACCTTTTTAATATTGGATACATATATATATATATATATATATATATATATATATATATATATATATATATATATGTGTTCAAAAGGTATCTAAAAGGTATCAAAATCTCGTAATTCACTGTGCATTATTTTGTATGTTATTTATAGTAATTCAAACCAAACCGCTTACTCGGTGTTTCGGAGAACACGTTCCTCAACGTGGTCGCTGATCACTGGATTGGCGTCATTAGCCAACAGTGGTCACCAGCATACCGCATCGGACCGACACGGAGGGCTTAATGTGTAAGCCTCTAAATAAGAAATATACCCTCTATAGCGAAAGGCCTCTAAATGAGAAATAGAAAGAAGTAAGTATACACCTCTATAACGAAAGAATAAAAATTTACACGACGTGTGGAAAAATCTCTCAAACAAACTTATACATTCACGCCAATTATCACGCAATCTGTTTAAAAATCAAAAATACAAGTCAAAAGGTTATAACACAAAAATTAAACAATTTCGCTATGCTAAATAAAACGTTCCGATAACCACGTATTTTCCCATTTCTTACGCAAATGAAAAAAAAAACTTCTTTTTATCGATCGCCTTATCGCCCAATGTCACATGCAGTATGCAAGCGCTGTCGTATTTTGCGTGTAATGTTTAGTCTGATTTAAGTCCGTAACATCTGAACCCGCCTTAATCCTTGACCCGACTCCAGACAGATCATCTCGTTATCGCGTGCGCTGATTACTGACTGCGTCGCACTCGATACACGGAATCGGTTTAACTTTGAAATTCCATGAAAACGTTCTAAATATACATATAAATAATAATACTTAGGCAAACGGGCTTTTGCTTGGCGTAATCTACTCACTGTCCCACTTGCGTTTTTGATTCCGTTACCAATTAAGGTTACGATTTAAATGGGGCTAGTATCAAATTAAAATTAACTATATTTCTCAGAGATAGTGTAGCTTTGTGTAAATGAAAGAACTTTTAGAATCTGTAACAGCACAAATATGCTTCATGTACTGCAAAAGCAAAATGTTAATTTTACTCAAAGAGTTTCTTATTCATGAAGGATTTTTTGAACTGGTCTAGTAATTTGCTTTAATAGTACGAATAAGTAGACGAAATCAGAGACAGTTGTTAGTTTTTTTTTTTCAGTCATACCTAAATAGTTTTTTTTTAGATAAATTAATATATTCCTATAGTATAACACTTTTAATCACAATCGGTTTAGCCATTCTTGTATTATAAAAAAAACACAAACAGACGTACATACATTTTAAAAATGGTGAAATTGGGGTCAGTTTGTCGATACGGACATTTATCACTAAATTATTCTGATTACAATAAGCATAATAATAAAAGTAACAATAAACCTGACCAGAAAAATAAATAACTTTTGTTAATTATTAATAACCGACCTGAATAATTTTTCACTTTTTTCTGCTTTGCCACTATTCTCATCACCGTCAATTTCCTTCCGATTCGCCTGTTACCTAATCCTAGCAGTGTCTCCTGTTACTTCAGTGCTAACGAGACACGACACGAAAGTGCATTCGCGTATCGCTTACTAAAAATCTTGCAAGACGAATTTGAATTATGAGTTTATTTGGTGCCAATGACTATTTGGGCATGATATTACTCTATGGTGGATACGATACGTTAGTAAACAATATGAATCTTACTACCTAAATTGCATTTTTGTTGTGGTCCGCCGCCAAATCACAGGTTAGCAGCACGCATGAAACTTAGTTACGCATCGTTACAAAAACGCTCGCGCAATCAGGTAGCATCGATGCCACAGGTTGCTTGATTGATTTTTATACTAAATTTTAAACTATATGTGCTGTACTTCATGAACCAGACAACCTTTTTAAAAAAAAATTATGACGCTTTGCTGTTCATTCACATACTGTGTATTGTATTCATACAATAACAGTGTTTAAATGTGTTTTGCAGTATTTTCAAAAATCTGCGCCAGTCTTACTTGAATTGCATTAGTCTTAAATAAGATTTGTTTTCTTCTGTATTAAGGCCAACGTGGACACCATACCACACAGGATGGCACAGCGGGCCTAGCACGACGCGCTAGACACGATTCTATCTACAATACTGTCTTTCTAGCGTAAAGTAATTAATAAAAGGTATAGTCGTATAGAGATACTCTTAGCTAGGTCTTTATGCTAAGCCCGCTAGACAGCCAGACATGTTAGAGACTGTGTAGTCTGGCGTATGCCAGTACAAAACATTCTAAGCGTTTGCTAAACTATAAAAGAGCCCAAAATATTTTATAACAAAGTAAATTCATACTTGTATAACCGTTAGACGATAGAATAGGCGATTATGATAATGTTGATATGACAGGACATCGGATGAGAAAAACGTTGTTTTTCCGGCCGAATTTCTCTTGGGATTGTAAACGACCAAGACTTTTCAGTCGGAGATGAAACTATCTGTAGATGTGAGATTTGAGCACGAAATTATCGAAGCCAATGTGTTTTCTAGTTTTACTCAACTCTTATAGGAATCCACTGAACTATGTTTTAAATTATAACTAAGAGCTTAAAAACGACTATGGGGACCAATCGGAAGCAGACGGATGTAGTAAGTAGGCTACATGTTCACCGTCACTCGGTCACTCGACGCGTGCTGCTTTGGCTGTCCAACGGTATTTAAGCCAGTTGCCACTTGTACGACGCTAGGGATGCGTTGCCTTCTCGCAAACAAACTACGAGTATGACTATCCTAAAAAAAAGCTCTAAATGCTGGAACTACTGGTAATTGTTGATGCCCCCGTGACATTGTCATGTTGCGAAAAGCATCGTGAAGAAACTTTCCTGTTGGGAAGCAGGAGAGACCACAAAAGAAACCTTAAGTTCCTCTGCCTACCCTACTGAACAGTTAATAGGCGTGGTCTTATAAATAAAATAAAATATCACAATTTAGATATTTAATTAACTATGAGGAATTCTATTCAGGTGTGTCGATTACAGATTTTTTTGCTAAATGCATTATATGCATTTATAAGTGTTTGTTATAGCTGTTAGGATACGTATTGTTCAAAAGATTTTTTTCATACTAAATGCAACTAAAAATTTCTATAAGATTTTACATTTAATAAATAGTTTAATAGCAAATAGTCGTATTGCAAACAATACAACTATTTCTTGCAATTTATTAAATAAACAAATAGCTATTAGTTTTTATCATTTTAATGTATTACTGTTTAAGAACCTATTATATTTTTTTAACTACTAGTTGTTCATACATTTCTACAGCTGAAATATATGACAAGCTTTGAGTTTTCAAACATTCTCGATTCACTGATATTATTGCGGCATATAACTTGCGAATAACTAGTATTTTCCTGCATTTACAAATATAAATGATATATTACTTATCAATCAGTTATATCTAATTAGCATATAAAATATGTTTTTTTTTTGTTATATATTTGAAATAATGTTTAATGAAACATATTTATTTTTACAATCACATTTATCGACTTCATATTAATTGCAGACAGTGACAATCATATCCTGTGATTGTCAACCGTTTCGTAGATTCATTCGAACTCGAGGCCTGAACGAATCTGGGCCAGTGAATACATTTTTCATCTCCCCTTTATTTTAAAAATATCAACTGGCATTCGCTTTGACGATGAAAGAGAACAACGTAACAAAGCCTATCTTCGTTATTTATTTATTCACACGGCGGAAGCTCTCATTAGCGCCCAGCACCTGGGGATTGATGTCCGGATTATGTCGAACTCTCACCATCTTAAATCACCATGGTCTCCATCTACTCGCGCATGTGCCGGAAACATGGGTATATATCTTTGCATGTACTACTCCAATGGCTATCTCTCAGTCAAAAAAGGAGCTAGCTCCTTCTCGCCAACGACTAATGCTCCCATTAATTGCCGACAGCGGCGAGCCTGCGATCGTCTCTAAGCAAAGCCACGACAGCCTGCCATGGCCTACCCGCCGCTCGAACCCTCCGTAAGGCTTTTTGAAGATAAGCCGTGGAGAAAGAGATGCGCTACAATAAAACACCATTACACCACATCGTGTCCCTCGGTACTTCCTGTGGCCAGAATCAAAATGAGACCTGCATGTCAGAGGACTGACTCCAAAACTAACCTACATTAGACAACTAAATTAGACAACATTCTCATCATAACATTTTTGAAACAAATTTGAAATACCTAACATTACATAATCTTTACTTAGACATATAAAAAAATCTTTTGTAATAATACCTTTTGTTTTATAATTTATTTTTCCCTTTTTACATATTTCTTTTTTTATTTAACAGCTCCATGCAGTAATAGTTTATCTCCATAAAGTAATGACAACGCCGGCTAATTAAATGAATAAATCTCCATGCACCGACTCACAAAAAGAGTTGCAAATGTAAATATATGTTCACACAAACAAGATAACAGGTCAATGAATGACCGAACACAAATATTTTGGTTGGCCACTTTCTGATGAACTTCGGGGTCGGGCGATGCAGCTCACATTGAGATTCAATAAATAGAATTAATTAAGAAGAAAATAAAATTTCATTATTTCATTTTATTTACAATGTCGTTTGACATTTGACATTATATTGATAGAGCAAGTATCTCAAGCGGATTTTATATATCTATAGAGTAGGTGTTGCATATTAATTTATTTGTCGTAATGATTTTCGATTCCCCTTTTTAACTAAAACAAGCTAACAACAAAACAGTTTCTCAATTTTTTCCGATAAGTTTTTTCCGATCATCAAATGATCAATTTCTGACTAATCGAAATGCGATACATATTCTCCCCATCACAAGTACGTATATGTAAAAATAATTCTTGTAACTTTGTATTTCTGTTTGTGGGGTTAATTTTTATACAATCTGTTTATAGACCTATTTGTAAACAAACACTTTATGTGCTAGCTACAAAATAAAAAATTTCTTCGAGTACCAGGTGTTCTAGCTCGACGACACGGAGAAGATATAGGTCATACGGGCCGTTCATTAGGCAGGTCAGACGTTGCTAGGCGAGGTGATTTGCAGCGATTACAGGACGGGAAATCGACGCATCTCGAGCGTCTGATGCAACTTGTACATAGCTTCCCCTATTGCTGAAGCAGTCTTTCAGCTCCACGTCTTTCCGAGTCATAGTTTCTCTTGTGCCTATGAGATATGAGAGAAATATCATCCTTATATCTTCGGTCTGAAGGCAATCATTTTTTCCGTGTTTCTGGAAATCGTTGAATTGGTATTTTTTTTCTTGAGAAGTGTTTTAAGGTATCTATATATATATATGCGTGTACATTTTTCTTCATTTCATTTTTTTCCTAATATTTCAAAATTGTTTTATGTTTTGTGTTTTTTAAATTTATAAATATACTATCGCTTAAATACAAGTTAATAACGTTCTCCGTTTACTTCGATAGATAATAATTAATGAATCATTAATACCAAATATGTCAAAGAACATTTACTCGAAGATAATTTATTACCGAGGTTTTTGAATAGAAGGAAATATAATTTAATGGTACACAATACCATTCATTTTCTATGACAAACGAGACCATTATTTTTTCGTAGCATTTATTTCAACAATCACAGAACATTTTGTAAAACAATGAAAACTTTTAGTAAAGTTTATATTTTTTTTTATATCTTTCAAAACTATCAATGGCATGAATCATGTCCTATTTTTAATGTAACTCTCCAAATCTCCAAATGTAAATATTATAGTATTTTTAGCACGACCATAGAGATATTTTTAATTGTTAAAATTGTAATTTACCTACTACCGTGACAAAGAAAATATCAGATAATGACACCTGAAATTGTTGCAAACGCGTCAAAATTATAACACTGTATCGAACTGATTTTAATTCTAGTCGGATATTACCTCTTCTTTAACGGAAAATATTCATTACAAAGAAGTATTAGTTTATTTTTGTTCGGTGTGTCTGGGGCTTTATAATGCAACCTTCACAACGCCACTTCTCTCCGCGCCCACATTTCGACGCCCACGCCCATGCGCGCCCGTTGTAGCTTCTTTAGCTAAAAAAAATTGGTTGCCTGTAAAGTCGGTATACGGGCGAAAGTTTTACGTGACAACGACTTTGAGTGGTAAAATCATTTTAATGTGAATATTCATTCGTATAGTAGGAAGAAGGATGAAATAATAGTAACCATTTAAAACATTTATTTATACAAAGAATTATATTTAAAACATTAATTTATACAAAGAATCTCGCACTGAATTTCATATTAACAAAATTTTATTTTTACCTTTACACATACATACGTATTTATATACAAATATACATACAATAACTTGCAATACATTTGCGTACAATGAAACAGCGTTTACTACAACAACTTGTTCCTATCTGAGTGGAAGGGACGCGTGCCTTTCACTTTTATGTCTGTCTCTCTCGCTCTTAGGCGGGCTAACCATGCCCGAGTGGAAGGGACGCGTGCCTCTCACTCGCTCTCATTGTGAGCGCATAACGTGAGCGGAGCGTAACGCAGTTTCTTGAAGTGTCACCCGGCAAACCAATTTATAAGACGTTGTCACGTCAAAAATTGATTTTATTTTATATACGACAATATCCCAATTTTATCGTTTATTTCGATATTTATCATCAATAGAACCGTTGGCCGAAGATAGCAAAATCCTTCACGTGCACGTTGGACATTATACAAAACATAATATTATTATTTATATTAATAACTAAATGCTATCGCCGTATTATGGCGAGGCCGTTGCGCTGAGCCGTCGGCGTTTCACTTCAAAGTTAGGTATAAGGTTCGATATCTGTCCATGGAGATTTAACTTAAGTTTAGCTAAACCATCTGCTCCATGCTTCGGAGGGCAGTTCAAGTCATCGATCATCGGACCGTCAGATATGGATACAGTTTTATATAGGGTTCTCCATGGAGAGATTTCTAAATAATGTGCACCTAAACTAGAAGAAATAAGAGAGTAATGGTTAAGTCGATAAACTAAATCTATATAAACGTTGTGATGCGTTAATGTGACATCGTTTCATGTAGAAAACCGGCCAAGTTCATGTACGGCCACGTACAGTGTAGAATTCCGTAGTTGTCCGTCACAGCATACATGCTTCGAAAGAGGCTTTCTTGATACTATAACCTACAAATTAAGTTCACGGTTTTTAACAGCTAATAACGTCTAAAACGGACCCACATCGGACGGGTGTTAAGGATGTTATGATTATATATTTCCACAATCTTAAATGATTACCTCATATTTACTGCGAGCTTTGCACAACCAATAACGTCATCTAAGTAATTTTCAATTGAATTTCTACGAAATTTTGCTTTTTGTTCCTGCAAGTATATTCTATAAGTTGGTCGACTAGCACTCGTTAATTTGTAAAGCCTACTTAGCTGTGATAGTTTTCCTTTTAACTTCGTTATATATAATACAATCGCAATTTTTTTCACACATCCAGCAATACCCACTAGGGTATAGCTGGATGTGTGGAAACTTGACATTAACGGATGTTAGCACATTAAAGCTAAATAATTCGCATCGAAACCCTAAATCAAAAAAATATTTTTGTGAGTCCGCAATGCTTTTGAATATGCTATCTAATAATGTCCCATACCGTGGGTTGGGCGAGGAAAAAATTCCGTCTCATTTACATGTAGGGGAAGTACCCTAAAAATTTTTTCTTGTATATTTTATTCTAGCAATTTGTCGGCGTGATTAATACGTATATCCGTACCAAATTACGTCTATCTTTTCTTATTAAGAATCTCTGAACTAAGCCGCAGATAGACGGACGAGCAGGCGGAGAAACGAATATAGCGAAACTATAAGTATTAATTAATGACTACGTAACCCTAAAAATAGAAGGTTTAATTCAGTTTCAATATTTCTCCGTTATAGGACGAAGCCTCCTCAATATGTGTGTATAGCATCAGTAATGTATTTCACTATTTCGCCATGTTGGGCGATATATTATGATATAAGTTAATACGACGGCGGATGGACAAGCGCACCGCTGACGAGGGCCTCATAACTCGCTCATCCATCACCCGCGCCCGGCCGCTGCGTTTATTAGATGGGCGATACCTAATAACATTTGCGGAAAGCGTATCGCTACCGTGATGGTGATTGAACTGGTGCGGAGCCGTTGCGATCGTCGCTGTACATCCTCGGCTACCGTACTGATGCGACACTCGAAGAGTGAACGACTGAGGATGTTTGCGCAAGAGGCAGTTCTTTTTGGTAAGCGTTGTCTTTTGCTATCCGTTATATGCGTTCTTGTGTGTAAGACATTTGTATCTGTCAAAAATTTGTTGTGCTTTTATAATTTCTAGTATGTCCCTTTTTAAATTGGATATTTTATTTTGACAATATCATAAAAAAAGGAAAGAAATTGAAAAAAAAAATAATTTACAAAAAATGGAGTTGCTGTTGACTATAACATTTTTATATAAGTAAAAAAAAGGTTTTATCCTCATTGCAAGTATATATGACATAACAGCGACATATAGGATTTTCACCAGATTATTAGATAACAGAGAATAATTGAAATTGGGCTGATGACGTCACTGTTACTTCGTATGTTATTCTTTAAATTTACGCTATTGGATCATATTGTAAACAGTACAACTATTTCTTGCAATGTATTGAATAAATAAATAGCTATTAGTTTTTTATCATTTTAATGTATTACTGTTTAATAACCTATTATATTTATTTAACTACTAGTTGTTCATACATTTCTACAGCTGAAATATATGACAAGCTTTGAATTTTCAAACATTCTCGATTCACTGATATTACTGCGACATATAACTTGCGAATAACTAGTATTTTCCTGCATACATATTGTAAATTTAAGCTTTTAAATTGTAACTAAATTATCCCAAAAGACAACCAAGTATCAGCTAAATGACATCGCTTGGCTGATATTCCCTTTTAGAACAACCATATCTTTGTTTCGTTTTAACAATATAAACATTTGGTATATCGTACTTTTATCTTAATGTTTTTTTTTTTATATTTCAAAAGAGACTATTAACTAACGATATTGAAAAGGGAAATTCCCCGCAGTTAGAGCGGTATCGCCTAACTATGATTCGTGTGCCGGGTTTTGTTTGTTCTATTTATATCGGACCGAGGGAACTTGTGCTTTAAGCCGTCCGCGCGGGCCCGACGCGAGTCCGGGGCCGTTGACGACGTGCGCGACCCAAGGCTAAACACGCACTTCAAGGCACGAAACTAGCGGTTTATTTTGACAAGAGCTAAAAGCTCATCCGTACGTTTTCCCGTAGTAGTATGGGATGCAGTATCGGATCCGGTACTTTCTAGTCAGAAGTCGATGCTTTTGACCGCTGAGCCACGGCCGTTCTTAATTACAATCAGTTAATGGTGATTGTCACTTGTTTTTATTTTGGTAAGTTTTCAACTAGTTTTGAGGTGTAACTATGTATTACAATTTTAATTTGCATTAATTTACAATATCGATCATTTGCTATGTATTCTTATGTTCATATTAAAACATTATGAGATGTGCTTTGGGAAAGATAAATGAAGATAGCTCGAAAATCATAAGCCTGAAATAATACTTTTAAAAAAAGCCACTTTTCAGGATTTTTTCATTTCGCGAAGGACGTACGATTTACAAAAGAACAAACTGTGTGCCATAATAAATTGGTGATTAGCCGTTGTCAATAATCTGGTATAACAATATATGAGTAAAGCTTATATTAAAAATTTTAAAAACTCCTGACACAAACACTGCCTCTAAACATGTAAGCCATTAAAAAAAATGGTCACACCTTGATTAATAGTTTTGGAGAAATGCATTAATAAACATCTTATTTACAAACATACATACATAAACCAATAAAACTTTGTCTTTTTGTTTGGAAGCCCTAATAGATTAAATACTATCATCGGATTTTACAATTGTTTTTTTGTTATACTCTGTAACATACTACACTAGATTACTACACGATATTCGATATTCGATACCCTACTCGACTTACAAAATTGTAATCTATTATTAACGTAATTCCCGTAAACCACCTCCTACATTCTTTTAGACCTTCCACCGTACTCATATTCAGCGCGGCATCGTTGAGGAGCAGTAAATCAAGACCAGTTTCTGAATTAAAAGCCGGACCACAAACGGAATCGTTTTTAATTCCGTTTCCATTCTTGGCCACGGTCCCGGGTTAAGCATGGGTCTCAATACTGCTTCTCATTCCGATTTCGAGCACTCTCTTAGTCAAAAACTTGTTCCTGCATTCTATTTGGACCTTGATCTTATTCTCCCGGTTGACGCCCGATGCCGTCCTCGACTATCAATTTTATGTCTCGTCCCATATGTAATCTCGATTCTACCACCAGTCGCTGTTCTCGTTTGGACGATGACGTGACAAGTCCTAATACTCTCAAAATAAAAATTTGGGCTATACTACTCATAGATAGTGTAGTTTTCTATGATTGAAACAGGTGTTTTAAATTTTCAGAGGCAAAATATGAAGATGAAGCCAAGTTTTTTTCGATAACTTTTCTTTCGCGCGTACAGCATATAGTTACTTTATTGTAACCTATTAAATAGTTTAAACACGCAAAAAAATGACTTTCGTTGTTAATAGCTTCAGTTTCGTATTGGTATAAAAAATTTAATACTTATTTCACCTTTTAAGGTTGTATAGCTTCTGCTGTTTCGACTACCAAATATCATTCCCTATTTTAATCTCTTCAGGATTAATTATATATATATATATATATATATATATATATATATATATGTGTGTGTGTGTGTGTGTGTGTGTGTGTGTGTGTGTGTGTGTGTGTGTGTGTGTGTGTGTGTGTGTGTGTGTGTGTGTGTGTGTGTGTGTGTGTGTGTGTGTGTGTGTGTGCGTGTGTGTGTGTGTGCGTGTGTGTGTGTTTGTGTGCGTGCGTGCGTGCGTGGATGTGTTCGTGCATTGTTATATTTATTTCTATAACTAAAATTTAGAATTTTATATCTGTAACTGTAGCGGTTTAATTCTCCATACAACAGTATTTAACTATTTCCACACGCTTAGGAGTTGTATTTTTAAGAATTCTTTCTTAACGCTCGCCTAGTTTATAACAGAAATCTCTTTACGAAATTTCAAGTCTGTGGACACAGTAGTTTGGGTTGTGCGTTAATTTTTTAGTCAGTCAGTTTACTTTTTATGTACATATATTAAAGATAAAATCATTTATCAAGAGATGATTTTTGCTTATTTTTTTGCAAAATATCGATGCCGTAAATGGCAAAACCATTTTGTCTATTTAAAAAAAAATATTAGAATTTTTTAAGTATCTGAATTTTTATAATTCTAAACTTTTATAGCTGAAAGTTAAAAGATGTTTTCTCATATCCAATATACGAGTATGAGAGAATTTTTTTTAAGGTTTATACTCCAACTGCAAATGCAATTACCAAAATCGCAATACAATATTTTTTATATGATATTATTATAAATTAACAAATTTTGAATAATCCCCTTACTTGCACCATGAGACCTTACTTCTTGCCGAATTTTGTGATTCTAAGTCAATAAAAAATAAGTTTCAATTCAGTAAATGCGAATGTCAAACTAAGCGACAAAAACGGCCGTATTCTTTGATTGCAATGACTCCTAAACTTGATATTTGTAGAGGTCTAAAGGAAAGCGACCCACCGGAGAGAGTTGGTGGTGACCGCCGCCCTTGAACAGTCGCGATCACAGAGGAATCACCAATGCATTTCCGTCCTCTTGGATAGGAATGAAAGTTGTGATGGTAAAGTAGTCGGCTGATTGAGAATGAAGTGGACCACCGGAACTCACACTCGCTGTACGAAATGATGTGGGACCTCACTGGTCGAGCCGACTAAACAAAGTGACATCGAAACTCATGAATATTTATTTTTTTCTCCGTAAGGTTTGTCAGTTGTCAAATTAGCACTGTTATAGGTAATTTACAAAACAAATATATACTCAACATTCTCCTATAGACATAAAATTAAGCAATTCGAATAAAAATATCGTATTGATTTAGTCTCAAAGTGTTAAAATAGGTACTCATCATTCTCTTTAAAGAGTGCAAAACTCGAAAACTTTGAAAACTGTTCAAAGGGCATAATTTATACCCAAGTTGGTTCAAGATTGTACTGTAAACATTTTTCAGTTAATGATTACAAGAATGACAGCAAATACACGAATTTTTATCAATTTTAGTGACAAAAATGATATGAAATTATCACATCACTTTGATTGACAGGCTTACATATTAGTTATTTTTTTTAGTGTTTTAGAATATTGACATAGATACGCAAAGAAATATACAATTATTATTATTTTCGAATGCAATAGTTCAAAGACGCATCATTTCACTGCAGTTAAAATTGTTAAGATTGACAGCAAAACTTATAAAAAAGATTTATTAGGACAGAATCACAGTAAAAATTTGTCTCACGATAATCTGGAAAGAAGGAGAAATATTACAACAATGATTGATATAAACAATCACATTACAATTACAAACCGGCAAAGGCTTGTCTTTGTTGACGCCATCTATATTTAATTATCACTAGGCAACCACACTCTCTTTTTTTTTATAGGAAGTAACTTAATTTCAACAATTACGTATTTTTTTTAATTTTGCATTGTTTCATTTTAGCAGTTTTAGCTTTAGCAGGTACAATTACGTACTTACGTAACTAATCATTTTCAGAATAATAATAAATTAAAAGTTATTGCAATAACTTATAGAGTTATTTGTGAAGAAGAGAGAGGGTTATAAATATCTGTCACGTAATACTTACTGAACAAGTTAAACCAAATGTGATGTAGCATGAAGAATGGGGTAGAGGAGTCCGAATAAGGAAGAATTTGCGCATTGTATGGACGACCGTAAAACGTAAATTAAAAAAATATATAAGCTAGCACTTTCAAAACTTTTGATTATTTGAACTCGAATTAAACAATAGCGGTTAACGACATTTGTATACTATTTTATACTATTGCGAATAACGCTCATGAAGTAAATAATTAAATTACAGAATAACTCCCCTTAAAAGTATTCGAGAATAGTATCTTAAATTTCTTTAAATTTCTTATCCTTAAAATTTGAACATTCTACAATCTACGCGTTGTTTATGTTTTAAACGCGTTTTTTACATTTTATAATATTTCGTGTTGTAATAAATATTGTTTGTTTCCGTCTAACGTGTCATGTTTACGTCTTGCTTTTATAAACAACTTATGAACTTGTTTGCATTCGGAAAACGTTAAAGACCATTGTTCCAGCGACGTACATGTATCATAAATCGAGCGCTGAGGCGTCAATTTTGTATTTACGATAAATGCCTTCAGAACTCAAAGGCGACGAGCTAAAAGTTTAACGTGTATCATCGTATCTCAATGTGGCTGAATATTACCTTCTATTTTGCGTGTTTACTTTTCATTCTGTCTGAATCCCCGAGGCCTTAATAGGATTATTTCATAATAATACTGATGTTTCCTTCCATATTTATATACAAAATAAAATAGTAGCACTGCGAAATGCAGACAGAAGTAAAAACTTGAACAATTACGTATGTATTTTTTGAATAGTCAGGAAATATTTTATTACGCAGTAAATACTTTTCATTGTGTTTATTCATTATTTTAAACTATTACTACAAAAATTATATTACAATTTTCTTTTAATGCGCTATTGTACATGAAAAATAATGAATATTATTTTA
Organism: Eumeta japonica; assembly: GCA_005406025.1. Lineage (NCBI taxonomy): Eukaryota > Metazoa > Arthropoda > Insecta > Lepidoptera > Psychidae > Eumeta > Eumeta japonica. The sequence continues at coordinate 121,561 of BGZK01000211.1, forward strand.
CATACAAAAATTGCAATCTACTTTCTCTAAATCTGGTGTTAGCTTTGTGTAAACGAAGCCAATATATATAGATACTTATATAGAGAGGTATCTGTTACGATAACGGTTACAGTGTCTCGAGTTCAATGGTTTTTTCCCATCTCAAAAACGCCCAACACGCCTAAAGAAGTTTTCATTTCAAAAAAAACATACGATTCAATAGATCCAATTATGATAAAAAAGTAACATGAAAAAATCAGCTTGGCCAATCAGAGTTCGGGAAATTACGAAGCGTCTTCAAATCTAATATACCTTAATGCCTCAAAACAAAGGTCTTTGAACAATGCCTATTGCTAGGGATGATATATATACAACAGACATGATTTCTTGTTGTCTATCGCATAAACAAACTCAGAGTGGCTCAACGTGCCACCAAAAAAGCTATGTTCAGTTTCTTTGTTCAGTTTCTTTCAGAGGAATCCGAAAAGAAAAAGTCCACAAAAAGTCCACAAAAACCAGAGTCACCAACATAGCTCATAGAATCAGTAATTTGAAGTGATAATGCGCAGGTCACATCTATATATCACGTTTGTATATCTGATAACTGCTCGGTAGGAATGTTCTCGTGTAGCGACCACAAACTGACGTCGCATTGTGGGACCGCCTCCCGATAGGTGTGCTGATGACCTAGCGGGGCTCGGGCTACCGTTGGTTGAGTAAGTGGCCTAGCGTCATACATCGTGGATATCTAGATGGGAAGCCAACGTCCAACAGTGGACATTCAATAGATGAAACGCATAAACGATATCGCGTGTCAATGAACGACATCGTGCACTAAAGGCCTCTGAATACACTAATCGCTGTCAGTAATAACTAACATCTGACTGCATTAATCGCTGTCAGTAATAACTAACATCTGACTGCATTAATCGCTGTCAGTAATAACTAACATCTGACTGTACTAATCGCTGTCAGTAATAACTAACATCTGACTGCATTAATCGCTGTCAGTAATAACTAACATCTGACTGTACTAATCGCTGTCAGTAATAACTAACATCTGACTGCACCCATTGATGTCGGTATCAGTTTATTTACACCGTCTTGTTGGTCCTACTTATTCCCTGGTTTTTCTATTTCACGAAAAGAAGACAGACATTCCCTCAAAGGTCCGAAATTTAAAATTCGACAACGCATTTCTAAAAAGGAAAGGAAAACTTAATCACTTTCACCACATTTCGACGACGCACAACCAAACGAAATATTTACGGTGCACGATACGCCCCCATTTAGGGCGGTACAAAACGGAGTGAAAGCCGCGGAGTCGGCGCAATAAGTCAATATTAAATTATAGGGCGGGGTGTGCGACGGGCGCGCACTCACAAAAGCACAAAAATTCCGCCCTAATTCACATGATTGATGTCTCATAATGAAAGCGGGATCGATTCCGGCGCTATCGGATCGAAATCGGATTTAGTGATCGAGTGTCTCGGGTGAGCGCGCCCTTTGTGTGGGGCCGGCCCCGCGTGACGTATGCGATGACGTGTGTGCGGTGCGCTGTTTGAAAACGGAATGATTAATCGTTTTCGAAATGGACGCCATTTTTAAAAAAATGACAGCTGTCACTTTTTGTACTGTTTTGTACAAAAATTAACGTACATTTCCCGGCGTACATTAATGACCGATCGTTGTTTATTCAATACATATTTGTTCCGATTCTAATAAAATTTTTAATTGCCTTTTTTGTATCAATTTTGTCAGCAAAAAGAATATTTAGATTTTTTCAGCTGTAAATCGTATATAACAAATAAATTAGGAACTTTGCTTATTCTAATTATTTATTATATGCACATTAACTTCACACGAAAAGAAATGCCATTCGGAATCGACAATGAAAATAGACTTCACCCTGTTAGTTGCAATATAATTGCAATTGCTTGACTGATAAATGCAAAAAAAAAAATCAAACACTAAGCTAAATCTTATTATTTAAAAATTATTCGATAAAGAAGTCACTGCGATATAAGTTCATGGATACAAATGTTTCGGTTCTCAATTGATATAAGGAACCAAACATTTGAAGTCAGAAATGCAAAATTTGAAGGATAACTTTCTTCGCGAAGTGCTATGCTTTACGAAGGCTGCTATTTATTTATGTATCCGGAACTGGCCACATACAAAACAATATTTAAAAAGTAATGACAACTTTTAAAAATGGAGCTCTATGGTTAGGAGCTTAAAATTAGATGGATTTTTTGGAAAAAATCGCAAAAAAGGCGCTAATAATTGGTGTTTTTAAAGATTTTCTAAAGGGCACTTTTAAACTAAATTAGATGTGTTTTTTACAAGTCCCTTATTGAAGATCGACTCAATACCTAGAGAACTTTTTTCAATTTTTGAAAGTAATTAAAATTTTTAGAACTTGCATCAAATGTGGACAAGAGTGCTGATATCTAGTATATAACGACTAAAGACGTGATGTACCTTTTGTTATTTAGTTCATTTTCAGTGTACACAAAGGTCGTGTAGAACACGAGATCTATGATTTTCTATACAGGGGTGAAACTATAGGGTAATATGGAGACAGCCGTCGATCGAAGTGAGTACATTATTTATATGAACGGCCTACACGAGTCTTGGTTCCTGCGCATTGAACGAGCTGACGTCAGAAATGACACAAGCGGATACTACACGTTATATTACGTCATAGTTTCACCCCGACGCGTATCGACGTCACTTCTCCCTGGGGAAATAAGGTGAAAATATTTTTTTTCAAAATCCTATCTCGTGAAACAAGATTCCGCGGCGGGCTCAACATCATCTTCCTTGCTTAGCCTTGCGTCGAGATGGTGTAATAAAAAATGTATTGTTTCTATATTTCTTCATCTCTTTTAGACGTTTTAATTACATGACGAACTCCGCCTAAATCCATCATGAGAATTACAGTTAAAAGCGTGATGATACCTGCCCTGGATAAATTAATCTTAGAATTTCATTATTTTAATCCTTCCTAAAATTAAAACGAGCGCTATCTGGCGACCTTCACAATTCGAATGAATACCGTCGCGATGAGTGTAAAATTTTGTGTATGTATATCTCTGTAATGACTTCCTTACCCGCAATGGATTGCGTACAATAAACTGCTAATAACTTAGACATTCACTAGGGCCTGTATTTAAGCGCCTTAGCCCAAAACAGAAGAAAGAGGGGGGGGCCCGCAGCTTTGCGAGACTGGGCCGCTCCTCCCGCATTTGTCTATTTTCTTTCTCATTTTTTTTTAATTTATTTTTTCCTAACGTTTGTTGTCGCTCAAAATCAGGTAGAAAACGATCCAAACGGTCATTTTATAAATAAATCAAAACAAATACGTACAACCTACGACGACGTGGCGGTAACAAGTTCACACCCAACATTAATACTACAATTAACTAGATTTAGAAATTCACAGATGTACGTACTTATAACAATATACGACTAACAAAGAAATCAATGACAGCCAGCCCGTTCTTTAGTAATATTTTGAAATACTATAGATATTATATCGCTACGCTATAGCAAAATGTGTAAATAAGACCGTAGCTAAGAGCAAACACTGATGCTGAAATATTGTATTTCCCGATTAAATATAAAAATGCTCTAGATGATAATAAATAAAAATAAAATTAAAGTCCGTTGAAAGACGTCGACATCGTGAACCATCAAAAAACTTTTCTTTTATGTTCTTGCGGCTTATAACATAATTAAAAGCTGCTATTTCACGTCTACCATCAAAAACTAATCCTCTATGTTTTTACGACTGATAACAACAATTTAAAGCGGCTACTTCACGTTCACCATCAGAAACTTTTCCTTTATGTTCTTACGGCTTATAACATAATTAAAGCTGCTATTTCACGTCTACCATCAAAACTAATCCTCTATGTTTTACGACTGATAACAACAATTTAAAGGGCTACGTTCACCATCAGAAACTTTTCCTTTATGTTCTTACGGCTTATAACATAATTAAAAGCTGCTATTTCACGTCTACCATCAAAAACTAATCCTCTATGTTTTTACGACTGATAACAACAATTTAAAGCGGCTACTTCACGTTCACCATCAGAAACTTTTCCTTTATGTTCTTACGGCTTATAACATAATTAAAAGCTGCTATTTCACGTCTACCATCAAAAACTAATCCTCTATGTTTTTACGACTGATAACAACAATTTAAAGCGGCTACTTCACGTTCACCATCAGAAACTTTTCCTTTATGTTCTTTTATAACATAATTAAAAGCTGCTATTTCACGTCTACCATCAAAACTAATCCTCTATGTTTTACGACTGATAACAACAATTTAAAGCGGCTACTTCACGTTCACCATCAGAAACTTTTCCTTTATGTTCTTACGGCTTATAACATAATTAAAAGCTGCTATTTCACGTCTACCATCAAAAACTAATCCTCTATGTTTTTACGACTGATAACAACAATTTAAAGCGGCTACTTCACGTTCACCATCAGAAACTTTTCCTTTATGTTCTTACGGCTTATAACATAATTAAAAGCTGCTATTTCACGTCTACCATCAAAAACTAATCCTCTATGTTTTTACGACTGATAACAACAATTTAAAGATGATATTTCACGTTCACCGTCAAAAGCTTTTCCTTTCCTCTATTTCTAAATCGTTAGTCCAAAAACATGAAAAAAATAACGAATGTCACACTTAATAAATACTTTTGCAGAAAATTATTTTGAACATGTTTCTGACTTATTGTCGAAAAACTGCCCTCCCTTCTCAACAAAAGGACGTAAATGTCATGGAGATAAGCTATTTTGCTAATGCACTTTAGTTTACACTAGTTTAATAGTAATAGTCGACATATCAATTTGTTTTTCTAGTTGTAGACGGTTAAATTGCTTATAACTATATGGTGCGGAGTACACGGAAAAAATTTAACAACGTACTTTTTTCATCTGTAGTCCATTTCTTTCTACTAATGGCTTCAGAACCCTATAACGAGCATGGTCCGACATGCTCTTTGCCAGTTATTTTATCTATTATTTTTCTGTCCACAAAAATGAGTGAATTCGATAGATTTTAAAGTTTTATTAAAGGTGCAAAATGCGACTCGAGAAGCGAAAAAAAATTGTGACGTTTATGGACGTCAAAGATGAATCTCGCTCTAGTCGACCCGTTACGGATAAAGTCGATGCCATTTTCAAAAAAGTAGTTTAAGATTGGCATATTAGTTCTTACGACAAATCTGAAAAGCTGAGGATTGACCACAAAACAGTTTCGATCCATTTGAAAAAAGCTGGATATACAAAAAAGGCTCCACAGACTATAGCGAAACCCGTATTAAGTCGCGATAAGTTGTTGCTATATTTATGGTGGGATTGGAAGAGAATTATTTATTATGAGTTTTTACCGCCATCTAAAACCATCAATTCGGATCTCTGCTGCCAACAACTGATGAGACTCGAGCAAAATGGCCGGAATTTAACAACAGAAAGGGTTTTTCATCATAACGTAATACCACACACATTTTTAGGCACTCAGCAAATATCGAGAGAGCTTGCTTGGGAAGTAATAATTAATCCATCCACAATCCGAAAGTCTTGCACCCTCAGATTTTCACTTGTTTCGGTTTCTTCACAATTCTTTATGAAATATATATAAAATACGAAAAATTTTTTCTCCGATCTAATATTCTTTTGTTTTTGGTGTGATAGTCAGTTTTCATATCTCGTTATTAACACTAACATATTTCCTTTGGCGGTGTAAACAACACTTTATTTTAATTCGCAAGCGGTTTATTATAAACAAAGAATAATTATTATAACGAAAAGATCATTAATAAAATCGGAAAAAAAAACAGTGTTTGTTTCATTCGGATTAAATACATGGAATCAATTTACGAGGCCAAAGACAGTTAGAAGTAATTTTTTGTATTAAAATTGAACATAGATAAGTAAAACTTAATGCTCATATTTACCATAAAAGGAAATTTCGTTTTCATATAAATACAATACCCAGCTTTGAGGAAATATACAGTAATATTAATTTTCAACTTTATTCCAAGGGCAAACTGTTGATATTAGATTGATAAAGATATTCGTCGACACGTCTGCATATATTTGGGCTGATTCTCTATTCCTCTCTGAATTTCAACATCACACACTCCACTGCTCGAACATGTATTTATAAGAAATAATGATATTTATGATTAAGGCGGAATTTTCCGTTTTGATAAAATACCTACAAACTAGAAGTTTCCCAGTCACCCCTTTAAGTTATCTTGTATTTAAAATTCATTCGGTTGTCATTAAATAATGATTGAATAAACTTCTTTGGCCTTCCTTGTTTTTCATTCCATGACACACCTATACCTATGTAAAATAGTGGCAAAACAGCTTTTTTTTATTTGAGTTACGAATTAAATCGGTTTGCAGTAGAAAATACAGGAAACATATCCATTTAATATTTCTCACGTTATTCCTTCAAAGACATTTTTTAATTATCTGTCCGAAATTCTGTTTTATTGTTATTTTTAACCGCTGTGAACACTACCATCGGTTACGTTCGCTTCGACCTACATGCCTTCCACATAACGCACTGTGTTCCCTCGACGTATCTCAGTAGACCACAGTCGAGAAAATAAATCTCTGTACAGTCTAGCGGTACCTGATTAAAGCTTTGGATGCATTGAATAACGAAGAATGGGAAACACACTAGCTAATGTGATACATTGCACCAATTAAATTACGCCATATCAAATTACGGTCACACACGCAACGCCCGTGTGCATCTGCAAGTGGATTTTATTCATGCACGAACAGGTCGTGATAATATAACGCAGTGAACTGTAATTCAAATGTCAACACTCGACACGTCAGATTTATGCTGTGATAAATTGTACTTTTATACAACGAACACGAAGAAAAAACCTTTTTATATTTGGTCGTATAAGCCATACGATTACCGATACCACAAATTACCCACACGTTTACATGAGTATTCCGAAGATGCGGCGTTATTTATGGTTTATTATATGCTAGTTTTTTTCCGTGACTTTGTCTACGCTTAATTAGAATTTATTATTAATTTTCGGTTCAGAATATGCTCACCCATTTTTGGAATCTCGGGCCAAAATGGCAAAAACGGAACCCTTATAGTTTCGTCATGTCCCTCCGTTCATTGGTCACAGACAATTTATTAAAAAACTACAAGACATATATATATATATGGTGTAGATGTCTTGTATGAGCCGCTACTTAGTTTGGTACTTAAATATTAAAAATAAATATTTCTAGGAGAGCACTCCATATATGTAACAGAAGCTGAAAAAAAATTATTTTTATTCAACATACATCGACGAGTAGCACATATTTCTATAATTCTTTCAAAAACATTTTAAGGATCTTTAGTATTTTTTTGTGATTACGTGAAAAATTTCGGAAATAATCGCTCTGAAATTTGCAGAAATTGTGTCCCCCTCTATCTTCTAAACCTTCTGTGTCCAAAAAATTCAAAACGATTAGGAAGATAACATTTAATAAATACTTTAAACGACAATTATTTTGAAAATAACGGGATATACCGTTTTCGAGTTATTGGCCAAAAACTGCGCTTCTCAACAAAAGGACGTAGGTGCTATAAACATACGCTCTTTTTCTGGTGCACCTTGGTTTACACTAGTTTAAGAGTGATAGTTGACACGCCTACTCGCGTCTCTAATTATAGGCAACTAAAGTGCTTATACCTATTATGTGCGGGTAAATGGAAAAAAGTGTAACAACGTACTTTTTCATGTGTAGTGCATCTCTTTGTAATAATGGCTTCGGAACCCAATTATGAGTATGGTCCGACATGCTCTTGGCCAGATTTAAACCTTAACTCGTTATTCCCCATATAATGTTCGACCTCATCTTTTCACCTACTTTAAATCACAAAATAAACAATTACAATAACCTATCACCTGGCCGGAGATTCCATTGACCCGTTCACACTGAAATCTATTCAGCCTTTTTCACATAATGTAAGTACAAATCAAAAGATGAACAGGAATAAGATCATTTTTCTTTCAAATATCTTCAATACTCAGACTTTTGACCCTTCTACACTTCATTACATGTATATTTAAGCCTATATTGGTACATATGTACCAATATAGGCTTAATTTATATATCACATTCGTATAGTCATATGAAATACGTATGTGATATTTATATATCACATACGTACTTCAGACATATTTGGTATATTACTCGAGAGGACGATTAAATTGGACTGCTGTTGTCAAACTACTTTTTATCTTTAAACACTAAATAAATCCGAATGCCTATTTTAAAAGGCTTCTTTTAAGCGTCCCTTACGCTTTCTGCCCATGACTATAAACAGTCTTTTTGTTTCCCGAGTAAAGTCCCTACTTTTATTTAGTGTACTTACCAGGCCCACTACTGTTTCCGATAGTTAATCACTAGTTATAGATGCCTTAAAACCATTAAGGCATCTATTCCTTCACTTAACAATACTTTAATATTCAAGCTAGGAGAATTTATATTGCTGGACACGACATAAATATTATTACTTATATTTGTTCGTATGTATGTATATAGCTGAGACTTACCCGTGTTTAATGCTAATAGTGTATTCAGTGCTCTATTCATTAATTATAAATGATGAAAAACGTCATAATCTCCCCTTTTACCCGAATGCGGCTATGTATGGGCGATTGTTTGTTATTGTGTTCTAAAGCAAATTTTAATCTGATTTATATAAATAAAGTCCAAATTTTTCACTGTGCGGATTGTGTAGGAGATATAAGTATCGCCGACATAGACCATAAACAGTAAGAAACACAAGCCTTAAGAACAGTTGAACGAATCATTTGTACACCAAATGAGAGCGATATTATATGCTATGGCCAAAAAAGTGATTATGCTATTTTTTTTTTTTAAATAATGAAATCCCCAGAAGATAGTTTGCCTCTGTCTCGTACAGCTTAGGTCTTCACTACAAAGTCCAATTTCTATAGACCACTACAGGTGGATTTTATCATGCATCTTTTCGCATATATTAATAATCTCCTCCCCTTATAAAATAATTTTGCCAAAGGAATGATAGTCATTGAAGTAGCCGTTTTTGAGAAAAATAGCTTAGAACATCTACGTACAAATGTCACAGTGACAACCTTAGAACAGCTGACACGTATAAATTGCACCTCAGCGCGCCACGTGGCCGGCGACTTGTTCGCACCCGCGCTGATAATACGGGCGAGTATTTATTACGAATGTGTCTATATTATTTTATATTATTTATAAGGATATGTTCAACGATATTATTTTTTTATGGTTACTTGGGCAAATTTGTTCTAAATAAGAAGGAAATTGTGAATATTTGCGAAAAAAATCATGATAAAATCCATCGTGTATATAATAATTGGTATGGGTGAGCATCGTTTTTTTCTTTACTTTTTTTTATGTACCCGACAGCTCCGATTGGACTTCGAATGCTCATTAACCCTTACTAGGGTAATGGACGAATAGTTTTTGCTCGCAGACTATAGAGAAATTGATACGGAGTTTGTGTTATTAACTCAAATTTTGTATAGTGACCTTACAAACTTTTTCAATTTTAACGGCTCTGCTAGCTCCCGCTAATATTTAATTAACCTTACACTTAAAAACAAAACTTAAATTTTTGATACATCGCGACGTACTATAGAAGCAGTTTGTCGGTAAGTAACTTACTTACCGACATGACTTTACACACTCATAACTTATTTTATTTTATTTGTTTTCCATGTAATAAAGAATTACATGTTTTTAAATTATTTTTGGTCGTATTCTATTAAGGGTTAATGTCATTTTTCAGAGTTGTATTCTCAATAGATCTGCAACTAAAAGGGTCGAATAAATATTGCAACGTAACGTGGTAGCTTTTTTCTCTTGTTTAAACCTTTTTACCAGACTGCCTCAGAAGAAGCGTAATGCTTTTTGAGTGCGCATGCATGTCTGTATACACGTATGTATTTTTTCTTGCCGCACTCTGTAACCAAATCTATTCTAACCTAAACAGTTTAATGGGTTTTAACACGAAGCGGCGTTAAATTCTAATTGTAAGGATGCCAAGATAAGAACATTTAAATATTGCTTGTTCGACTCAGAAGAGGAATGAAATAAATATTCATTTTAATATAAAATCTAACAAAACCAGCAAATAACCTTTTTCGCATTTATTATATTAACACTTGTATACTATATCTATTTTGTTTTAATATAAACTAGGAAAATGCAGGTTCAAAATATAAACTATACGTTAATTATTTGCTGACCGTAACTCTCCACGATCTACAAAAACACCTCACTACGTGAGTTCTTTGTGGGTCTTAGTTCAGATCTTTGAAAGGGTCAGGCTTATGTAGCCATAAGCAGCGTAAAAACACTACAGCATTTAGTTTATTGCTATTCCACGGGCCATCTGAAATATTATTTCAAACAAATATTTTGAGATAAACTAAATTACTAATAGTCCAGCTACAAAAACACTTAACTAAAAAAAACTGGCCACGTGCACCCGTGATTCGCGTGGAGATGGTCCCGTATCATAAATCATCACGATGGTCCAAGATGAAATTGAGCAACACATTTCTTATATTTATTCTCTCCGCGAATTAGCATTAAAAAAAATCTGTAAATTTTTAATGACGCCCTTTATTTCATATACTTTTACAAGTTTTAGGTTATTCCATTTTGAAGAAAGAGGGGACAATGCTAAATTTTTGTATATTTTCTCTGATATCTTCTACATTTCAAAGTAATAAGAATAATTTGATTTTTTTTGTACAGAACCAGTAGATTTGACAAGCCATAAGAAGTTTCTCACCAAAGTTTTTTTTAATTTTTAATCTGTCCTCAAAATTGACGTCAAAATCAAAAGTCGTTTATTTATGCTATAAGTTCGAAAATGAGTCGCACTGTAGACACACCAAACAGTGACTTTTCGCCCAGTATGTCAGAGATAATAAGCTGTGACAGACAGACAGATAAATAGACAACCAGGCAAACAGTCACTAGAGTGATCCGATAAAGGTATAGTGTTATTATATTATAATTTAATACAAAAAAAAGGAAAAAAGCCCAAGTGCGTCAAAAACAATTAATAAAAAAGAATAATTAGTCTCGAAAAAGGGTTCGTTTTTTGTTATATTACTTATATTTATCGACAACAAAACGCTCTTACTTACAAAGATTTATTTGTGGACTATATGCAAATATTTCTCGTGATTGTATTTATACATGACTTTCCTTGTAATCTGAAGGCAAATGTCCTAGATTGTTGACCACGGACAAATGGACCGACATGTGAATAACTCAATCAAATTAAGCCGGCCGCTGCATGTCTTGAAGACCTCATGAAGCCATCTCTCCTGGAAGTCGTCACCGCGAAGACGACGACGATCATCAACGCCCCTTAACGCGTGCTAGACCAGCACGGAGGGTTAAGGTCCAACTTCCTCGATCTATAGTTGACGATCGAGAAGGAGGGAGTGAATCCGTCAGGGAAGTGACAAAAACCTAACACAACGACCTATAAAAGTAAAATCTTTCGACGTAACGTTGATCGATATTCGAAGGACTATGCGAAAAACATGCTTCTAAAAATTACTTCGACAAGCGATAGAAAATAGCATCACGTCAGAATTCAAATTAGAAGAAAGGTCAGAAGAGAGAGAGATCTCAGAGCGATCAATACTAAACCACCTGTAAGCCCAATTCGGCGATTAAATTACATTCTCAACGGAAGACTTCTTAAAAGGCATAAAATAATATTATTCTGGACCATTTCATCAAACTCAATACGATCAGAATCAAACGAAATCGTTTATATATTTTTTTTTCTTCGATTCTAAATTGCCAATAGCATTAGGATATTGACGTTGCTCTTAAGGCTTTGACTGAATCGTATTATAACGCCCCCAAAATGTATTCGTCGTAAAAGGTGGACATAATTGCTTTGGAAGTTGAATATCGATGGGGGGAGTCTGGGAGGTGCGAGCGGAATGGAAATGCGGGGTGCGGTGACCATTACTGCCGTAAGTAAAGTTTCAACGCTTAAAACACCAAAAAGCCACCAATTTTACAAAATTCGCATTTTGTTGTTTTTAATAATGAAAATTTCTGCACCTGAACCCGCTCGGGTCAATTAAATCACGGTATCGATTTTCTTTTCATCGTATTTTTTACAAATGGGGTATTTGTAGTTAAATGGAAAATAGGTATAGAAAGGGATTCACGTGGGATGTTTGCAGTTAAGTTGAGGGTATGTATAGAAAGGGTAATACGTGGATAACACGTAACTGAAATTCGAAAAATATAGGATTTCAGTATGATTCTAGAAAAAATTACTATATTATCATTATTTAATATAAAAAATATTTGTATAGTTATTTTTTAAGAGGTAACCCATCATTGACAGAACAAAATAATTAGCCATCCTTATATATGAAACTGGAATTTGTCAACGTGACAATAATGACAATATTCGCCGCCTTTTTTGTCATTCTACGGTCACCCTCATATTATTCTGTTTTTCTGTAACACATCAAACATAATTCTGAAAAAGATACAACTTATAAAACTGAAAAATCCGAAAGGTCGGTACTGACGGTCACCTAGATGGATCAACCAACATTGCTGCTGTGAACACTGTCCAATTCTACAACACCTATTTCTAAAGCTAATCTACTGCACAAATTATCCGGTACAAATGTCACATTTTTTTCTCGACACAGGCAGCGTTTACCACAACCACGACCTCGTGGTCGTCCACGACTCCACTATTCGTGCAATGGTCATGTGACTCTCTTACCTTTGCAACCGCTGAAATAAAATAAGCTAAGTAATTTTATAAAAAAACGCACATATATGTTATAACATCAAATCAGCAATACAATTCAATTTCCTGTAGCATTGTTAAAATTTGAATACTGTGAAACTGTTTTGAAACATTAACTTCTTTTTTTTCTAAACTTTTAGTCTAGTAATACATAGTCATCGGTTTTCAATGCGTCTGCAAAATTTAGTAATTCTTTTTCTTTTTTAGAATTAGAAGATTCCACTACTTTCACACACTCAAACAAGCACGCACACACACTCACACACATGGCTCAAGCTAATAACATCGTGTTAAACTATTGTCACGAATCGTTTTCACACTCGGCCCACTGCCAGAAGTTTAGTATCAATTGTAAATAATTTCAACATTTTTTATCACTCATCATTCAGTGTCACCGTAGTCGCCGCCGCGCTCGCTCCGTCGTCTGGGCTGACTGATCAATCTAACTTGCAATAGCAAATTCAATTCCACGCTGCTTCATCCCGACTTGCATATTGATTATTTACATTTAAATTCTTGTAAAATTGCTGTTTGAAAGTTGAGAAGTTATGATCATTCTTTATCTTCGAAAAGCACCTTGTTTATTTACATCCGTCCGTTAAAGTAGTACGTTTCATGAGCCAAAAAATCAATGATTTTAAAATGTTATTATTTTAATTATGTAAATACATGTTAAAAATAAATGTTAAAAATAAAAACTAAAAAAAATATATGACATAATTGAAATATCATTATAATGCGAAATAAGTAATAAAATAAAGAATTACAAACAAATGCGTCACTGGATCCTTAAAACCAAGCAGAGATTATTTCTTATAGCATTTCAGGAGGAAAATGAGCAAACGACAAACCTATTTGAATGATGTCAATTTGAAATTTTAAAAACCAAAAGAGTTAGTAAATGAAATGGCAAATCATTTACTTAAATTACTTACTGAAATTACAGCCATTTGAAAGCATTTCAGAACAAAATCCACTTGTGGGAGGCACAGATGCTGTCTGGTAACAGTTACCGTTTCACCATGCTCTCTGAGTTTGAAAGTATTGCTTATGCTCAATACGCTGAAGAACTCAAGTTACTGTCGGAGCAATTTTCGAACAGATTTAGCGAATTCAAAAACATGGCAAATTGTTTCATTTTATTTGCTACTCCAACAAAAAGTAATGTACAAAATGCTCCGATACTCTTGCAAATGGAGATTCAAGAAAACTCACCCCCAAAAACTAAATTTGAATACGTGGAGTTGTGCAATTTCTATAAAAAAATGACTCGAAGAAGACCATTTTCCGCAGCTTAGAAAATATGCAAGAATAATTATTTGTGCGTTTGGATGAAAGTTAATAAATCAAAACATCGTACAAGGCGACTGACGATAATTTCAGAAATCCTTTACGTCTTTGTATCAGTGGAATTAATCCAAACATCGATGGATTAGTTTCCCAAATTCAAGCTCAAGTATCTCATTGATTTCGGTGTCGCTATTTAACTTTCGTAGTTTGTAGTAATTTCAAATTTCACGATTTAATTATAATGTGGTACATATTTTTTTCATTTCATCTTTTTATTTTATTAAATTATATTATAATAATATTGTCGTATTATTTCATGTCTGATATCTATCGCTAAACATTACTAACACTGCACTATTTTTGAATGCGGCCCACGAACGTATTTACATACTAAAGTTTGGCCCACAACATGTCAAAGGTTGCCAATACCTGATCTATGCCCATGGACAATGGCAACCCCCACGGGTGTCACAAATGCATTGCCAGACTTTTGGAAGGAAATAGAATATATGATGGAGCCCCCTCCATAAATAATATTAACCATGATTTAATCCACATGTAAAGTAGCTAATTAAATTACTGATGTATAATTATTCGATAATAAAAAACGTGAAATAAAATATATTTAAAAAAAATCTATTTAAATATTCTTTTTAAATAGATTTCATAAACAACTAATCGTTTTTGGAGTCAGTTCTATCTAAAGACGAAACAGATACAGCTGTGTTTTTCTAGAAAGAAGATCTATTTTGGTGTCAATATTCAAAATATTCTACTCAGTTTTTAAAATATTCTACTAATCTATTAAACTCAAAATTTAAAGTTTCTTATGTATGTTTATATGTTCTTTTCCTTGCTTTAGCTCGGACCGACTCCAAAAACGACTAATTACTTGTTTTTGAAGTCTGTTTAAAAAAGTTACAGCATTAATCAAGTCTTGGAAACTACGGAATGTAAAATTAATAAAAATGTTTTCTTACCAGGACTTCAAATTCCTACCTTTCGCGGCAATTAGAAGAATATACTTCTTTTGTTGATATTTTTAAGTTGATTGTAAGTAATAATAAATAGCTTTCAGGTACTGAAAAATTGTATTATTTGGTTGGTTCTTTGACTGGTGAACCGTAGACGTTAATTCAAATTTTGTCAATTACAGGCAATAATTACTTAATTGCTTTACAATTATTACACAGACGGTACGGTAATAAAAGATTATTAGCAGATAAATTGTTACAAAATTTATTATTTATACCCTCAGTGAATAAGAGGGTCCAGTCGTTGAAAAGTTTTTTGAATATTATTTATAAAAGTACCAAAGCTTTAGAAAAATGAAATTTCCCTGTTGCTGAATAGTCTTATTTGTTATTATATATTAATTTGATGAAAATAGATAATAATATGCAAAAAGATTTTGAAAAGTGAGTTGAAAGAAAGGGATTGTCAACATTTAATTATTTTATAAAATATTTGGAAAATGAGTTGAAAATTTTAGAATCTACTAGTTCATATTCATCTGAAAAGGTCAAAGGCGGGTAACCACCGATATCCGGAGTTAAACAACCAATCAACCACGTGTCGTGTGTTGCGTTGTAAATTTCGTAATCACAAGTCGCAAATGCCGAGGGCACTTCACAAGTTCCGATGCTTACAACAAAGCTGTGTTATCATCGACAGTAATGGTATAGGTTTATTGATCGTAGCGGCCAGTTTAACACGGCGTGGGCCCTTTTGGACGCCGGAAATCAGAGCAGATTTATATCAGTTCCTTGTGTGCATAGGCTGGGCTTGGGGAGTTCAAAATATAATGACTCGGCAGTTAAAGGTCTAAGCGGTACTCTTGTAAGCGGTTGGAGAGGTAAAGTTATGTTGATCATTCGACCTTGTCATTCTGTATAACCGGTTCTGGTTACCTCCAGTTAAACCTACCTACCTAGTGTTAATGAAGATTACAGATAATCTTCCTAATTTTTCTCTTTCTTGTGAAACCAAGAATAAGTTTAGCGGGCAACTTTTAGCAGATGAACGCTTTTACTAAAGTCGTCGTGTTGATATATCAATGTGACATAATCGAAGGCGAAATAGTTCATTTTTCTTTCGACTTACCATACTTATACCCGATACCTTACAGACATGTTAATACTATTTTTGGTCACATTGGAATGGGACCAGTATCTTATACTACTCAAGGTTCGGAACTTTTGAATAATCCTTGTTGTACATAGAGTTTTGTAGATTCAATTTTGACTAAATTTTGGAAAATTAAAGAAGTTCCTCAACTTGTAAGCCCTATGGGGTTTGAATGCGAATCGCTGTTTTGCGAGGTTTATTGTCGAGACGAAAGTGGTAGGCATGTGGTGCGTTTGCCGCTGTTAATGGGGCGACGCCAACTCGGTGATTCGAAATAGACATCGTTGAAGCGCTTTTACTTATTAGAAAAACGGTTACTATCTAATGAGAGAATTCGAGAAAAATATGTGATGTTCATCAAGGAATATGTTAATTTAAAACATATTTCACCACATAATTTATCAGCGGAAGATTAAGAAAAAGAAAAAAGTTATGTAATATCACGCTATGGAATATTCAAAACTGATTCTGACAAAATAACAGTTGATGCCATTTGTCCAACTTCGAATGGAATTTCATTAAACGACTGTTTGAATAAAGTAAGGACGCAGGACAAATGTGAAACATTGAAGTTAATATTAGAATTTGTAATCAATGAAAACTTATAAACAAAGTATGGAGTAAAATAATAAATAGAGTTTCTTAATAAAATCAATATATTACACTTATAATTATACACATATATATAAATATTGCGATTCAATAATATTCTCACTGATTCGAATTCTTTAAGCACTTTAGTAATAATAATATTTTAAAGAAAAGATAGCATGGATACAATCGGTAATCATATCAAGTAGGTATATTGTCGTCAGATAGAATTATGTAGTACGTAGCTCACACAGAAGCAACGAAGTGCATTATTCGTATACATTAGCGCCATCTAGCGCCCGCAACCGCAACTGCGTGCGGAAGTAAAATTACAAAACGACATTATTTCAATTATATGTAAATTTAGGTTATGTACTGTCGCTTTTACCATATATTTCGACAAATAATTATTTTCCGGAATAATTGTTAACTCTGAAAATCAGGATTTTCAATTAATTTATTCACGTGAAGCACCAGACTTACCTATAAATTACACACGGTCGCATGCGGTATGAAATCCAGCCCGTTCTTAACGATTCGGACTTTAAGACGGTTAGCATGTGATTAAGAAACGAAATATCCTGCGGCGGCGCAATCGTTTTGTTCTTCAGTGTATGTGGATGACATATTAGGAGGTGCACACATTGAGGTGGAGGCTGAGCAATTAAAAAAGGAGCTAACGGATTTATTATCTTTAGTCGGCTTCGAACTAAGGAAATGTGTGACAAATAGAAGAGAACTATTGTCTGACATTCCTTTTGAGTATTTAGAGAAACCTCATATTATCGAAATTGCGGATGGCTTAAATTATGTAAAAATCTTAGGTGTTCAATTGAATGCATTAAATGACCAATATACTTATATTGTTATTGTTATATTGTTAATTGCATACCATTGTATGCAATTTTTAATAAATAATTTAATGATGGTAATTCTGTCCGTTTCAAAAATTGATTTAATGTAATAGAAACAAAATCAAAAGGAAATAATTTGGATAACCGTTCCCATTAATCGACTGTATAAAAGCTAAAACACGATCACTTGTAAAAAAAATCCTTAATTTAGCTTTTTGAAGTTATACTTCTTTAGGCGCGTTATGATAATAGGATGAGAGTGAAATTTTAAGATGCGCACGCATCAGTGTAACACAAAATTAACAGTGTAACACAAAATTAATAGCTGCTCGCTAAACTGCTCATGAAGCTACCAATAAAACAGAAATGAAACCTCTATTAGTCGCGCATGTCGGCACACTCGTCGTCTCTGATCACTGTATTCATATTTATAATATTTATCCACATGTTTCTAGTTTCTATATTGGCAACACGTGTTTTAATTTCCTACAAATGCGAATTATATATGTGCTAACAAATTATAATAAGTAGTGATTTAAATTGAATATTTGGATTAATATTACTTACTATTCGTAAATGTTAGTGAAAAAAAATGGGCTTATATACTTTTTAAGTGCTCCAATATAATTGAGGTTACCTATCCGTATGTATTATTTATTGATATAAATTACAATATTATTATTTAATAAAATTAATACTAAATATTAATAAATTATTAATATTAAATATTTGTTATTGGTTATTTAATATTTAAAAAATGAAGAAATAAATTTAATAAAACATTTAATAAAAAATTTATGATAAAATTAAAATCAATCATCAAATTAATTTAATGATGCTAAAGAAGTATAACTTCTCACGGTATACACGCACCTATTTTCTTTTTTTATTAGCTTTAGAAATACAACAAGTAGTTTCTTATTGAAAATGGTTTTCTGGTTCTGTGTCGTTAAATTTTAATTAATAGAAATTATAAATTTATAAACTAAAAGGTGACTTTCACACAGTGGCGACCTCTGACAACAAGAAAATATAACTTTTCGTTTCCATCTGTTTCTAAGAGAATGGGTTGTAATAATTGATTATGAGAAGTGCACTTTTGAATTATAATTTTTTTTCTTATTTATGTTTGATGAAGAAGCAGGTCTTAATCTTAACTTAAACCTCTTATAAATATTGTTGTTAGTCATAACCAATCTCCATAAGCAAAAAAAATGTTTTAAGATTACGGAAGTGAAACTGTAAGCTTTATGTATAATAGCTTATATGTTATACTGATACACAAACTATATTACTATAAATTTTTAAGTAATTCTGTTTAGCCGTTAATGCGTAATTGAATAACAAACATACAAACTTACACATTTATTATATTAGTAGAATACATTCGATTTATTATATTACTTAATTGTGGCTACTGTTTCCTATTTGAAGTTTTTATTTTTTTGATGGCCCGCATACAGATAGATACCATGTTTCGTCTTTTATGAGTATTCGCTTTAAGTGACAATCCATATATAGAGGTTTATTTAACCCCATCTTCTTCAATTTAAATAAAATAAGAAATTAAGCGTGACACGCCATCTATTAGTGTTTCTGAGAACTAACTTGTACAACGCCAAAACGTAACAATTCACCACAATCGCAGCAGGTAGGCTGTGCTTGCGCAGCTTGTGGCCGAAAGCACAACGAATCGATACGTCTTCTTTATCTTTCATATGTAGCTCTCATGTCGTCAGCGTGTAGACACAGCAAAATTTTGTCTGTGTACGTGAAAATGTATCTGCGTATATACATTTTGGAAGCAGCACTTTTTTCCATTGCCTTCCGTTCCTTCCGGTCGTATCGTGATTACAAAGAGTTTTTATTAATATTTTGTTATAGTAGTTTTTATTAAGACAAGTGATTGACTGTCTTTTGGTAATTATTTAGTAAATGTTCTTTAAAAAAACCAAAATATACGTACCTGTGATTGTGAAGTATTTTTTAATAAATTAAAATCTGCCTTTTCCTCGACGTTATCTGTTGAGAAAATAATTAAATTTATTGCGAAGTGAGAGGAATTTGGATTAAGTTATTTTCTAAATACGCATTAGATGAGATTTTCTGAAACAGAAATTTTGATTGATGTATTAAAAAAACGACTAAATTCGTTACTGTGTCAAAAAATTAAAAGGCTTGAAAACAACGTGTAAATGTAAATAATAAAATTTGATATTAACTATAATTGTTTTGAAATCCAATTGCAGCCAATCTAAAAGAAAAAGCGGTATTGATAAAATTCAACAGTATTAACAGCACTTGTTTTGCGAAATTGAAAACAAGGTTTTGAACGAGTGTCGTACTCTCTACAAAAATTTAAAAGACTTAAAGTCTGTTAACCTACTTGCTTGTGAAAATTTTTTCATATTGTACGAATTTTCCAGCAGAAATTGTCGTAGTCAGGTAGCGTTGGTAGCCACCGTCGGTGGACCAACTACGGAAAAAATGCTAAAAACTGATAAGTTTTTTTTTAGCATACCCTGTCTGAAATCTTTACGCACGCAACTGGTTATATGTACGGCTTGTACTTCTTCATAGCACACTAAACTAATTGTTTCAAACAATCACGATCAACTCCTGCACTATTTCAATGCAAAACTTGAACAATCAACACACGTTTCAAGTCAATTATTTTATTGCAACGTACGAAGTATAAAGTAAAACTTATAGGAAATTTGTGTTCACAAAAACTCGTTAAATAGAGCTTGGGGAGGATAAGAAGGAAATATAACAATGAGATGTTTAGATAAAGATAATACTAGACGACAATTGCCATTCAAATTAGAATCATTTAGAACCCTAAAATGTAGGTCATCTAAGAGAAAAAAAAAATCGATTTTTCTTTTATAAATAATCTGATATTTCATTAAAAAGTTGTTAGATTGACGACATTAAAGACCCAACATCAATGATTTTAAATTTTATTGTTGTTTTCTAACTTTAAATGATATTATCACTAGCCACAGGCTTAGGTGGGTGTACTGGCACTTTGTAGTGATCCGGCGGGCCAGTCAATATGACTCTTCCAATAGTACCACCCTGTCCCACGGGCCGGAGCACTAGATGCCTCTTCTGGTGATACTCTAAAAGCGCCGCGGCGTGGGGATGGCACTTCTCGCCCCGCCTCGCAAACCCCAGAGCCAGCTGGCCGTCTGGACGTCTTCGGACTCCTATGTTGTGGACCGTCCCTCCACAGCACACGCTGAGCGTATAAGCGTGGCAAGCCTTCAAAAAATAGATATGCTGTCAGTTTAAAATCAAGCATTCTGCTCTCAGCATCAGGCACAGACAACGATACGTGTCAATAATGAGGTCAATTCATTGCCCAGTAATAAAAATTGAAAACATAATAAAACCACTATACACGACCGTTTTTACTACGAAATATTAAAAACAGTCTTGTATACACAAATATTTGTCCAAGCAAGGGCGCGTGCGGATCGTGCAGAGCCGACTTGTAAAAAATATTTGACTAGTTAGTTCTACTACATCTACGGCGATCGGTAAGTCAGATTTTATTATATAACTTTTTTTTATTTATTCTTTATTACTATCAATATATTTTAGTGTTTGAAAATTTATTGATATATTTAAAAAATATTTCTATTAAGTACGAAAAATTAATAAAATTTTTGACAAATAATATATATTTATTTTAAAATGTGGTGTACAACTCATAATACTAAGCATCAAGGAATGCTTTATTTAAGTGGCGGTCTTTCATTCTAGCTGCTGCGTATGCGCGTTTATTACATTGCCAAAACTTGGTTAGCTGTCCAGTTTTAAATTATGAAATAAAGGGAAGAGAAATAAAATTCTGAAGAATTTGAAATTAAATTAAAAATACGTGTTAAATTTTAACTTAAACTGTACATGCTCGTTTGGATTTTCCATTATAAAATGGTTTATAAACGAAAACAAAAGTTATTTCTTGATCACAGTAAATTCTACTTTTATTCTTTTAACGTTAAAAATAAGCAATATGTTTTTTTCCTTTTTTAGGATAAATTAAGTATTGAGTCGTGCTCTTTTGGATTTTCCAAATTTTTCTATTTATACAATATTTTAGTATCATTATCAAATTCTGAATTAATATTGATTTGCAAGCGAAAGAAGATGAATTAAAAAATTATGAGACTAATTCATCATATAATAAGTGTTTTCGTCAATTTTAAGCAAAAAAAAAAAAAACATTTTCAGTAAAGCAAATTAGGAACCATCCATAAATTATAAGGTTTTTTTTTTTGTTCAAAATGCTTTAAATATTGCACAAAACAAAAGACGTAAGCCTTTTTTCGTTTTCGTATTTCGGATTTGACGTCACAAAGCTTTTGACCTGTTCCTTGTAGCATATTGTCACATTTCGTTGACCGCCAAACGCGTGACGTGATTTATGGATGACCCCTTACCTAATAAATTTCTAACTCACTGTCCAAAAAGTACAAACAAATTCCTTCGTTTGTATTTATACAAACATCCTGGCGCCAAAGTTACTTATCATTTTTGGCTACATATGTTGAAATTCCTTGGAACTTTATTTAGCAATATAAATCATTATGACTCTTCACCATAACTCTATCACTCGACCTTATTTTTCGTGATAACTGCATTTTCCAGCTGCCCCGACGCGAGAAGTTTTGTCTTCAGTAGGTTGTATCTTTGCGCACGCATCGTCGTTTTCTTTTCTAATGCTTTTCATATAATATTAGTAACTATGGGTGCCGGAAAATATTGTGTATTTATTTATTTTGTTATTTGGGATAAATTGTTTAATTAATTTTATAGAAATTAATTTATGCTCTCTGTGTGTTCTAGGTATAACTATAGTATGACGCGTTCGCTTTTATATGGCACGAGGCTATCTTGACTCTAGATTTGTGTACTTAGGGTAAGTATTTCATCACAGCTATCATCTGGATATATTATTTAAGTTTTGTAGGCAATTATAGAATTGGTACTTTCAATTTATCATGGGAATTATGTATCTGTTCCCTTTATATTCTGTTCCCAACTTCTTTTGTGTTTTTATCAATTTATCTTATATTGTATTAATTAGTTAATTAGTAAGTTTTAAATTTTTATTTATCTGTGTTTTGACTTTATACAAATTATACTTTTATAATGGCACGATAAAACTGGGTCAAATCCTGGGTTAAATCCTGGGTCAAATCACGGACGTCCTTGCATTTTCCTTAAATGCTTTCTCTAAGCCTTACTCTATTAAACAACAGTAAGTCATAACAATAGACGTAAGGTTAATTAAAGCTGGTAAAATATGTGTAGTAGAGAACATCAGAGTTAAGATGCGACTCACACCTGACCGCTTTTATAAAATTTTATTAAAAGGAATTTATTGAAAATTTTATTGAAAATAAAAAAAAAATTCGTCATACTAACACCCTGCCTTGTCGACATGATAAAGTAAAATAATATTAATAAATAATCATTCATATTTTTAAATATTGGCATATCTATTACTACGCGCGCCGTTAATCACACTATTTCTAATTTTAATTCAATCACTCTAACCGTGCCTTTCGATGGACACTAATGACAACTTCTTCTTTACATTACACATTCGAAAGGCAAACGAGCAGGTGAGCCATCAGAGAGTAGATGGTCACCGCCGCCCATGGACACCCGTAACCCCAAAAAAGTCGCAAGTGCATTGCTGGCCTCTTGACAGGGAATGGGGTAACACCAATGGAGAAGGGTTCAGGAGATGACAAGGAAGAGGGAGAAGTGAGTAACTGGAACGCTCGCTCACAACACGAAACACAACAGCAAATACTGTCACTTCACGTGTGATAGAGTGTAGTGTTTCACTCGAGCCGGCCCATATTTGTACTACGGCCAAATAGGCCACAGCATGGCTCTATTTCAATAACTGTGAGCATTATTTCTCTTTGATATTTCTACAAGTTAAACTGCAGTTTTGACGAAAATGAATGTTAAAGAGATGCCGTAAGCGTTTCATATTAAAGCAAACTCGTAAACTAAATTTTGAAAAAATGATCCTCCGAAGAATTCCACATCCGACACCGAACCCCCTCTGTTTTTGCGTCAGCTGTGCCAGTATTGGTCGTATCCTGACACTGGCAAACTGTCCGCCGGATTTTCAACTTAAATCACTTCGATAAACGACTATTGTTGTTGCAACTATAATCATTATTAACCATCCGCCTTCACTAGGCCAGAATGGAAAAGTTGAAGTACAAGCCTCCCAATCGCAAGACAAAAATATTATGTATAGAAAAGAAAAAGAAAAAAACTTTGTCGATATCTTATAAATAGAAGAGATAGTCCTTCGAAAAGACCGACATATCGATATATCATCGCTGGCCGTTTAAGCGATCACCTGGCTAGAGGGCCTCAACACAAAGGCGCCGTCCTCGCATCCGGCCAGCAGTTTCTCCGCCTCGCTCCTGTCCACGTCCCGGTAGTAAGGCTCCACTTCCACCGGCACCGGAAGCGGTCGGTCCGCCATCCTCCGCTTCCGGTCGGCGTCGTCGCGTTTTTGGGTCACGTTGGAGCTTTGAACGGTATCATTAGCGCCGGCGCCGGAGGTAGCACCCGACTTATCGGAATCCGACAAGGATTTGTCCGGGCGATCAGCATCCGCGACATCTGTAAATGCATTATTAATTGATTTATCAATTTTATTGATCGTTGTGTTTTATATTTCTACAATTTGATATGTTAGTGTAAATATATGATCTGCTGTACTATTAAACGATCGATTCTTGTACATATACCATAACGATCTAGCGAACGACCCTAATGTATGTGATGAAAATTTTGTATTTTGATAAAGGCTTGCTTTTAAAGTTTATAATGTAGGCGTCGTCTCTGTTGAAATGATAAGGAAAATTTTAAACGTTGCTTTATTTATCGTCACTTTTGGAATTATGAAGTAACTAGCGACTTCGTTCGCGTAGCGGTTATAAAACACAAAAACGTTTTAAAAAAACATGAAATCTCTTTTTCGTTTCTTCGTTGACTTTAATCATCTATAAAAAATCTTAGACGTCATGTCATGCGGCCTTCTTCAAAGCCTCAATGTTTAATAACTTTTCAGTAACTTTCCTTTTTAATCACTTTATTAAATTAATAAAATAAGAAAGCTATGGACACATTTGTTTACTGTGACACTCGCACTGTCAAAAAATCTTTTAGTAAATAAGTACAATTTATCCAAGCCCAATCATTAGATACTTCAAATTAAACAGAGAGAAACATTTGAATTTGTTCTCTGTCCAAATCCCAGGTAATGTAGCGTGAGAAATTTTGGCATAAGTTAAGCAGTGGATTACTTTTAATGAAACACAAAAGTTTTGTTCAAATCGGTCCATTAATTTTTAGTGATGCTTGAACAAACAAAGAGGCAAATAGACAGATAAACATACAGACAAACGGACAAAAATTTAAAAAGCAGCTGTTTTGGGGTGTGTATTACGTCTATAGTAAATACCACTTAATATTTTTAAAAAATATTCTATTTGTATATTTGGTTTCCTCACCATCTTATTTTATATAATTATGTGAGTTGCAAATTACATGGTTCCCTATGTCATTGTTCCTCAATAACAAATCGCACTATTTAATATACACTACAGATAGTACTAAATAAAAATAAAATAAAAATATATTTGAATATTTTGCATATTAAGATGTATAAAAATTAATATAAGGACCTTTTCCCTTGGGAAGTTATTACATTCCCACGGAAAACTAGAAATACGCTAATAAAAAGCTCAACTTCGTTTCATTAACAGCTTTTATTTATTAAAAAAAGACACTATCTGTTTTTGTGTTTTTTTTTACTTTCAGAAAAAAATATTATTTATTTAGAATTTGTTTGTAACAAATTGTTAATTTAATAAGCAATAAAATTATTAGTAACTTAACTTTTTTTGTTACTTTATTAAGAAATGCTAATTATGATTTTTAATGAAAAAAGAATTTCTTACTTAATTATTTAAACATTGGAAATTAAAAAAAAAAGATACTAAGCAATATTTTTTTTCCAAAATATTAAACTAGTCCATTTGTTTATAAATAATTTATCAACAAATGACATGATTTTATGTCCAATATTATTTAATTTCATTATTAAATGCAAAAACAGTAATAATAAAACATTACAAGAAAAAATATTTAGTTACATTATTTAGATTTTTCATTTTTGTTAAATTATTAAAATTATAATAAACAATATAAACAATTTTAAGAACTTTTTATATCTTGTTAAGTATGTATTTAAGAAGGGCTACAAGAAGTACACAATTTATTGCTCAGTTATTTAAATTTTTATGTCGCTTTTAAGACAACAGATGTCCGTGTAAAATTTGTTAATTAACAATTGCTTAACTTTTTGATAAATTGAGATTTTTTTTCCAACAGGGCTGTATTTTTTGAAGTGTGCTGATGACACTTCAATTTTTTCAAAAATTTACATTGATAATTCATACCATAAAAAAATACGTGCTATACTCTCATCAGCGGCAGCGCGCCCTTGCCGAACTGGCTGCGCAGAGCCTTATTATCTGCGCTAAATAAAAATGATAAATAATTGAGGTAGAGTTCCAGGAGTAAGGACTTTTTTTAGGAAATTTCCTCCTATTTAAGAATCTTTTTTGATAATTTCTTAAATATTCTCATCTTAATTAAATTCGAAGTTTTCGAGTTATAGGCAAAAAACTAACTATTTTTTTTTATCTTAATTTTTTTATAATTTTTGCTATTTTTTATGTCCAGACAATTCCTTAAAAACATTTTTTCTAGACGTCATTGCAAATCCAATAAGCTATCGCACATGTTTTTAAGAACTTTATCAAGAATTTTTACGATTTTGGACTAGCCGAAAAGACTATAAGCTGCCAATATTTATGTTTCAAATTTTATAAGGAATTTGACAGAGCAGTAGGAGTTCTTCTTAAACATGACAAATGCAATACTGGCTCATTTGTTACCTGATTTCATGTACATTCATATCCATAGTTAATTTTGGCTATTGACCAATCTATACTTGTAAAAATATTGATGCTACATAAAATAATTTCAGTTATTGACATTTATTTTATGGCATTAATAGAAAGCAGAATAATCTGATGATTTCTAAGAAATTATTGTACAAATATTAGCACAAATTGGTTAAAGTTATTTTAAGATTCTATAGCTAAACCAAGGTGAACTTTATTGTCTTTTGTTTATTTCTAGTAAGTCAAACAGTTGTAATATTTAAATTAAAACAAAATAGCTAAAACGATTACAGTGATACAATATTCTATTAAAGACACTGACAGCCAATTTTATGAACGATTCCTAAAATTTAGGGATCACATAATACTTCATTTAGATGTTATATCTAATGTTTACGACAATTCTCTCCTTTTTTTTTTTTTTATAAGGTTTGTTACCCATAGACAAAAGTCAACTGACAGATGCGGGTCGGAAGGGGAATACGTGAGAGACGTCATTCAGGCCCGCTAGCCGGCGGTCGCAAAAAGTACTTTGCTCACGCGCAGACCTCTGAAAGACTGAAAACGTGGGCCAGTGCAGGATCCACTCGTTTTTCGGGTAAAATAGCCATCAGCGGAAATGAAAAACAAGAAAATGAAACAACAACACAACAGGTCCACTAAACGATAGCAGCTGGCGCGCCTGGACACCTGCAGGAGAGGCGTCGGAAGGGTGAATCCCTGAACTGACTATTTCCCAGGGCTGTTCTGTCGCGAACATTTTTCGGTGAGCGTGACTCAGGATTAAGGTTATTCCGGGATTAAAAAGGGTTTTTATGCAGGTTTTTTTATTCATATAATGGTATTTTTCATTTCGGATTTTTGCGGGTACTTTAATTTTATTATATTTCGAAATTCCTTCAATTCCAAAGTACATTGCGGGGTTTGTTAAGGTGACGTGCAAGCGTTCATCGTAAGGTGCTTGAACGAGCAATGTATATCGTTCACGCGGGTAATAACTAGCGGTCAAGGTCAAAACTTATAAAATTCAACGATGTTATGTGTTACAAAGCGGCTGTAACAATTTATTTTTTGCAAGGCAAACGTATTTATTTAAATTTAAAATAGCGGTAGCGGGCTACGTCAACGGTCAAGAGCGACAACATTTAGTTTTTATTTTATAAGTATTATATTATTTAATTTAAATTAGACAAACCGGGCGGTTTATTTTTTGCTTAATATAAGGCGGGCATATTATTTAATCTAATATTACGATTATAATTAGGTTATACGGGTTTTATTAGATAGGTATTCCTTTTTAATTTTGTTTAATGTTACCATTTACGATTATGTTAAGAGGCTTTTTTAATATTTTGATATTCAATGTAAAATACATCGCGGACAATTGATGTAACATTTATTAGGTAGGTAGTTCGTAGCGGTATAGAATTATTTATTTTGTTCCGAATTTGCGGGCAATTTCTTTAAGTATTTTTTGGTTTGGAAACATTTTCCTTTAGTATTACATTTTAATGTTTTGCAGCTTACGTACATTTTAATTCGGATAAAATTCGTTACAGATAACATTTTTCAATATTTTTATATTTTTTTTTGTGTTACATATCTTCGGCGGGCATTATTAGGATATTGCAGTATAGTTTTTAATATGAGTTTTCGGAAAAGAATACCGCGGGTGGGCAATATTATTATTTTTAGTTTACACAATAATTTTTCTTTTGTGTTTTCTCTTTTCATTACACTTGCTCCCTGCAACAAGAGTTCCGCGGGCAGCCAACAATATTAATAGCTTTACTTTGATATAATAAATATTATTTATAGTGATTAAGTGTTTATGCGGTCTTCACATTAATTTTCTTACACGTTTCGGTGAAAATATTTTAGAGTTCCGCAGTAGTTTATTTTTCTACTTGACTTTATTTTTTGATTATTTTCTTTCGGTATACGTATATATACTATTCGGTATACGTCCAGATTATAATATAATATGTTGAATAAAGAAGATTTAGTGATTTTAAAAGGCAAAGCGGCATAGTTTTATTGCTGCGGGTTTTATAAAATCTGAAAATAAAAATAGATTGCGGGAACGCTTCGATGATTTCCCGGAGTATCGAACCCAATTCATGGAAGCATACGAGGCATTGTTGGCGATTTCGGATGATTCCAAACCTGAGCATGAGGCGGTTCTGGTCAAAATGAATGTGGACTTTCTCCGAATTTTCGAAATAGCGGATTCGATTAAATTGGCCTTCGACGACTTAGGATGCGGAAAAAAATCAGAACATGCAGTGGGGCACAGTTCAAATTCGGCCAGCTCGGCCGACGCGGGGGGCTTAATTTCGCACTTACCGACATTAAGCTTGACTCAAATTAGCAGGCTTGATCAGGATTGGCTGTTGTCCATCAATATGTTCGATAGCTTAGTCAATTCACGGACTGACCTCACGGCGGGTCAAAAATTTGCATACTTGCTGTTCTGTCTCTCATCGGAACCGAAAGGTTTGGTGCAGCATTTGAACATTGGCGATGACTCCTATCCAATCGCGGGGATTTATTACAGCGTCGGTATTAAAACACTCGGCGATTAGTTGACTCTTTTATTTCCCAAAATTTTCCCAGAATTTTCCTAAATTCTTCAGTGCGTTCGAGAAGTTTTGGCGGTTGGAGGAAACTCCGAAAATCAAACACGTCGATCCACTGGACGAACAATGCGCAGAAATGTATATGTCGATGAACACTAGGATGAAGTCGGGGTGGTTTATAGTGCGGTTACGTGTATTAACTAACATTTTTTTATAGCTAAATATTTCAAACATTCGAAATCATTATTCACGTAAATTTGTATTTGTCAATGATACTTACTTGATATAACCAATGTTTCATTTTATTGAGTCAATCGTAGTGGTACTCGTATCCTTGCATTCAATGTGTTTTTATATTTACTTATAATACTTAAAAAAATAGGTTTTCTTCAATGCTGAGAATGTGTTTTTTTTATCCTTTATAATAATAAAATAATAACTGTGCCCACAAAAAACACAGGCAACTAAAACATTCATTATCTTCTTTAAAATGTTTCAAAAAAAATATCCTGTAATTCACAACATAATAACAAACGACTTTAAACTATGCCTTTAACACTGTATCAATGACGCACGACAACGTTACGTTCCGACGAAATAAAATATTCAAACAAAATATTATCAATTAACATTGTTTACTAATACATATGTGTATTACAGGCAATGACAAATAAAAATTAAATTCTGTTTGTTGTGATTGCAATATACTATAATATTTATAATGATCATTTAATAATATAAATAGAATAGTTTTCTCTTACATTGTATTATAAATGTAGATAATTTTTCGATTTTACATCTATTAAAACGCTACTAATTCGTACATATAAAATAAAATATTTATTGTTTTTGATATTCACTTGAGATACTCTAGAAAAATATTAAATAAGTATGACTTAAGTTTGGTTTATTAATTTCAACGTTACTTAAAACTGATATTGAGAGCTGAGATGATCTCGTTCGAGGGCGATTTAGTAGGAGCCGAAGTATTTGATAAAATCTTTGAATAAGAAATATACGATAGGTACATGGCCAATGGCACGAATGTTACGATGAAAATACTTATGTAAATAAATATTTATTTACGTAGAGTAGTAATTATCAATTCTCGCATTCACAAATTTTTTTCGCTAGTTTCGCTGGTTTCCATACTTTTCGAGCGACGTCTAACTTTTGTAATTAGTAGGGTTATTTGTCAATTGCGTTTGACAACCGTTTCACCAACTTACCAAATTTAATTTTTATTTAACAAGAGAGTGCCTTAGGTAAGAAACCGTTAAGTTCATAAAAACCAAATTTTACTAGGTGATTGTTTAATGGGATACTTAAGAAAGATAACCTTTTGTTAAGAGTTCGTTTAGAGAACATTCATAAAATTGGCTGTGAAACATTTTTACAAAGATTTATGCAGACATTATTATGTAACTTCCTACAAATTGCTTTAATAATATAAAAGAAATTTCGGCATCCAGCAAAAGTATTTATTATTGCAGACCGTAAAATTTATTAATTTAATTGATATAATAAGCAAGAAATAACTTATTGCATATATTTGACTTCCCCAAATTATTTAAGATTTTGACGATATCAGGTTCGAATAATTGTAAATATGAATGTTAGAGTCAATTTATGCAATCAATATTTCATTTACGTGAAACTATGCATAAACGCTTAAATAATTGCATAGCGAACTATTTTTACATCATCTAATTATTTAAGCGTTAAAAACACAACTATATAGCTGGATTGGCTTTACAATTTATTTCGCTTTACATGTGTTTACAATTATCCTGGCCGACTCTATCGTGTAACTACGCTCTGTGTTTCAGAGGCCACATTTACAAATACGGACTCGCTCACATACGTAAATAGGCATG
The DNA here is from genome assembly GCA_005406025.1 of Eumeta japonica. Taxonomy (NCBI): domain Eukaryota; kingdom Metazoa; phylum Arthropoda; class Insecta; order Lepidoptera; family Psychidae; genus Eumeta; species Eumeta japonica. Next base: position 152,773 of record BGZK01000211.1, read on the forward strand.
CGCTCACGCACAACCACACCAAGACGTATTCCAGTCGTATACAAAAAGCTGCATCAGTTAATACCGTTACAACTCCGCCAATTAAATTAAGCCGCCGTGCCATAACTTCTTACGCGGAAATGATATACAAGCGATTCGTTAATAGCGGAGACAAAGCAAAAGTTATGGCCCGAGGCGGGACTTTCGACAAAGACGACCGCCGGCGGAATGCACGGTTTTACATGTAGCCCGCGGCGTGATTCGCTTAATGAGAAATCGCTTTACGGCATAGGGACGGGAATGGTATCCTCGTGAGTCCGTCCTCAACGCGTTCGCCGTCGACGCCAGCGCCGTTGCGGACGAGACCCGCGTCCGTTTCGCCCTGTCGGGTGGCATGTTTATAAATGGATCGCCTTAGCGTGTCGCCGGCCTCAGATCTCGTGCGCCTGATTTATTGTCGTCCCGGTACCTACTCATGGCGCGAGGTAAATTCAAAAGGTGTATTAATGCGCTGCATATCTTTCGGTCGATTACGTAGATCCGGAATAAAAGCCTATTTAGCGATTTGTCTCTTCTTTAGTTATTTCCTATTAGCTATTGCCCGCGGCTCCACCCATGTAAACGTCAAACGTATTCCTTCATTTTCATAGCGATCGACCACGCTGCCAACCCCGATGCCGATTTTGTTGCATTTATCCATTTCACTCCCGACTCCACTCTTAATTCCAATTTTTATCCCGATCTAAATTCCATTTCTGTTCAATCTGTACATAGTTCACCGGCGGCTAAAGCCGCGTTTTCCAAGAAATTCTTTTTCTTTCATCACCTTCATTGATTATTAACATTATCGACCATGATCTCGACCTTGATTCCATTCTCGACTTCATACCAAAAGAACCCATATTCTTACATCAAAAACACAGGTATTGTCGCTATTTTTTTCTCATAAGACGACCTCACTTTCGATCTTGGTACTGATCGTGGTTCTCACTCCGAATCGATATTGAACTTGAACCTCTCTTGCACATTGAATTCACATATATTCACTTTACGATCACACAAGCGAAGCCGTGAACAAAATTATTATCTTTAAAAATTATGGCTTATATGTTATTCTTATGTATACGCTACATTACTGTAAAGTTTCAGCTAATTCTGTTGTGCTGTTAAAACGTGATCAAGTAACAAACATGCAAACATTCAAACATACAAACGTTCTTATTTATAATATTAACAGGTCAATGTGATAGTTGTATCTTGTTTTATAAATATGTATATATAAAGACACTTTAAAATGCTTTTATTAACTGTTATTATTCCTAAATTACATATACAATACACAAAAATTTATTAAAAAACAATATTACGTTGCAGTCTTAGTAAACTTATTATTATTGTAATATATATAATTTTGATTAAAAAAAACCTATTTTTATTTATTTTGAAGGTTTCATAGCCAAACGCTCTAAACAGAGGCTTTTCTTTGGGTAAACTTCCTTCTCTTGTCAATCCAAGATGTCTAGTTAGTATACATTATACATACGTACTATCCAAATACACAAATAAAACAATTACAAATTGTCGGGCCCATCAAATTTATTACAATATTTTATTTTTAACCTAATCAATCACGGGCTATGTATATATATAGCTCTACATGAAAAATTGTAAAATGTATATGATGCTAATTGTGTTTCGTATTCTAAAACGTGACGATTAGAAACACTGAATTATAAAATACAGAATAAAATGACAACAAAATATTTGTTTCGTAATTTCTGAAACTCAATTCAACAGAAACTCAAAGTAACTCTACATCCTAATCTACCCAATTTAACTCTCTATTTTAAGAGTTGTTCAGAAGGTTTTTAGGTCCAAGTTTAAAACATATATTTAACCTAAAAATATGTTTAAAAACAATTGTACTTATACTGTTGTATAAACACGAAAAGAAAACCCATCTTTTTTTTATTGAAATAATATCAATTTTGTAGTTGAGATTCTATAATTTGATAGACAATATTGTAATAAAAAAATATTTGTGAACTCCTTATCTACATATTCAAGTCATGATCAAAATAATTAGACTATTATATAAAGTTTCAAGTCCATGTAATTAGATTTTGCAGATTTCTCTAGTCATGAAACGACTTAATCAATTCAATTTCAACAGATTATTACATTATTCTCGCATGTATATACAATATACGTTCAAGGTCTTTAATCAAACAAACTTCAAGAAGAAGCCCCTAATTATCTTTTGATACTTCATCTAATTAAATATTCTAAAACACTAACGTGCTGAGATTTAAAATTAAAAACGAAATTTTAATAAAAAAGAATCGATTGACAACAAATAAATGACAATAGCAGTGACTCAAATCGAAACATTTATCTTCATAATGAAGATAAATTATCTTCAACCAATCTGAATTACACCAACAATACATCCTTATTTTAAACTTCGCAAAGGCTCTCTCTAGACTTAACAGTTTGTATCACAAAAGGCTAATTTGTAAGTTGAAACTTTGATCCTTTTGAGACATTAATTGAATTAAAATTTATGTCTTGAACGATCTTCAGAATTAAATTGTAATGAACAAAAAATAAACAATAAGAACACATTTTTAGTTATCCCGTAATAAATTATTTTATTGTCATCGACGAATAAAGAAGAATTTTTTGGTGTTAATCCGCATTCTTTTTCTTTCGAATTGAGTCGTTGTACCCTAAGCCCTTCGCGCTGACTCAAAACAGGTTAAAGGCTACAAACGACCTTTATAACCCGATGTAATACATTAGAACTCTTTAAATATTATTGAGTGTACCTTTGCCAAGTTGATCAAAGGGTTATAGGTTATGTTTTTTTTTCACAGCGGTTATAATAAATTATTTTTTTGAGATTTTCAAACTGTGATAAGTATTGAACGTGTTATTAGATTTTTATTTTTTTTTTTTTTGAAATTCGACGCAGGTGTTTTAATAAAACGCAATAAATGTTATAAAGGGTCAAAAATTGATTGGTTGAAAATCCTTGATATTACTTTAAAAAAAAATGTTTTTTTGAAAATTTTCAAACTGAAATGTCTTTTGAACTCGTCGTTTAACTTTAGTTCATTTTATGGTATTTGACGTAGTTTTTTAGCACAAAATATTTCAAGGAGGGGTAAAAATCGATTAGATGTAAATTTTCAAAGTTATCTTTAAAAAGTGTATTTTGAAGACTTTTCAAACTATTGTTTCAAACTAATATTTCAAACTATTTCAAACTGCGTGTTGAAAATCTTTTGAACACATCATTCGATTTTCATTCATTTGACAGCAATTGATGCAATTTTTGAAGTTCAAAAATTTGCGTAATGAGTCAAAAATCGTTTGGATAGAAATTCAAGTTATCTTAAAAAAAACTATATTTTTTAAAATCGAAAGTATTCTTGACGACTCCACTGGATTAACTTCAAAATCTAATCACATCTAAGTGTCAGTAAACCTTTTCGAACGCCATGTTGCTTGTCTCAACCAGTCGATTCGTTCTTGAGATATCGTACGACAAAAATTAGATACGTACATACAGACACACACGGAGGGACGAATGGGCATCCTTATGAAATTAGCTAAGAGGGTTTCCTGGGACCTCAAAAGGTCGAAATATGATAATAATTCGATTTTCCAAAATCTAACCCAAACCAAGAACTTCCCTATGTTTTTTGAAAATCTTTGATTTTCAAAGCGAGAAGTTAATTGCGTTTCAATTCATCCGATGAAACTTTTGCGAACATACTATATATGTTAAAAAAAAACGAAAAACGATAGTAAAAACTTCAGCGATTCTACACGAAAATTTGCCATTGTATTTACGAGTACTGAGCTCGCCGATCAATGTCCATTAAATGTGTCGCTATGGGCACAGCCTTTTAGTTAGATCCTAGAAACAACGCAACCCTAAAACCACAAACAAACACTAGAAAGCAAGCTTATTACGCGGTAAGCCGCAGGAGCGCTCTATATTTCCGAACTTGCCTCAAAACTCTGACGCATTTGGGGCAGGTTGGGAAATTTGTATTTTTTTTTAACCTGAAAAAGCAAATTTTTAATTAAAAGATACAAATACGATTGATTTATAATGATCGTCAATTGCAATCGATAAAATTAAATTAGTGTATACGTGTATGCGATGGTCAAAATATATTGAGTATCGATCGGCAAACGCATTAGACAAATCAAACGGTTTAGCGTTTATGCCAATAACAATCGTGATTTTCGATCGACAAAATAACAAAAAAATATCCTAAATCGTTGAATGTCAAAATGATACATGAAATTTATTTCTTTATAAATTTATGTCTATCGACAAAAATCAAAACGCTTAATTTACAATCATTTTTTGATGATTCACAAATTACATATCACAACCATCAAAACGACTTTGTCGATCGTTAAAAAACGATCTTATCTATACGCTGTTTTTGCCTTGTTATTTGTTATTTTTACCTTGGTTATTGATTATGATGACCCTCTGGAACAGTCCACATAAAAAGTCACCAGCCCACTCCAAGAGGCGAGAGCCCAGGTTACTCGTTAAGGGCACACATACGCTCATACACCAACACATATCTGTCCGCACGTCTGTTTGCGGGACTCGTCAAAGAAATCAATCGGAGATTTATAAATCATTTCACATATCAAATAATCCTTAACGGCGAAAAGACAATACGCGTATCGAAAATATTGAGTTCGGTTTATCTTAAAAATTTGACAATAAAAACGATTGAAAATTTTACGTCACTGGTTTTGTTTAAAAATCGCTTCTGCGAATAACAACTAAATAATAAAATGAATACAAATAGATCCATTAGCCAAAACAATCAACGACATTTACTCATTACAATTAAAACACAACGATCGATAGATAATAAAAAATATTTAAATTAGCAACATTTTAAAACAAATTAACTCAAAATATGCTCGTAATTTACACAATTTTCACACGCTAACAAATTTTCGTGTCGTGTTCGACTACACTGAGCAACGAATGAACGTACGTTGTAAAACAAACCAACAAAATAAGTTTTGTTACAGCGCACTGTATCATTTCTTTTTCGTCGTCGCTGGGAACTCGTTGATTAGTGATGTATACGATATCGATATTATGTTCATAATTTAAATGTTTGTTAAAATTGCTAGACTGCATTAAGTCAAAAGGATACGTGCGATTTCGATATTTATTATTAATGTTTTATGGTTACTTAAAATTTTTTATTTAAAATTTGTAACTGAATAGCCTCCAACGATAACACCAATTAACTATATACTTTTGTTATTAACTTTTCTAAAGCACTTTTAAATACAACGTTACATAATTTTCAAAAGCTTTTAAACTAAAATTGCTTCAATTTTTTTACAATAAATTATTTTGTAATACGAAAACATGAATTTCTTTAATTACTTTTATTACTTTTAAATTTTTCTTTACCAATTAGCGATATAAACATAATATACGTAACATACGTTTCCGGTAATGTCTTCACTCATCTGTGTAATCAATAAATCATTGATGTATAAAAAAGAGTTTTTATATATCAATGACTCAAACGTATCGATGTTTGTCTCTCAGCAATACAATCGCTCACATCCCTAGTCATATGGTTACCATATGAATGGAAGCGACCACGATAACAAAAAATATCGACTTGTCTGAGAAAGTGAAACGGTCTATATAGGAAAGGGCTTCGGTACTGTGATATTGCACTTCTGTCTTGATTAAGAAAGATTAAGGTGAAGCTCACGTAGTACCATTGTTTTACGTAGAAAAATTGCAACTATTGCATATGTAAATTTTTTGTACGATTTTGTTTGATTTGATAGAAACTGCGAAAAAGGTACAACATCAATTTACAAGTTGGTCTAAACAGTGATAGTTTATCCTACTAAGCAAGGAAAAGTAGTTTTATACCCTACTACTAGAAATAAAATTGTTTGTTACTTTGATTAATTTAAGCTATGGAACCGTTTTCATTATACATGTCCCTGATTTTTTTTTTGATACGTATAAATTTATGCATCATCGCAAGATATCCAGTACAGCAAAAGTTGTTTGAATAGAGTACGCATGGGTCACTAAAAAGTTCTTTCTTTCCTTTTCATGAAACACAATTAATAAATTTTCCTACAACTCCACTCCATTCTTAATCCCGCTCACCTCACCCCACTATTGAAAAAAATAGGACACGTATGCTCGTTACGTTTATTGCGTTAGCGAGGGAAAATGGTTGAAGGTTGAAAACTAGATTTTAAAAGTGATGTGTTAGAATGTAGCACTACTAGCGTCATATCAATTGATAATATAAAAATGTATATATAGTTATGTGATGGTTTAACGAAGTAAATATTAAAGACAATCAATTAGTTTCAAACTGAAGTAAAAAATACAAAATTTCCACTTCAATGTTGCGGTTTTTAAAGAACAGATATACGTGTATTTAAAATTAATTTTAATAAAGACCAAGTGCAAGATAATAAAATTTCGCATTATAATAAATTGCGATAATAAAATTACGAAACTGTTTGACAATAATTCTTAAAATAATTAATCCATGGAGCAATCTACCTATATGAGATGTATTATCAATAATGTTCTAATTGTAAATTGCTTTTAAATTCAGATCTATACTTAAGTACCATGATTTTCGTTGTCGCATATACGATCCGGCATGCACTCAGCATAGTACTATTATAGATCATTCTTTTGTGTAGATTTAAATTCTTTGCTGTAAATGCGGCAAATATTTAAATTATCCTCTGTCATTGTCGACAATCGATGTTTTAGATTATTTTATTTGCGTAGATACACGTACTTTAAAGAAAAGTATTCTGGTAAAGTCCTACAATTGTGTAGAGATTTATTTTACACTAAACCTGTGGCATGTAATTCGTGGGATCACAACTAGGTATACGCATTAAGTTTAAGGAGAAGGGAGTGGTCGCCTCTATACGCCGCGCGCCGTTCAAAAGGCACACGATAGCACAAATTACATACATGGTCGATTATTACAAATTCCAAAGTATAATTTAATAGTTTGTGCATCGACGTGCATTATTATTCAACTTTGAATTTCAGTTTTTATTCAGCGCAATTCATATCAAAAACAATACAGCCTACCGTCGCAAACAATACACAAATGCTAACACGACGCATCACGATTGTATACAAACAAGAGAGATAGCATTTGACCATATTAATTCAAGAAACATTTCTTGTATCTCCTTGATTTCATTTATAAACTACGTGCCTGTAAAATCTGTAATACGTATGCTTGATTCTTTTTTCAGCAGTATTTTAATTTTACACTTACCCAAGGAAAGGCACGCCGAAGGGATTCACAAACCAAGGTTAAAAGCCTTCCGCTATCGACATTACAATGGGAACTAAAAACGGGACAAACCTAAAACTGAACATCGACCAATTAAATCGTGTTATATTTATACAGATTTTAGTGATATTTACGGCGCCGGATTAATCGCGAAGAAACTTCAAAACGTTATTATATTCAATTGAAATCGCCCGTGAATTACTGCCTAAGGGCGGCCGTCGCGTCGCCACCCTTAATATAGGGCTGTATAATGAATCGACGCCGACTAATTAACTTGTGATTTCAAAAGCTTTTCACATCGAGTTATTCGAAGACGCCTTATAATTCTCTAGGTATCGAACGCTGCAATCAAAGTGCAAAGCGACACCCGAAATATTAGATTAACGACGGGCGAGAAAATTAGAAGTTTACGTGAATTAGGGAGGTTGTCGTTTTCAGTCAGAGTTTAAAAAATCAAATTTTCGTCAGACATTAACTTTTTGTAGTCCTAGGTTCCAATTATGGCATCATCTTCTAATAATTTTTTGTATGTATGCGCATGTAAACTTTTAGTAAGTGCTAAAAAACTTAACTTATTTTTCTGTCAATTAAGATTGGTCGCCTATCGTGATCGGTATATATATGGAGTTCGCCGTTGAAGTAGACGTGAAGTAATCGATTATTCTAAACGAGTAGATTCTTTAGTAAATCGTTGTCGGAAAAAGAAACGATATCAAAATATCTTTTTAAATCATATCCAAAGCAACTTGACCGATCGACTGCATAATATTATCAGCTCTAGAGTTTGACAAATACGGTCAAATTCCGCGACCAAAGTTGCTAGATTCGTTCAAATTTATAGTGGGCAAATGAAATTTTTATCTTTTGAGGATATTGGGAATACTTTGCCCGCCAATCGCTTTCATGAGCTAAAACCAACCGTAAAACATCCACAGCTGGGTCGAGTGCTTGGTTTAGCATAAAAATTGGTTTACTCGTGCTAGAGATACAGTGTACTATGTCAAAAACGGAAGCCTTATTTTTTTAATGTTCATATATATTTTACTCAATATTAAAAGAAAATTATTTAATTGTGTGAAAAAACTCTCAAGAATAATGTTATGTTCCGTTCTCAAAGTTATTTCGTTCTCAATTTGTCTATAGTTAAATATGTATATTACGATAGAAATATCGGGTGTACTTAACAGAAAACAGAAAATTTTGTTTAAAAATTTCAAGTCGTATAGTTTACTATGAACGGCTCGTTAAACCTACAATTTCCTAAATTATACCAAATTGCAAACACTTAAATTTTTCGAATAAATATATGTAAAATCAATTAAATCATAAGCAGACAATGTTATTGAAAGAATTAAAAGCTGAATATCATAGTTTAGCGATTTCTATTTTTAAAAAAAAAATTAAAAAAAGAAGGATTTATTACAAAAAGCCTAAAGCTCGTCAAACCATTTGGGATAGCACAAATACATTAAGGCCTTTTTTTTTTAAAAGACATCATTTTCAAAAAGAACGCAGAGCAAACTTGTTTTTTTATATAATAATAATACCGACAAAATAATCAATAATTTTATTCTTACAAAGAAATAATAATATTATTATTATTCTCTTTTTTCCCCATAAAATAATATGTATTGATTTGGTACTTTTATTTGTTCATTCATATTTTTGGTTTTTATAAGTGTTACAATTGAGAAATACGTACTGTGTGGTTTTTGAATACTTTCTTTCTTGTTTTGCCACAAATTATATGATTTTTTTTTGTATTGTAAATGAACCACGTGTCATAATGTTTTATTTGAAACCTACAAGAAGAGAATATTGGCATATTATATAGATAAGCCACTATTAATTATTTTCACAACATAAGGTTTATATCCATTAAACATAAAAAGTGGCATACCTCGTTTTTTTTCTTAATTATAAGCTATTTTTGGAATATAAGTTTTACACATATAAACTACTACTCAATAATAAACTATTAAAGTTTACACATTCATAAACTTTATGAGAAAGTTTCGAGATATTACGTTTTAAATATTCATCTATGTTTTTTCTCAAAATGACATTTTTCCCGTTGTGCCAGTATTAAGGTTAGTGTGCGATATACACGACCTAATTAGTTGATCTTATAGTCCACTAAGTTTGACAGCTTGATAGACAAACACCATCAAAATCCGTTTATTTATCCGATAGTATAGTTTTATAACAGAAAGAAAAGAAAGTGTCTAAAAAATTACTAGAATTTCAGTATTTAATCGTTCCTAAAGCTAGATGAGCTTCGTTGAATAAACACAACCCGTAAAATCGGCGCATTTAAAATCATTCATAAATCCCTTTGTTTTATGATGAAGTAAAAGAAAGAAAGAAATCATTTTCTTGTCAAAATAAAGAGGAAAAAATAAAGAAAAAAACATTCTCATTAAAATATAAAAACTAATTTAATTGGCAATGCCTATGTTAACGACTCCGTACGAATGGAAATTATTTTCAAAAATCAGTTAAACATCTATGGGCTAGTTTTAATGAGATAAAGCCTATATATTCTTCTAGTCGAAACTCAAATTATCCTTGAAATTTTGAAGCTTAAAGTGTTCAGACAGATAGACGGACAAAGTTTTTAAATATCATCTTATTTTATTCTGTTACACTTCATACATCACCCGCAATCAATTTTTAGGAACTATTTTCAATTTTACAGTTAAATCAATTTAAGAGGTGGAAGAACTTCTCAACTATTGGCTGCAAACCAATACGAATTACGTCATCACATTGTCATTTGACACCCGATGATGTAACCGCTGATCGCTTGCGAGACAACAGCACACCGCGGTTTTGCTCGAGCGGTATTGATGAAAAAGCTGTTCTTCGGTTTCGTTTCACAAATTTTCGAGAAATGAATTGAGTCTACGCCCACGTTCCTAACCGGTCTATTTTGAGACACAAATGGAATTAATTTATTCAATATGCTTTACTTATTAAAGTAAAGCATATTGAATAAATTAATTCCATTTGTGTACGTATTTGTTCGTATTTGTTCTGAGTCCACGCCTGTAGGAGATTATCTCCTACAGGCGTGGACACAGAACAAATACGTTATTTTTCACGCTGATCGATTGTTGCTAACAACAATAATAAATGATAGAAGACGAAGATCGACATCTAAATCAGCGTCGCAATCGAGAGTAAGAACGGAATAGGTATCTAGAATGGGCAGTATCTGCATCGACGTGGAGGCAAATACGAAACCAAGTGATATCGAATCTGTAATTAAGAAAAGGAACGCAGTTGTAGTTAAGAGTTCAGAATTGACAACAGCATCGGAAGTTGAACAAAATAATGTCGACACAGACGATGAAAAAATGTATCTGTAGACGAAAGCGCAAATGGATTCATTTTTTTTTTACATTACAAACGAGGAAGTTCCTATATTTGAAAATTTGACTTTCTTTCACGCTCAAACTGCAGTATGAGATGTAGCAAAATTAGGCATGAAGATCGACGACATCATGGCAGAGAATTTACTATGAAAATGATAGCGGGGAGAAAACTGGATACAAGAATGGGATAGCGATCAGAGTTTAAAATGGAACAGCTGGGTTTCATGTATAAGCTTTGTCCGAAAGCTATGGATATCATAGTCCAAGAAAATAAGCAAAATTTGAGATAAAAACTTGAATTTTTGATATAAGTCACTGTGAAAGACGTAGAAATTCAAGTTTATATCTCAAATTTCGATTTAAAGGCCTATTTTCTTGGACTACAGTAGACCTATTGACTGGTATTGCCCCGGACGTACAACAATATATAAATGAACACGCGGACTAAGTAAACGGATCGACGACTTCAGTATCTTAAATTAGCTTCGACCGACAAATGCAAAAATGGAGATTTGATAAATGAGAGCTGTTTTGATAGCATAAACTGTTGTGATTGCATAACGGATTAACCACGTCACACACCGCATTGATCAGAATTCGAAATATACAAAAAAGATTAGTCTTACATTAAAGGTTAAAAATTTTTTTCCTGTATATAACTACAAATATAACCATCGTAACTAGCTTCGAAAATGACACGTTCCCAACATTCATTAGCCTTTGTCGGTTTTTTTTTATTTCATACTTAAATCAACATTAATTTTCTATAAATATGCTTACATGCCTTCGAAATCATGAATACAAAAAGACTCTACGAAAACGCCGGCCCGTGCATCCTCTGCAAAGTAATCCCTTTGATGCGGCTCCTCATTCCGAGAGCGACCTTCTTAATATCCGGCCTAATATTGGAATCTTAGTTATCGACGTATTGGGAGATACTCCATTTCACGGTCAGCTGAAGGACAAAGCAAGCGGACTTCAAAAAACTGGACGCGCTCAACTTAAAGAGACAGTACTTCCTAACTAAAACTTTGTGATTCACATTCGTATCCGTCTGCTGGGTATGAAAATAGTACAAATTAACGGACAAATCCAGATCCATGTGTGAACTGTGTCATATCCACCGCCAGTGTCAGATCTACTGCGCATGTCTAGAGTACGAGCAAAGTCAAGACAAAGTCGACGGGCAATCCGAGTATTAGTTCCAATTTCACAAAGCAAGGTGTGAACACGCATAGAATACTCTTGTTTTCTCTGAGTGGATAGCACCTTCTGACACTGGACGCGCAAAACTGACTGAATCGTCAATTGCCCAGTTACGTCCGCTCGATATGATACCCTTTACTTGAGAAGAGATAATTCAATTTATATATTGTAGAAAAACTCGGACGAATTGTTACAACTAGATATCTTGTTTCTAACTTATCGGTCGCAAAATCCACCGTTACTTTGCCCATGTTACACCGTACATCTAAGTCTCCCTCCCATCACATCGACAATTATTGCTCAGTTATATATTACAATATAATACTGCAGTTCAGCATGTGTTCGTGGGCGCCGATAATCGGTTATTTAAGAAAGATCTACTTATTCGTTTGTTTGTACTACACTGAAAAAAAATGCATGTTACATCAACAAAACTGCTTTTGTTGACGACTTATTGTTAATATCACAAAAAGAACTTAATTTTAAATTACAATTACGCATGTTGTGTTAAATATGAAATTATGGTTGTATTTGGTTATAATAAATTCAAATGAATTGTTTGTAAAAAGACCTATTTCAAAGTAAGATTAAACAATGGTTACGGTGAATTTTACCAGTGTACACCGATTATAATAGCAACAAAATATTTTTAGTAGTGCACACTTTAGTTACTTTGAAATTTATATTTTATAAAATACACAAAACAGTTCTCATAGTAAACATAACAAACAGTATTTAATAATAATAACTAATACGAAACGTAACATTGATAAAAAACATGACAAAAAGTAAGCTTATGTTGATTTTACCAATATTTTTTTCATAAAAGTGATTATAAATTACGTTCAAATAAACTAAAAACATATTTGACTTAAATAAAGATGTTTTGTAAAATAAGCGCATATAATATTATATAACAAAATACAAAAACTTTTGTGAAATAATTAAGATGGTTTTATAAGCTTAACGTAAAAAGATAGTGAAGAACGGGATTGTGGAGTTAAAAATTAGTTTCATATAATTTTTAATGTGATTATAATTTGGTTACACTATTCGTATTTGAAAATTAGTTTCTCAATAGTATTTTATGAAATGTGACGGTAGAAAATATTAAAATAGCAACAAATATTATCTTTGTCGTTAACAAAAAAATGTCTTGTAGTTATTTTGTCTCATACAAATACAAATAGGCATTATTTTTAGCTAGAAGTAGCATTATGCAAAGCTTATATTAACAACGATATTTTGTAAAATACAAACACACTTTTATGATAATACCAACAAAATGTTTTCGTATTAATATTAAGAAATAATTGTATTATTTCTACACTAGACTATTTTGTTATTAGGAATGTTTTGTTGTTTAATGTATTATTCCTAACATTGTTCGGTATATGGTGCTAATAAAAAAAGTTTACAGCGCGCCATAGATGTGCTGACGATTAAACTTTTGACGTGATAACGTCTTATAAATCGATGAACGCCGGCTGCATGCACGAAAAAACATGACTCATTGTCACGTTCCACCTGAGCCAAGCGTGCGAGCGAGAGCACGGGACAAGTGTTAGAGAGGCGTCCTAAGCGTTCGGCTTGTGACGCATCTATCTCTCTTCCATTCTATCGGTCGATGGAGTAGAAGAGAGATATCATGAGAAATACAAAATAATTATCATTATTTTGTATTTCTCATGATGATACAATTATCATTACTAGTGATACAAAATAATGATAATTCAGTGATAATAATCGAATTCAATTCATGAATGTACGCAATTTTTCATTAATGTTTTCTTATGACGTTGTCACTAAAATTATCGTCCGTAAACCGTAACGTCCGTAAACGACACACAACCAATTTTTTTCTAAAAGTGTCTCTACGCTATCGCTTTTTGGCCTTTTGGCTGAGATGAAAGTGTAGTATTTGCTCTATTAAATTTAATATCTGAAAGTTCTCGCGTAGCTGAATTAGTATGTTAAGCTGATTTTTATATGTATTTTACTAAAAGTAATTTGCTAAACTATTTGAATGCATTTTTTTTACAAGTACAAAATAAGCTTCCTTAAAAGTATTAAAATCGTTTAATAGAATATACCAAATACCTCTAGTGATATATACTAAAAACATATAGTTAAAAAAACAGAGATGCCTAGTAAATATTACTGTACTCGTTAAGTAAAAAACAAAATCCCTTTTTGTGTAGATTTTACAAATAATTATTGTAAGCTTATTTAAAGTTTTACGTTAAATTAATGCAATATGAATTAGTTAAAGTAACTGTAACATGTATTAAATTTACATTAATAAATTTAGTTACTTCAACGATATTTATTTGATAAAATGAACATCGTACTTATGTAGGTTCTACATTAACCTTAGGAAATCGCTTATTTAGTTATTTTAACCAAAGTTTTTTGTTAATGTATAATTTAATTGAACTCCCTTTAATTACAATAAAAATTCTGAATGCTACGAACAGTATTCATATCGATTATTCATTAAAAGTCGACAAACTAATATAACTTTACATACCACTATTTCTATTAATTTAATCAAGAAAAAAATTTAATCCTGCTTTCGTGTTACGGGTAATGCAACGTTTTAAATATCACTGTGTCTAAACTCCAACAGGTTTTCATACTAGCACACATCAGACGGGTCTTTTAAAATTCATATATATAAATAATATCTATATTATATGTCACTGATAATGCGGTATGCAAAGTAAATTATGCATATCGCCCACGAATATTATTATAATAATGGCATATTCATTACCTCGTCGTTTGCTCTCGCAAGCAAAAAATGATTAGATCACGCAGCTCCATGCGTCCGTAATTAAACGCGCCGACAAATTAATATGAGAGCACATCTCCCGGAGACCTTAAGCCAGAAACAATACAATACATGACCTACTGTCGGCTGCAGGACGCATCTTTATATAGAAGAGTTATCAACAGTCGTTGTTACGTGCGACATGACGAGGGATACTAGTACGAGATACAACAACCATCTAGAAAAAACGTCGTAAGTGCAAAACGACAATGTTTCGCAGTGAAATAATCAAGCAAAACTCATTCGTTTGACCCTTTGTATGTATTAAATTTATTCTATAGTGTATTCCCTTTCTTAATATAAATAACGTCCACAATTGTTGTATTATATCGTTTGTTTCAGCATGTAAACAATATATTCATTGAGAAATATTATTCTTTGAAAGGTGAAAACTTCTCGAGTGGCTTCACAAAATATGAAAATGCAAAAAACATTAAAGACATTAATTGTTTCGTTTGTAGAGTTTCTTGAAATTTTTTGTTTATCGCCTTTTTTTATATAATTTTACGGTTATTTTGAATTGGCTTAGGTAAAAAATCTGCTCGAACTATTAACTTCACCATTATATGTTAACTTATACGTTATTATTACCACTACATAGACAAAAATTATAATTAAGTGGAAGGTCTTGGTGAACAACTAAACGCTTGTAACTTTGTAAACTTTCTGTAATATTTCGAAAAATTGAATACGTTAGATGAGACAAATTGCAATGAAAACCAATGGATTTCATGTCCAATGGATTTGGACCCTTCATTATGCTGCATCAGCTAAATACTATTATACCAGCAGGTCTAGCAAGACGACTTACAGAAGTTACTCTGTAAGACTATCCCTTTCATTGATTACGTCAACGAGAGAAGGAAAGTTGTATAAAGACACTCGGTTTTAGGGTAGCGTGTTAGGCCCGCTGAAAGGAGATTATCCATTCTAAGACAGCTAATTATACAAAATTTTATTTTACTCTTAAATCTCGATTTCATTAATATACAATGTACAAGTAAACCCAGACCGAAAACATTATACAATTGATTATATGAAGTGAAATAAGAGTAATACAAAAATCATATCATCAAAGGGATAGTCTCAAAAGCATGCTTCAATAACTATATCATTAATTTTATAAATGATTTGTGGTTTTCACAATGGCACTATAAAAAAGAAGGTAACTTATATACCGGTAGATAAAAAACCCAAATAAACACAGAATAACATCACCTTTACGGAAGCGAAAATTGTATTCGAACATCCTTCGGATCGCGCTGACGAGGGAAGGCTCTTTATCCTTATAAATGATGTCGCAGTAGTCTTTGGACCAATGCACTGGTTCTAAGTAATCCTCTACTTCCACTTTCGACACCTGAAAATTGTTATATCAAATTATTGTATTATTAAAAATATCATCATAAGCTACGAATTTCATAATAAATATTTGAATAAGACAAATCAATTATTTGTTAATGGGATTAAACTATGTAAATGACTTATTGATAAATTGACAAATGTTCGAATAGAAAATTAGCAAATAATCCATTGTAAACTGCATTGAATGCATTGTTGATTAAAAATGTTGCAGCAGCCGGAGCAAAGTTAAATTAGGGTGTTTGATTGAAGTTAAAAAAGACGGGTTAAATGGCAAGTAGATTACTAAATTAAGTCGACCAAACTACTTGATCCATGCCTTGGACAGCTAAAATACTCTCGGTCTCCGATTCTGAACATTATCAAACGCTGACGATGATGATTGTCAATAGCGTCCAACGCACACGAAATCAACACAAAGGACTTAAGGTCAAAACACGTCAATACGAAGTAAAAGCCTTGCGAGGGCCAAAAGGAGGGCAATACACCTGCGACTGAATAGCAAATACCTGACAAAATACCTCGTTAAAATATAACATCTACTTGTAATCTATATTTCATCTATGGTTTTTTTTTTATCATCGCATCATATACAATCATTGGTTATGTACTCTTTATATTTTCTTTGTATAAATTTGCGGTAATATGAGCGATAAAAACATTCGATATTTTATTTTTATCGATATTAATGTTTAACATGTAAATTGTAAAGTGAAAATTCATTAAACACTAGATTTTGCGCGTGGTTCCGCCCGCAAAGACATAAAATGATAATTTTTTTTTCAAACCCATCCTCCGTGTGGGTCTACGAGCACATCCCGAAAAGAGTAACCATACCAAAATTTCGAGTTAATCAGACCTATAGTATCGGATATCTCATAAAATGATGATTTTTATATAGGTTTTGCTTAAAATTCGTTCCTAATGAGCGTCTACGTCCCGAAAAAAAGTAACTATACCGAATGTCCAGTCATTCAGGCGTACAGTTTCAGAGATCTCGTGATGAATCAGTGAGAAACTTAACCACCTATGAAACAGAAATACTTTGAAATGGAATTTGAATTTGACATAAGATTTGTCCAACCATGCTATATGTTACTGACGCATCTTGATTAATTTTTTCGACTTACCTCAAATCTTCCAATCTGGCTTGGTTCGTCACCGGCATCGGTCAAATGTATGGAGTCATACATATCGCTGCTAGCTTCGAAAGATCCGATGTCTTTAGATTTTTTTTCCGTACCTCCTTTAAAAATACTAGGTAACTTCAAAGAATTGAATATGCCCTGTATTTTAGATGTATATGAAGATCTCAACATAGACCCGAATTCTTTTGCCGTTGAGTAACTCCTTAACCTTGCTTTGCTGTCGCTATTTACATCGCTATAGCAAAGATCTTCATAGAAGTGATCTTCGAAAATTCTTCTCTCAGGTATCGAGTATAATTCATCAGCTGTAGCCAAAGACCTTGATCTAGATCTTTGGATTGGTATTTTGTACACTTTTTCGTCTGTCGTATTTTCATTTTCCTTCTGCACGGAATAGTAGCCCCTGTCATTGAAACTGCAAGTTTTCGTTTCAGATGTGAAGTACTTGAATTTACTCAAATCGAAAAATGGATATTCGTACGAACTCAAACGGAATAACTTCGTTTTTGACTTTTTTGTTGAAGTCCCTTCCATGGGTACGTAGGAACTGTTTATTCGTTCCGTTTTAGCTTTCTGGTTTCTGTATAAAAAACTCTTAGCTGGTACAATTTTTTTGAGAATCTCTTCAACGCTGCTGACGGTAGTCAAAAAATTGATTTCGCGAATCCTCGTCATACCCACATTCTTGTAATGCTGGAAGACAGATTCTTCATCATACTCGCTTGCTATTCTTACATCGATTTTGGTGTCATTGGTTTCTAGCGAGTTATTACTTTCTTGTGAAACTAGATGTATACCAGGATCCGTTTTCAATTCTTCTACGAACATGATGAACTTTTTGGCGTTGATTCTCGGCCTCCACAGCTTGACGATCCCCTCAGTGACGTTCTGGAAATTGACAGAACAACGATTTGACCTCGAATCGTGACAAGTTCGACAGTTTTATCGACTAGTTCAGATAATAAACTTCACTAATGCTGATTCGAACTCCTGGACTTCGGTCGTTTTAAAAGTTGGTGGAATCAGCGCCGTAATTATCGGGGCGAAGGGTTCAGAGGCTAATTTAAATTGACAGCATAAAAACTTCTGAACGAACTCCTGATTAATCTAATTTCGAGTTAGGTGCTTAAATTGCTTTTAGAGTACAGATTCACTTAAAATTCCAAGAGTTTCCAGTTTAGGTTAAATTTTATGCTAATACATAAAATCATGGTTTTATAAAAGCTTAGGGTAAGGATACATATTTCACATTAAAATATTTTAGGAATAACAGAAATAAGGCCATTTAATAACGCAAAAAGAAATACAGAAAACATAATTAAAGCTATTAAATTTACATAGTGTATGTTTTGTCACAGAACCAAAGTGCATAATCGTAATCTGAAAATTGAAATTCGTTAATGCATTTTAACGTTTGTTTAGGTAGCTCTTTTCTTCTGGTCGGAAAAGCTATAAAAATTAAATTAAATTAATTGCATTCTATTGAATTTTAATAGTTACGATTTTTTAATATGTAAATATTAAAAAAATCGTAACTATTAAAATCTAAATATATAAGATCTAAATATATAAGAGTCTATACGAAAACACTACATCACTTTGTAATGACAGATGTCAGCACGCGCACACTATCTATCTCTGGTTACGTCACACGCAGAGTCCGATGACGTCATGTCGAGTTTTGAGTGGAGGTTTCCCACAGCCGATAGTAGGCCACGGCTTCCGTTGTTTCATTTATTTCTAGATTTCTATTGTTTGCCATTATTCAATAGGTCGATGAATCATTTTAACGCCAATTGTGATCAATATAATTTGACTTTAAACCTGTTTATTTTAAAATATCGTAAAACGTCAATTTTTATATACCTTAAATACGCTACCGAAATAAATGTAAGATCTATAGCACATGATGACATAGACGTTGATTGAACGTGACAAGACCTAATCAAGAACAGGCTGTGCAACGAGTAATTGAATGCAAAACAACAGCTACGTATTTTATATGAATATAATTCATTCATATAAGTCATAAATCGCTTAAATTATAATAGATATAACACGCTTTTTAAATGCTATTCATTGTGCATGTTTTTTTTTGTGATGTACTTATGGCCTAATTAAAACTATAATAGGTCTAAGTTGTAATAGAATTCACGATCGATGTAAGATAAGAAAAAAAAATATTTAATAAAAGCCCATATACACATATATTAGAACTTTTTGAAACGACATCTCATATAAAACCATCTGTGAGATCTTACATTGTGTTGTATAGATACTAATTTTACGCTTAAGGCTTACTTTGCATGTAAATGGACTAAATTATGTCCTTGGCTTTCGGCTCTGACACGATGAAACCAACTCTTCGTATTTACCGAATCTGTAGATGCCGTTAGCTACCAATTTGTTTACAATAGACGGCAAATATGATACAGATATTAAAAAGAGAATAAGTACTGGAAATGAGTTGAATTGGGCCTGGCTTTCTGTTATTAATAATAAAAATATTTCATTCGTAAAGACCAGAACTACATTATAAACAGCTTGGCTATAATGTAGCTCTGATAATTACACTTATATATAACAATAAAGGTTAAGTATCATCGAAGAAACATGAAAGTATAATCAATTCAGTAAGAATGCAATCCTTGAGTAATAGTATGAGTGCAATGTGTTTAAAACATAAACATGCAATATAGATGTCAGAGAGCGGTGTGGTTTGAAAGATGTAGTGAGTAGAATAGAAAAATGTACGTAGTTTGACTGGAAAGGATAAATGAAAGTAAGAGTGACAAATAAATAAAACTATGGAGGTGTATAAAAATCTGTAGATATGTGTGGAATGAAAAAGTTGTTGAGAGTCGCCCAGTGGCCTACTTATCCTTAAGGCAAACTAGGCACTCGCCTAGGGGCGCGAGGGTACAAAGGAATATTATATACCTAGCATAAAATCAATCGTCTACCACACATGTAATAACGCCAACTACAATCATAAAATTTTTACCACTACTACTACTAGTATTAGTTATTTTTAATATAAGGGCGCCGATGAAATGCTTGCCTACGGCGCTCTCAACGTTTAATCCGCCTCTAGAGTCGCATTAGAATATCTTACGCAGACCCAATTGAATGCTTATTGAATAAGGGCCAAATTTTAAGTACGAATATACGAACTTTAATTCGACCAACTTACATGAAACGATCGATGGATGTAAATGAAGGTATGTAAAGGTTATACCGTGTGGGTGTTGCACCATTTCCTTATTATTTTTTAAATCCTCAAAGTTAGACTTAAAATCCTCAAGATTAGATCTTGTTTCTTCATTATTTTAACTTTTTAAGGAAAATTGGTTTAAGAGAAAGTGCTCCACCTACCGTACTATGTACGGTCTCGTACTTAAAGTTATATCCTGTAATAATGACTTAAAGAAATTTCATTGAAAAAAAAATATTATTAAGTACTGATTTTTTATAGGCACTTAAAATGGCATTTCTTAGATGTTTTAAATATTTGTTAATTTGATTTTATTTAAAACGCCATAAGGGCGGAATAACAGAAATACATAAAATCCAATGTCTTACCAGAAGCTTTCTTCCGTCTATATCTCTATCACGAACAAACTCTTTGAATTCCTCCAAACCGCGGCGTTCCAACAATTCTTCTATCTTCTCAACACTCAAATCTTCTACATACCTGTCCCTGGAGAGCCTAAATTTAGACATTGCAATGTTACATCCGGCACATTGTTGTATATACCGCTTATTTGCTCCTAATTAGGAGTTTGTTTACTTTGTCTAACGAGAGCTCCGAAAGAGCAGCTTTCGCAGCGAATTCAAATAAAACTGTGCCCGGATCAAAGACGTGTCCCGAGCGCTGGATCGCGCCCGACACGGCTTTAATTGGATTGATTAAAACCACTCCCATACCCTGACACCGCCAGTGTCTCCACTGGATGTAAGTTCAATTCCTGTTCTTGATGAATATTTCGAATCTCAATCTGGAAACACATATGAAGACCGCGATGCGATAATACATCGAATATATTTTCCAGATACTAACCGAGTCTGTGAGGTGATATTGCTCCATAGTGATGGCAAGCGGTGATTATTACAGTGGTGATGGTGGATGAATGACTGCCTCGAACCAGCTTAGCAGCATTTATCTCAGACGGCTCCGTATCCATTTAGCAGTCAGTGTTGGCTGGCGTCATAACAATCTCAAGGCCTAATCAAGGGTCCACTGAGACTGGTTTAATATAATAAATATCTGATGGAGAGGAAAATGGGCCACCAGAATTCTCATCCACTGGACACAACGCAAATATCGGGAGCTGATACCTCAGATATATATTCTGTAAGAGTGTGGTATTATGTGGTATATCACGCATCGAGTTGGCCCATTTTCGTGCTGTAACCAAGTTGCCCACAATACGATTCTACTACTAAAACATAACACAATTTACGATGTGAAATAAAATCTTAGGTACAGTTAAGGTACATAAGCTAATCAACTAATTTACTACAGCCCCACAGACATAGCTCCGTTCGTTTCGGTGGGTGTTGTGTAAGTTTTTACACGTTTATGAGATTTTTTTAAAAATGTTTTAAAATTTTATCGACCTCATGAATACATTGTATTAATAGCATCATCTCGCTTTAATATATATGTATATAAGATTTATTTATAATTTCTCTCGTAATTATCTGATCCAAGTATTGCGATTTACTTTTCTTAGTTATTAACCGACATATACTGCGAATATGAATCATTATTCAGACTTGAAGAACATATTAACGGTGCCATCAATCAAATATACATGTATCCTGTAATATTTTTTTATTTGGAAAATATTGATATATGATTTTTTGCTAGTGAATAAAGAGCTTATTAATAAATCGATTACATCGCCATCTTTCAAGTCAACGTTTTGTGATTTTTTAATACTGAAACAGCTGATATTATGAATATTAGTTATTTTGGTCTGTAAATATAGATCTTGTTTTAAGTAACTACAACTATTAACTATCTTATCTTATCCAGCTACGAACCATGATCTAGACAAATCAAATAAATACATTTGTGAATAAAACCTCAATCGGTTTTTCATTTTCGAATGAAAGAAATCACTATATGAACGTAACGTAGAATGGCCTATCAGTCATATATTAGAAAAGAGACAAGATTTGAGCAGTCGCAATGAGTTCGCAATAAAATATTTATCAAAGTAAGAGTTAAAAAATATTTTGATCAATTATTAAATTAGCTGCGATAGTGATTTATTCGATTTATGTGACACTCAAAATGAACTTTGTACAATTTCAAA
Organism: Eumeta japonica; assembly: GCA_005406025.1. Taxonomy (NCBI): domain Eukaryota; kingdom Metazoa; phylum Arthropoda; class Insecta; order Lepidoptera; family Psychidae; genus Eumeta; species Eumeta japonica. The sequence goes on from BGZK01000211.1 coordinate 175,372, forward strand.
TGTATAAACGAAATCTTAATTTCAATATTTTCTTTATTAAAATATATTATTAAGATAAGACAGGGTATGTAAGTTATTATACATAAATTCCAACTTGTTCACAACATATTTATTCAGTTCAAATTTAAATTAAATGGTTAAGCTGATGCGAAATATAAATAAAATATGTAAAGGCGCAAGACAAACAATGAAATGAAGTAAGTTGAAGCTATTATCAAACAAACAAAGATACAGTTGGAGATAGTGAAGATAAAGAAATGTTGAGGTAACACAAAAAAAAATGTATTAAAATAAAACATTTCCACAAATTAAAAACCTTTGTTACAATATTTATTTACAATAATTTTGCACCGTGCTCCATGAAATATATCTAATACTTATTTAGTTATGTTAAAATTCTGAGAAAATGAATAGTACATTTAAATTTTAGACAATGACTCAATGAACGTAGTTGAACTCCGGTTAATGTATCTTAATTGAAGCCATGATATCATCGTGACTGTGGTCTCACCTTACGAATGCAAGTCGTCCGGAGAGATATTTAATGTGACTTTTTCTTAAATTCTTATTTTGCAATCAAAAAACAAAGTTATTTTAGAATCGAGAAAAAATTGTAATACTTTTTAAAAAGTATTCCATTTGATATAACAAATTGTTACACATTAAAGGCACAATCTTTAATATTATGAATTAAAATGTAATTTTTCGACAAATCTAAGTTAATATCGATTTTGAAAAACAATAAATTTACACCAAAATGTTCAATGTATTTACACACAAAAACGACAACTTTCGTGAAGAAATACAATATACACATTTAATTAGATCTACACAAAACGTCATACATTTTATGCGTAACCTGAGCACCAGAAAAAGATATATAACAACAATTATGACTCGGCTGCACTCTTCCCGGTGTTAACGACAGCTGGTACCTAGCTCTGCCTACGTATAGCGTTTCTCCAGATGCTGTCCTTCCACCCGGAATTGCCCCAGGTGGCACATTGCCATTGGAAGCCGGAACCCATTTAACATCTTCTGCTTTAGCGCAAAGTACCTCAATATCCTGGACGGTCACTTCTTTGTCTTGAAAAGGTATGGTGGCCAAGTTATGCCTTACGGAAAGCTTTCCAGGTAACAATTCTCCACCGTGCCAAGATCTGATCACCCACAACGGACTTCCATCCCAGCCCTCGTGCCCGCCGGTCACCGCGCGTTCGTTCAAGAAACTGGCCGTTGTAGAAGTCGCCGGTACCCACTGATACTCTCCGGTAAATTCCTCTACTTTCGCCGCCTCGCTCTCTTGGATAGCGGGCACCGGCGCAGGAGACGGCGCTTCCGCAGCACCATGATATATGTAGTTTGTGATGTACGTCGGATTCGATGTGTCACCGGGTTGGCTCGTAGAAACCGGGACCGGTATCATCACCGCTCCTGGAAAGTAGTAAGGATACCCATGTGGCGGTGGTGGTGGAGGATGTCCAGGATAAGAAGGCGGCGGTGGCGGCAAGTGTCCTGGCGGCGGTGGCGGCAGATGTCCTGGCGGGGGAGGGTAGCCATGGGGCGGTGGTGGGTGGAAATACGGTGGGAACGACGACTCGGGTAAATAATACGACGGATACGGACCGTAAGGCGGCTGATTGGCCATGGCGGTATGCGACACTTAATATTCTTTCGAAGCAATAGGCGTGGTCTTTATATGTTTTTGTGCGTAAAACTGAATCATATCGGCATTATCGGTGTGGCGCGTTCGATAAAATAACTTATCGATGACAAGCGATAAGGTATTCATGAATCATTGTATACTTTTCTGTCGTCTAGATATTGTGATTGGTAATTACATGAAAATACATTGCGAAATACATTGTGTACATTTATTATCCTTGAAATTTATCCTTCGTGCTAACTTTTAGACGTATAAGACGTAGCCATAGAAGAATTTTATTTGACATCACCGTGTATGACATTATGACAATTTTGTGCTATATTTCAACTTGTAACTAAACATGTAAATAACCCAGTCATGTTAGCCCAAAAAACAGGGTAAAGTTACCAAAATTCGCATAGAGTGAAAAATTGGTACGAATGATTGGAACACCAATATAAATAAAATGTGAAAAGTCCTCATCCATCCCACGACTGCAAAAAAAAAATTTCTCATGGTCAAAGTTCGTGAATATGGATATTTTGCGTTTTTGAAGAAATGAAAAATGAGCGACTGGATTACTTTCGAGTTAATATTCCCATGTTTGTACTATTTTGTAAGTTATACAGAATGATAAAAAGTATTTTTACTTACATTACAGCTTCAGTGTTATACTAGGTCAAGAAAAACGCTTTTTCGTATTTTATCTGGTTAGCTTTGATACCACCCAATAGATAATATTAAAAAAAAGGAAAATAAAAAGTAAAATGGTTTTCCGCCATATTTCTATTGTTTTTCTATCAGCCAAAATAAGTTACTCTAATGTAGAAGTTTGATACATTTTGAAGTTTTTTACAAAAAAAAAGGGATAAATGTGACGCAAACCGCAAAAAAAAAAATGTGACGTCTATGAATCTAATGCGATATCGGTAAGAGTAGCATAAAACTAGTTGCAACATTTTCAGTCTGGCAATTTTAATGTCAAAGATAAAAATTGCTCTGGTCAACCTGTTATCAGTAAAGTTTGGAAAAAGTACAGCAAGATCAGCATATTAGTTCTTACGACATAAACTAAACAACTGGAAATTGACCACAAAACAGTTTTGACCCATTTCAAAAAACCCCTAAATATACAAAAAAAGGTCGATATTTGGCCCCCACGTGAGCTTACTAAAAGAAATCTAATGAATCAATTTAGATATTTGTGATTTTCTATTGAAACTTAATGAAACCGAACCGTTTTTGAAACAATTGATCACTGATGATGAAAAATGGATAACCTACGACAAGAACGTGTGAAAAAGATCATGGTCAAAACGCAAGTAAGCTCCACAAACTATAGGGAAACCAGGATTAATTCGCAATAATTTGATGCTATATGTATGATGGGATTGGAAGGGCATTATATATTTTGAGCTTTTACCGTAGAGCAAAATCATCAATTCGAATCTTTACTACTAGATTTTCACCTGTTTCGGTCTCTTCAAATTTCTTTAAGTAGTGTTTGGTTAACATCAAAAGAGAACTATTGTCGCAGTTTTTTGACCAGAAGTCCCAAAATTTCTACAGCGATTAGATAATGTCACTACTTACAAAATAGCAACAAGTTTTTGAACAAAATGTAAATAAAATATGTTGAAAATGAAAAATTATCTTGACTTTGTAGATAAAATACGAAAAAATTTTTCTCAAACTTCATATTTATGCATATTACGAAGAACACAACTTATTCAGCTTTTTGAATCGTTATATATATCTCAGAAAAAGTGACTCTTAGGAGAAAAAGTGTAATGGCAATTTTTATAGACAATATATACCTGTATTGTAAAATAATATACACATGACATTGTTTCGACATCAGACTGTATACAAATCACCAATAGACAAGAAATACGTCTCACATCTTCAGTACTTCAAAGTCTCGGATTAGACATCAATAGCTACAATCTAAGCTATTCAACTACATTAGCTGTAGGCTGTATTAAAAATCTTCCACAATATCTTGCGCGGTGTATGTTTATCGGTGTATATTATTTTACGTAAATTAGATTATTGTAAATTCGATGATGAAGGAATCAATTTTATACAAAAAACTGTTTTTTTTTTACTATTACAATTAGTTTTGTCTGTGATTTAATATGTAACTAACTATTTTATCAATATTTGGCAAATCATTTTTTTTTAATACTAAATGTACTTTAAACTATCAATTGTATCGCGTCGAAAACCTTTTTTTTTGTAGAAAATAAAATTTTCTAGAAGTTTGTCATTTACATTTTTCTGTAGGTCTCCTTGTTTATTAGAAAATGACAAAAAACAGGAATTTCATAAAAACTATTTTTTATTGACCCATACTACCTCTCCAGTGTGACTTACAATTATGTCACAATAGGCACTTTTGTAGAGCATTCAATTCTTAGAAAATCCCGACTTTGGAACAGGTGATACCACGAAACGGGGCTAAATAAATAAATTTTAAAAATATAAATCTAAGTTTACGTGCATTTCAAATGAGAAATCTTTGAAATTTTATTAATTGAAAAAAAGTACTTAGAATTAAATTAAGAACTCCGCCTTTAAAACGATATTTTTGAAGCATATAGAATGTTATTTTGATGTGGGAGCGAAAAAAATCATCGTTCAAAATTAATTACCCTAATGTGTATATATATATATATATATATATATATATATATAGTAGTAGTAGTATTATGTATGTATGTAAAGATGTGAAAATGTATATAAGACAGTGCGTCAGAGATAAGTATGATGGCGCCCTTAGGCTGCTAAGAATTAACGCCGGCAACTGAACTACATACGGTTTTATTTTAATCATAATTTAAAACAGCTGACGCTATGTATTCATTTATTATTGGTCGAGTTTGCTTTTCTGGTCATACGATCACTGCATTTTTGATTTCCTTGTGCACTTAACTCTACATTTTGCGGTTTCATCGTACAAGCCCAAGGTAATTCAGAAAGATGGCGAAACGTTTAAATACCTATTACACTGTAAAAAAAAACCTGTAGGTAAAGACCAAGGTTTACGTGTAGATAAACGTTGGTTATTTCTAAAATCATGATGACGATAATATCTCGACAAATACCACGAATCTTCACGTGATAAGATATTTGCATATCTCTCTTACTTCAATGAATTCGTTTTATGATTGACTTTTATAGGTTTTTCTATTATCGTCACGACTTGTGAGCATTTTAATGGTGTTTCTCTTAAAATGGAATTCACTTAATCGCTTTGCTCATTAATAAAATCCAGTAAAAATTGTTACTTTTTAAAGTACAAAGGTCTTTATTAGAGTCATTTCTCTAATTAAGGAAATAGCATTAAATACAGTTTACAACAGTTTACAGTGTGTCAATAAATGAATACGATAATAACATTTTCAGAAAACTACCATTCAACCCCCAAAACTTTGTCAACTTAGCGGTCACTGAACGTTTTTGAATAACAAAACGTAGAAATAGTTTACTAAGGAAAATACTACATAAAATTAGGATGGAATTACCAAGTACAGGAAAATAGTACTCTGAAAAATTATATTAAAAAACACAAAACATATTTAGTATGCATTTATTAAAGAGAAAACTTAATGTACTGTACTGTACAACATTATAAACACCGCTGTTTAAAACAAAATGGCAACTATCCAACCATTTCATTTAAATAATGTCTGCTTTACAGAGCTAAATACGTGAATTTAACGCACCTACTACAAATATTGTTTTGCATTTACTGATAAATCATTAAATTCTTACTAAAATATATAAATAAAATTACAAATTAATCAAGCATACATTCTAGTATGGTACATTTTGATTTACTTTCTATGTAAGATAATTTTTTTATTGTCACTCCTTACCGATCAAGTTAATTATTCAAAATATAAACATTAAGGCATGTTTTTACATATTCGTTTAACATAGTTCTTTTAACTTTTTACATAATAAACTTAAACAATATTAATTATTGGGAATGTAAAAAGATAAAAATTCAGCATCTTTTATGACAAAGATGATATTTCATTTGGCTTGAACACACTCGTCTATGTCACAACAATAATTTCAACAAACATTTTTCAGCTGACAAACTTTAAACATTACCAGGTCACGCAAGATATTTACCGAAAATCTTGGTCTATAAAAGAAACGGTGGCTGCTTTTTACTTAGTAATGAAATTCAATTTTTCATGAGAAAAAATATGAACATTCCAAATTCTAATTTTCTCCACATCTTTTTACGAACAATATTAAAAAACTCTGTCCCATTGAAAAATGGATTCACAACGAAAACATTTCCACGCCACGATTTTATGCATATTCAAATGTCGACCAAAACCGTAAAATTCATTTGTAAACCTCCGAATGGCTTGCAAAGACAAAAGCCCTTCTAAAGCGATCGTTCACCGCTGCTACAACCAATCAAGCGCGATCGAGTAACTTCAGCGAACGAAGAAAGACGTAACCGCCATCTGACGGCTGACAGTGAAAAACGAGCTGGCAATGAAAAATTTAATTCAAGACAATCAGCGAATTGCATACGAAGAGATTCAGCGTATCCTGCAGATCGAATCGAGAAGGGTGCATGACATTCTCAACGGGAATCTCTGCCTAAGGAGTACATGCTCACGCTGGGTAGTGCAAAATCTAAAGCAGGCTCAGAAACAGGTTCTGATAGTATGGTACAGTGATAAGATTGTAAAATTCAAAGCTGGTTGCTCTCGGTGCGATCAAGATAATATTCCGGGAGATGAATCATTGATTTATCAATGCGATCCAGAAACGATGCGTCCATCGTCCGTGAAGCTGAGCAAGAAGCACAAGCGAGATTTCAATTCGAAGATCTTGTCTTTGGTTTATTTGGTGTCGGAAACCCATATGAAATAAAAGGGAGATCAATGCTGAGGGTTTGTCAGAAGTTTTTACTACTGCGCGAAGCAAGCGACCGGACACATATGATGGAATTGAACACGCACATACAAAAACATCACTACTTTTTTTTTAATCTTTAACGTAGATCCATAGAAATCGTTTATTTTTAACGATTGACTTCATTATAACTTTCCAGAATTTAAAAAAGTTTCCATTCGGCGTCCCATCAAAACAAATAATGCTAGTGGCTGGAAATGTTTGATTTCGAAGAATTTGCGAGTTTCGATTTCGCTATAAGGATTAGGCGAAGCTCTGTCTACGACAAACTAGCTTTTTCTTAGGGATTAATGCATGTGGTTTCAGAAAGTTCCACTTTTCGGTGCCGTATTGACTACATTTGTGTTTCCTTTTACTACATTTAAGTCTACAAAACTTTCCTAGGCGAAAAGTGGTGTCATTTACAATTATGTTTTTTTTTTCGGTTATATATTTTTAATATTAAGTAAGTCTTATGCATAGATTTGTTTTCAATGTCCACTTAAAAGATAGCTAAGACAATATTTACATAATTTGTAGAACATTTTAAGCAATAAGGATCAGATTCGAGTGAGGTTATTTTGGGAATGTTTGACGATTTAAAACAATTTGAACCATTGCAAATAATTTAAAATTACAAGTGTATGATGTCTGACTTTACACTGACAGGAAAGTGGACTTGATTTTTTAAAATTTGTGAAAAAAAATATCTTTATGTCTATGGATAAAACTAGATTGTCTAAAATATTTATGCACACTTTATTAATGAACAATAAATACAGTAATTTATAAAATTACAGTTTATAATTTTTTTTTCTTGCACAGGTAGTAAATAAAAACAGATGTCTAAATTCAAACTAAATCCATAATCCCGCAGAATACCATATATCATATTTATATAGTTGCTTTACAATTACCATTTAAAAAAAAAGACAAATATGAACGAACATTAAAAATGTAAATATTATTTTTGTCGTTTAAACGTGTAGCATAATGTCGTTTCTAACATATAGAACATTAAAATATCGAAAAGGGCAAATCACAATAGTCACGTGATCACAACAGCCCTGAAGACACAGGAATCGCCGTCCAGAAGGGCCGGCCACACGAACGATCGTATCAGATCTGAACGCTTCTGCTGTTCCGACCCTCGGCTGTACCTGACGTGCCGCTCCGGATTCAGGACCACTGTAACAAGGTAGGATAAGTTTGAAATAACCGTTATTATAGACACATTTTCACATCGTTATTTGTTTGCATCATTATATCGATCGCAAAGAATAGCACAAAAAAAAAGAGTAGTAGTTGTGGCCTTAGCAGATATAAATAGGAGTGGTGATGTCAGAGAACGGTGTGGTTTGAAAATAATTCAACTGCCCGAAACTGACAAGCTCGCATTAAATATTTTATGGGCGCGAATGAAGCAAGAGAAGTATGTGAGCATCATACGGAGAGCCGTGGTGAGCGTGCTGGAGTGAGGCGCGAAATTATAAAACAAATTTGAAAAGGCACGAGAATAATGTATTTTTTGTAATATTTAACGTTAGACTAAAAATATGCTTATTTAGGGATATAAATTACTATGTTAAATGCATTAGATTGTCTGATTTTACTCTTAGAATGACAACAATGCAATCTCAACTTATGGCCTCGCGAATGCCCCATTCAGCTCAACAAGTAAACTTTAAAGAATAAGAGACTAAAAAACGAAAACCGCAAAGCTAAATTTTATTTTTTAATGGGCTAAATGAAGTTATGTTGAAGAACGACAGATCCCTGTGATCTTCAATTCCGAAAATATATTCACTCACGTCCACGAATCAGATTATAATGTTTTGTTTGTGGTAGTCATGATGTGATCAACGGCCGCAGCAAGGAAGTGGGCCAGCTCATCCGGTGCGATCCCACACTCTAATAGAACACCGACATGAAGTTACAGCTGCCATTGTTACTTTTCGTCCAGTAAGTGAGAGTTTCGGTAGCCTACTTCCCTCAAGCACCCATTCCCATTCATCAATCCCCGCTTCCTCAAATATCCCATTCTTACCCAAGAGATGTACAGAGCACTGGCGATTCCTATAGAGTCGGGAGTGCCCATGGGCGACGATGACCACCTACTCTCTGGCGCTTGGTAAGGCCTTTTGCCCCTCCAAAATACCATAATTAAAAATATTTACAACTACGCACTGCCACCTTTTTTTCGCTTCTTTTTTCTCAATCTGTTATATATGATATAGTATAGCTTTAAACGACAAGTTAAAACATTTCTACACAGCTGAATGTAGTACAATTTCGAGACAGATAAAAGAAGCTAATCGTAACGCATCAATTAGAATTCTAATCGAGGTCTTCTAAAACTAATACATTAGGATCAAATAGCAGGTGTCTTAGACTCGATTGTCGACTATCCCGTTTCACATAACAGATTTTCCGACAGTAGCTCTATAGCGAGATACAGCAAACAATGATAGCCTTGTGGTTAGCATACACGTCGGACAAGCAGAAGTAAATTTGAATCTTCAAATGCGTTTCTAACTCATAAGCAGAATAAGACATCAATTATCGTTTTTTTTTCAACTTTCAAGTAAACACGATTAAACCTGCAACAGTTTCCAAAAGAGATTCCTAATCAAGAAGCGAACACCCAAACTAATGCGAGAAATATGCGCCCGCCCGTATAATCGTTAAAATAGTTTATCTATGTAGCGAAATATGCTAAAAAAATATGAGTAAAACTTTACGATTCGTAAGCGATTAACATTAATATGACATTAGTACATTAGTTTGATATTAAGAATGTTGTATTGTATGAGGTGTTAATTCGCGGAAATCCATAGTAGACGCTTGCCTGCAACATGTATTAACATGCATGTATTAACATTGCATGACAGCGGCCTGTCTAACGAGGTTGTGTTGGTTGTTTTAACGCTCCTTGCACCCTGGTGGATGTGACTGTCGGCAATTTCCTGAAGATGTGCCTTGTTGGCATGAAACGTACGTAGAACTAAACAATTTAATAGTTGGCGGAATTAGATAATTATAGTAATAAATAACACTTGCTTAGGTGTTCGATATCTGTCAATCCTCTGGAATCAATATTCAATCATTTGGATAGAGATTCGTAGTGGAGAGGCAGATTCGAGGGTCAGTGGTGGGTTGCATGCTGCATGTTAATACATGTTGCAGGCAAGCGTCTATTAAGAATGTTGTACATTGAAACGTAAAATTATAATATAAAATTTCAAAATGTTTAGTTTTACAAACTGTTTTTAAATGTATATATATTCTTTGTGCAATAAATTTCTTTAAATCGTACACATGAACTGTATCTACATATATTTAATTAGTCAGTGACTTCCGTTTCTTTCTAATGAGGTTTCGTTCAGAATCAAAGAACTCACCTGGTGTAAAATCGGTGTCGATCCTCAACGGCGGGGTGTGCACGCTGAGCAGCCAAGCCACGCGGCACGCCGACGACACCAGGGAGTGCAGCGCTGCACAAGTCCCCAGGCAAGGGTACTCGCGCAGGGTGCTCAACACCTGAAATTGCAGGATTAATGGATTAATGTGATTCGGTATTTTATAATTTCCATATACGTATCATTGGCATTAATCTCGCCTGAACTAATCATAAATTAGATAATTAAAGAATGAATTAGCCTGACGATTCTATCCTGAAATTTATTAAACGTCTATGCGCCAGCGCAGGCATATGAACAACATCATATATATACTACTACGTGTTCCGATGTCACGCTTCTTATCTGTCAAAAATCATTCTATTTTAGAGCGTCATTATTACTTAAAGCAAAAAAAGAATTTTTGATAAATGGAACATCTATAGTGTGATCGCTATTGCACAAAAGTAGTGAAATGTTTATACTACATGATAAGAAAAGCAATTTCCTGAGGATGTGCCTAGTTGGCATGAAACGTACGTAGAAATTATCATTATAACGATTAGCGGACTAAGATAAATATAAAAAGAAACTAAACACTTGCTTAGATGTTCGATATCTGTCAATCCTCTCGAATCAATATTCAATCCTTTGGATAGAGATTCGTAGTGGAGAGGCAGATTCGAGGGTCAGCGGTGGATTGCATGCTGCATATTAATGCACACTGCAGACAGGCGTCTATTATGGATTTCCGCCAATTAACACCTGACACAATACAATGTCTAAAAAGTTTTTCAAATTTTGTCTATTCTAATTAACGTCAACTTGTATCCTTGTCTAAGATTTTTACAATTCCTCCTTCTGTGAACATTATTCTTACCATAAAGGGCAAAGGTATTTTACTATCCTTTATTGTCATTACAATTAATTTGCATTTAACATTATGAATATATTATTATTGATTTAACGCCATATATCATTCAATAATAAAACTTCTATAAATACATTAATTTTTATTGTTGGCTAGCTTTCCACCAGCTACTTTGAACACGTGGATATAAAACATGTCTCTTCGCCTCGCTGCCAACCCCAATCCCATTCCTATTTTCAATTCTAGTTCCGATACCATTTTTGATTTCGACCCGGTCACGTTCTTGATTGTAATCTTTGATCCGGCACTCGATTTTTGTGCGGATTCCATTCTTAATTTCCGTTCTATATTATTCGCTTCTATATTACACTGTGACAGTATAGTTCTATAAGTGTGAAAGAATTTTTATACATTCTAAAACACTACTTCCCCGAGCGTCAACTTTTGTCCCTGACATCCGATTTAAATGAAATAAAGCCTTTATTCTGCTCCCAACCAAATTTAGCATATAGCCGTGAAAAGCGTATTACCCGTTCAGTCATTTCAGAGATGCGCACGAACACAAAGACAGGCACAAAATTTTTAAATTAAAATCGTTGTTTTCTCTTATACCTTTCTCTCTTATCGTCTCCTTTCCGTTTTTATATCTACCTTCAGTGTACAGACACACCCGGTTATACTATTTTATTATATGTATCGACAATGTAGTGATATTTTATCGAGGTAGAAATTACCGTAGAGTAATTTGTCTGTGACGCGTTTTATTTGTTCTTTAGATAGCAGAGTTATCTCTTGTGGTTATTGTTATATAATGATTATTATTAATATTAACGACTGAATTTTTAGGTAAATGATAAACTTTTAAATAATCAAATAGAAAGAATGGAAAGACCTTCCAAACTTATCTAAGGTGAACTTATTGTTTCTCTACATATGATACATTATTTTCTTTGTGTTGTGTGTTGTTTGACACAATATTCAATCACAACTGCAACAAGCTCACATATTTATGACGTTGCAGTTATTAAACTAGAAATATATCGCTCTGCGTCTTATCCTCTTTGCCCTTTGTCAATCTTAAGCTAAGATCTGTGCGCGGATCACACACCTGGTTGACGACAGTCCTCTCGGCTTCCCCCAGAGGGTAGGTGTGCGCGGTGTCCTGCAGGACCCTCACCGCGGCAGCAGAGAGCCGAGCAACCGCCGGAGCACCCTCCGCTTGGGGGTCTATCCCGAGCAGAGTGCGTATCTCGCACAAACGCCTCTCTTTCAGACCGATCACGGCTCGAAAGGAGAGCTGAAATTTGTTAAAAATTATTTTATAAGATAAATCGATAGGTAAGCGACATTAAAGCTTATTATGGCAAATGTTTCTGAGAATTTTTCTAATAGCAGGAGAATTAAAAAAATATATATATAAAAACATGAGAGTCAGGATTGCCACTCTGAAAGTCTATATCTATGAAAGTCTAAACTGCAATTGGAATGTTTTAAAAATGATGGTACATTTTGAGTAACTATTTGCATAAGGCATAAAAAAATAGCGTGAAATAGAAGGATTCTAAGAAAGATACACAAATTTAATATTTTTATTATATTCAAACTAACAAATTTCACTCTTTATAACAAAAAACGACCGTCAGATCGACGGTCGCTAAATGTCATTCATGGCGTAAGTACCTAGTACGTACTGAGAATTCTGACGTACTTAGAACTCCTTCATTCATTGTCCACCAATAATTTTTTTCAATTGTATAGCTTGGATACTGACCCTTTTAGCCGCCATATTAATATCCACGTGTTACTATTGTTGAATTCAAAACACATATTGTATAGCTGTAACCAACGGTAATGGTCGGGTCGTGGAAATTTTAAACAAAAGTTGTTAATTTTCTTGATTGTGTAATTTATATATAATGTACAATGACTTATCCCAAAGTGCCATTCTTCGTGAAATGATTCCTTTATGTTTAAACATACAGGGTTATTATTTGAAGTGACTTCAACGCGTATTAATAGTTACGCCATGTAATATGCTACAATAATATATATCTTATAGGTACCTATGTAAAACTATGTTTTTCAAGAAACAGATAATAATTTATTTAGTTTATATTTTCGTTACTTACTAACCGATTTTCCTTATATTTTCGGTATCTATCTATTGTTTGATTTAAATTTCCATGCGTATTTGCTTTTAATTTCATTTATTTATTCATGATTTATTATTCAACTGGGTGTAAAAGGAACAGACGGTCATCTATTTCATGCTTTTTTACAAATATATAAACTACCATTCATTTACTACGTAAACTATGTCCACACATTGCATTATTACACACTATTTTTGTAACAACCAACCCACCTCGACATTGTTGTGATTAGAGTATATTCTACAAATGAAGACCATAAATCGTACATGTAGAAAAGGCTTTACGCTATATTATCATATGAAATTTATTAAGAGGCTACGGTTTTAACAGATTACATCCATTCCCACGCGCGCGCGCGCAACACGCGCGTGCGCGCGTGCACACGTTCGCACTTTATCGCCCGGCATATTACGACATAATCACCACGACAACGGAGAACACGATCTTGTACTTGAGCTGCCGGGCTGTGCTGCAGCGGCTCCAGCGCCGCGAGCGCCGGCAGCGCGTCGTCGGCGGCGCGCCGGTACAGGCCGGCGTACCTCGACACCAGCTTGCTCCTGGAGTGAAAGAAGTTACATACTTTCAGGATTATGTTTATCGTAGGCCTATCTATATCACAAATAATACGAGTTTTGTTCATAGTTCAATAATTGTCATATGTATTATTTCTAAAAGGTGTTTTTTTCGGTGGAGTGGCTCGATCTCTAACTACCTCACCAAAAAAAAATAAAAAAAACACCCAGTTAAAGCTTATGTTTTGTATTTTGGGCGAAAAGCAAGTAAAAATGGCAAAAACCTTTTGTTAATAAAAAAATTGAATATATTTTTTATAACAAAATCAACAGAAGCGCCAAACGTGGGCGATTCATCAAATACCTCTACAGAGTTATAGGCTTGGAAATTGCTAGATGGCGCTGTTTACATAAAATACAAACATATTTCTACAATTGAGCATAGTACGGTTGGACAGAAAAATGTTTATTTATAAACCATAAGAATGCCATCTGCTGATATATATTTAACTACAAATGTAACTACAGGCGCCATTTCTAAACAATCTGTTATAACTAAAATGACAGCTGTGAGTTCTTTTTTTTATGCGTAAATATTTATAATCTACCACGCAAGTCAATAAAAATCGAAGTACTTCCCAAACTATTATTTTTCGCATGGACAGTTAGTTGTACGTGGCTTATTCACGAGTTCGTAAATTTTGTGATACCAATGTTTCTATTAGAGCAACATACGGTCAAAAAGTCAATAATGATCATATTATAACTGCTAATATTGTATTTAAAGACGATTTATAAAATAAAAAATATTTCTGTCAAAGCCAATATCTATTTTTTTAGTAGTCTTTTTTTAAGTGGTTTTCAATCGAACATATTAGCTGACCCTTGCGAATATTTTTCAGAACATCGAGAATTTATACATTTAATAATTTTCACATTAAATTCACATTTATTATTGAATCACGATATTGTGCGAAGTCTTCGCACGGGTCAGCTAGTAGTAAATTAATGTTAACATGTTGAGCTCCTTAAAGTTAGTTTATAAATAATTTTAAGTTTCTAAATATTGTCACACAATAATAATATAAATATCAATATGTTATTAAGAAATAATAATAAAAAATGACACTTGTCATCGGATTTTACTTCGTCGATTAATAACTTTTAAAATGACGGCTTTGAACTATTTATATCAAAAGATTAACGATCGAGGAAGGCAAAGCCTACCTGACATTCCCTAGGTTCATCAAATCATCATCATCAGCATCATCATCGTCAGACAAAAATATGACTTAAAATACCACCATCTGATATTTCATCATCCATATTTAATCATCATTTATTATACCATCTGGTACCACCATTGTGGTAGTTAAATATTAGGTCGCTGATAAAATTTGTTCGTATTTAATAAGTAAAAAGTTGCAATGAAATCTATTTGGTTGTGCTGTTTGTATTTGGCTGGTTTTGATACCATTAAATAAACGATATTTATAAAAAGAAAAATAAAAAGTAAAAACGGTGTCCCACCATTTTTCTATTGTTTTCTATTCACCAAAATAAGTGAATCTAATGTGAAAATTCGATACATTTTAAAGTTTTATTACAAAAAAGGGAAAAATGCGACACGAGCTGCGAAAAATATTTGTGAGGTTTATGGACCTAATGCAGTGTCGGTAAGAGTAGCAAACAACTGGTTCAAGCGTTTTCATCTCGATTATTTTGATGTAAAATATTAACCTCGCTTTATTTGATCTGTTACGGTTCTTGTTGCCGTAAGTCGATACCATTTTGGAAAAAAGAGCTAGATTAGCGTATTAGTTTTTGCGATATAGCTGAAGAGCTGGAGATTGACCACAAAACAGGTTTGACCCATTTTAAAAAAGCTGAATATACAAAAAAAAAGCGCGATACTTGGGTTCCACACGAGCTCACCGATAAAAATAGGTTAACCCTGTAGGCCAACCCTGAAACTTCCCGCTATTTTCGAGTTCAAAACACTCGAAAATATACGAGATTTGACGCGATTTTTTGAGTAAAAAAACGGTTTGTTTCGATTTCTTTCGACAACGATTTCTCGCAAACGAATCAACCGATTTTAACGCGGTTTGCGGCAATCGACGTGTTTTTACAGGGTCAAAAGCTGGTTAGAATTTGAAATCGATTGGTCAAGCCGTTTCGTAGTTATTCCAAAAAAACTGTTTTTCTCGATTTCTTTCGACAACGATTTCTCACAAACGAATCAACCGATTTTGACCCGGTTTAAGGCAATCGACGTTTATTTTGGAATTGATCGGTCAAGTCATTTTAAAGTTATTTTGAAAAAACTAATTAAAAAAAAAATTTTTCTTAGTTTTTTGAAAATTTCTCAAAAAACTACCGGTGCAAATCGACCCAAACTTTCAGGACATTTAAGTTTGGTGAAACTCTTTGGAACGCCGTTCAGTGGGCTTGATTCGGTCAAGCCGTTTAAAAGGTATAAGAGGTTTACATACATCCACAAACACACACACACACACACACACATCCACACAGCATACGGACATCATCTTAGGGATGATCAGGGAAGCTTCCTAGACCCTCAGAACGTTGAGATTTCATGAGAACTCAATTTTTGCAAAATGAGGTGAAACCAATAACTTTCCGAAAATTTTAGAAAATTTTCAATTTTCTTAGCGGGAAGTTAAAAATCTAATGAATCGTGTCCTCATTTGTGATTTTCTATTAAAACATGATGAAATCGAACCATTTTCGAAAATATTATCACTGTTGATGAAAAATGGATTACCTACGACAAGAACGTGCGAAAAAAATCATGGTCAAAAGGCAAGCAAGCACCACAGACTATAGTGAAAGCCATATTAACTCACAATAAGTTGTTACCTTGTGTATGGTGGGATTGGAAGGTCATTATTCGTTATGAGCTTTACCGCTGGACCTTCAATTCATATCTCTACTTCTACTACCAATAGACGATGAGACTTGAGCAAGAAATAGAGAAAAAAGGGCCGAAATGTATCAACAGATAGCTTGTGGTTTTTCATGATGATAATGCCAGACCACACACGTCTTTAGACACTTAGCAAATATTAAGAGTTGGGTTGGGAAGTATTAATACATCCACCGTATAGGCCTGACCTTGCACCTTAGATTTTCACCTCTTTCGGTCTCTTTAGAATTCTTTAGGTTGTGTTAGGTTAACATCAAAAGAGGACTGTCGAAACTACTTGTCGAAGTTTTTTTATCAGAAACCCCAAAATTTCTACAGCTACGGGATTGTCAGTACTTACAAAATGGCAACACAGTGTTGAACAAAATGGCATAAATATTAAATTAAATGTTCATAAAATATGATGAAAAATTATTTTGAATTTGTATATAAAAGACGAAAAAACCTTTTTCCCAACCTTATACATACATGCTGTAGAATAGAATTTAGTATTCAATGCACACCTGTCATCCAAGGGCTGCGCCTGAGGCGGTGAAGGTGGGGCGTGGTCACTGTCGCTGTGGTAACCGTCGCTGCAAGAGTCTGGCGGCGTCCGAGGCGCATGCGTCGAGGGGGCGGTCTCGGCCATCAAACTCAAGACTGCGTCGCAGCCGCGGGAGTAGCTCATGAGAACGCCAGCTACTGGTCTGAAAAGTAATAATATCATTGCTTGAAAATAAGAAAAATAAACTCCATACACGTATCGCTCTGCTTTATGCGATAAATAAAGTATTAAGTAGTCAGTACTCTGTCTAATTCGTCCAATGAATATCGATCGTTTTGCACCATCGGTCGACATCAGTCGTTTAGCACCAGCGGTCTGTTTAAATCGCTTTGTGCTAACAGTCGATTCAGATGGCTTTACCCTGCAATTGATATAGTAGCTTATTTCATTAACAGTCAATATTGATTGGTTGTATCAATAATCGATATCGATCTTTCTGCCAGACCTGTTGGACAATTAAGCCGAACGACGGACGGGTTTTTCTTTCCAATCGAATACACGAGCCACTAAAAAATCCACATAACATTAAAGAAACTCTTATAGTCAAACCTTATTAACGCATGCAGACCAACAAAGACTTATACAAAGATGGAGGGGGCTTAAGCGTAACTATCGGCTGATATACCACTTTTAAACCTCCAAAAGGTCCACAAATGGGAAAATGGTCAACATACTTGTCGAACACGCAATATAGCAGATGTGTTTTTTATGAAATAAAATAATTCAATACTCCGATTTATTATCCAAATCATCGGTTAATATATATATATATATGTGTGTGTGTGTGTGTGTGTATGTGCGCGTGTGTGTGTGTGTTTGTGTATATACACAGATACACATATGCATATATATATATATGCAAACACACACACACATGCGTGTGTGTGTGTGTGTGTGTTTGTGTGGGAGTGGGAATGTGTGTTATCGCTCCTATACCCTTTAACTGATCATCATGAAAATTGGCATATATATGTATTTTTTCGTGAAGAAGGTTCCGTTATATCTTCTTTCTTTTAATTTGACACCAGTTGGTACTGCAGCATACCAACTTCTATATCGGTCAACCGATCACCATGAAAATTGGTATGTTACTATAATTGAAAACCGCGAATCAATTTACGGTATTCATAGCTGTAAATTAAAATATATTTTTTTCTACAATTCTTAATACGATTTTTTATAAGACAAAATCGAGACCGCAATTGGAATCGCGAATAAAAGACATTACCATCGAGAGCAGAACCAAGCTCAAAATCGAGAACAGAATAGCGATTGGGACCTTGATTTCATGATGGGATGGGAATTCATTTTATGTCTATGCAGGCGAAGCCGCGGGTGAAAGCTAGTATAATCTACACATACAATAATATTAGAGAACCTTCGTATCTATACATCGAATATATCTTCAAAAAATGATTAAGGATGATGAGGGGAGTGTATTAGAATACAATAAGACTATTTTTGAAAACTGTCCGTCTATGTCAACATACTAATCTTCAAAACTATTAGATGAATTTTCATGCGGTTTGTTACAGGTAACTCGGGCGAAGCTAGGGCCATTATGTATGCTTTTCTTCATAAAAATCACTCCATTTAAAAAAAAATTAATTCCACCCATACGAAGTGGAGAACAAATTTCACTATACTGAACACGATAATTTGAATGTTGAAAAAGCGTGTTTTGTAACAATTTTTCAAAACCGAAATATGTATTTTGATTTTCATAAACTATAAAATAAATAAACAATGGAACTGACTGTTTAGTTATAACTACATAGCGTATGAATGTAATTAATATTTATAAATAGATCAATCAAATCCTACGAGCTACCTTAAAAGTAAAACCTAAGCCAAAACTGTAGTGCGTCCAGTGTTTTAGTAGGTTAAAACCCCATCGTACCCATTGTAAAATTGTTTGCCATTTACCAACCAAACATAACAAAGAAATGACTCAGACACTAAAGCAATAAGATTTATAGCGGTAAAATGCACTTATTTTTTTATATTTACATACTATAGCTCCTATCACTATATTTTTGTGAAAAAACATTCAGCACAAAAAACTAAAATACAGTAATTTTTTTTTTGAAAATATCAAAGAGATGTAGGAATTTCAAACGCTCGCCATATGTCGCACTTCTTGGCGTGACGTTAAAGTCTATGACCACAGACAGCCAATCTATAAAGTTTTAAGTATTGTGCAGTCGATTTCGTATTTTACGAATATCGTGAAACAAGCAAAAAAAAAAACCAACTCATAAGTATTGTATTGTGCCTATGTGTAAAAATACAATAAGTAATGCACCCGATAAAGTGTTTTTTATTGTACTGAGAGGTGCGTCCATAAGGAGAATGTGGTGTGAAATTATGAAAATAAGACATGATATCTCCTCCGACTTCACATAACCTTTATTCATCATTTTTAATTCCTTTTCGAAAAACAATGTAAAAATATTATGTGATAAAATTAAATTACAATAAATTTCACAAAGCCGAAACAGGCCTTAGCTGACATAGACGGCACACACACGGTTACCGCATTGGTCAGATCATCTGACCAATGACGCGTTTCAATTATTCCGAATTTTTCACATACTTTTTGCTTTTCTAATAATTATTTTCCTAAAAAAAATAAATAACATTGAAAAACATTAATAAATACATAATTCTGAACCAAAAAAGTTTACCAAAAAAAATATTTAACCTTAATATTCTTCAGGGGCATATTCGCTAGTGTATTATCACTACGCGATTTATAATGATCATTACTGCGTCAGAATCGAACGCGGGCCGTCGATACATCCAGCTTTGACTCGCAGCTTATTACCTCAACGAATGACAAAAAGTTACACAACCTTCTGCCATTCCCACCACCGCACAATGGGGGAAGGACAGGAGAAAGGGGTCGTGGGATGCGATCTTATCGCTTACTTTTTGCGTTCGTATAAACGTGAGTTTTCGCTATTGTTTCGTAATTAATATCGCCGTTAAACTGGCGCTGCATTCCTTTACGATCGCACTTAACGGGATAAAAATATAAAGGTTTTACGCGGTCGAGGTTCACTGCATCACAGACACCTGAATACGATCGATGATATTAATATAAATCGAATACCTCGGGTTCCGTATTTCTAGGCGAAGTAGTAAAAAAAATCGCATTATATAAAACCTATCGAAAATCAAATATATTCTATACTAAAAAAACCGCTGTATATAATTTTTTTGTCTAATTGTATCGTGTCTGTGTTTGTATGCATTTGGTAAGTTGTATGGGTGTGTGAACAAAACCGGGGGCATATTCGGATCATGAAAAAAAAAACAATTACTTCTTACTTTTAATTTAAGCCCAGCAAAACGGCCAAGTAACGGCTACTATTTTATGAAGAGATTAGAACGAGATGAAAAATTAACCGCTTCTAGTATTTCTCCAAAACTATAAATGTTTGTGATTCCGTTTTATTTTTCTAATATATTTTATTCCGATATATTTTGCAAAATATATCAGCTCTTGTGCACTCATTAATTTAAGCTCACGCCTATTAACATGCAAACGTAACACACGTTTATAATTCTCCAATCGTGCCTTAAAGTTCTTAATTATAACACTCTATATTCCATATCTAATAGAAAAATTTAGATTAAAAAAAAATGCTGAAATGCCATCGCCATTAAAAGGTGCGGTGGGATGACTTTTAAAGCCACGCCGAATCTGAAGTCGACATAGCATTCATTTTTACCGACAGAATCGACCGCACCCTGTCGGCGGACAGGGCACGGTCCGGTACAGGTACGAACTTGCAGAATATTCTTAACCCTTTCAGTTTTTTATTAACCCTACTAAATGCGATATATTTGAAGTCTTTAAGTTGGTGATACTAAAAAGCTTTCCCGGAGCGGTCATTGCTTTTTTTTTAAGTGAAACTTCTTTAGGCGCGGCACAAGAGTAATTGAAAATTTTTAGCACGGAAGTAATTTACAGTAAAATTTGCAGTCTTTTTACGCCATTCCCTCATTTGTTATTTGAATTTGGCATCTTTCGCCACACCAAAAATTAAAAGTTGCCAATTTTCCAAAACGACAAATTCACGTGTTACATTTACGCTGTATGTAGATAAGATGTTTATATTTTTTTTCCTAGATATATTTCTTAGTGCCCTGCTGTGCCGAGACGGCTCCGCCCGGGCAGACATGGAACGATTCTTTATTTGTTATAGAAAGCAAAATCTCTTTTAATCGTGTTCATCAATAATAACACAGGTCTGCGACGTAAAAGTTTTTTCATTGCTTCTATAATAATCTGTTATAAAATAGTGTGGTAAATAAGAATATGAGCTTGGTTTTCTTGTGTCACAACACAATGTTTTGAAAATCAAGTTATAATATCTGTAATTTTTGTATTTACCTACGTTAGATTTTACTTAAATATAGGAGCATCTTTGAAATAGTTTCGATTTAAACTATTTTTGGAAACAGAGCACCCAAATATGCATACGAGAATCAATTTTTTGTTCGACAAATAGATCTTTAAACGTGTAACACTTTTAATTACCAGCTTCATATGCAGGCATCGCTAAAATCATTTATCGATACAAAATATTAGGTTAATTTTTTTGAACGTAATGTAGATTCGTTTCTGAATTTAGTGACATTGTAGAACATTATTAATTAAAAAAAAAAGCGTGTTATAAAGGCCTGGAGTGAACTAATGACTTAGAACAATAATTTTATTTTTACATTAAAAAAAACATTCAAGATATTGTATATATATCATTACATTATACACAATCTATAATACACCATATATATAGTATATCTTTAATATAGATCTATATATCAATCTATAATATAGTATATACATCATTACATTATCAATCCTTTTTAAATCTTTCTTTGCGCAATACTCGACCAATCATATCATTTCAAAAAATACCTCTAATATAAACTGTTTTTCAATTCTACTACTTCCCATCGTCTCCGAATACCAACAACAGCTATAGGCAAAAACTGTAACGAGATAGATCCGTATCCGTAAGAACAATAGATTTTTAAATAAAAAACTCTTCAAAACTTTATTTTCGCAGATATAATTATTGGGTAATTTCCTGGCTATCGATCCTTTTACACGCTGTATGGAAATAAGATATAATTTTCTTTTTTCTAGAACAATCTTTTTATTAATAACTAGTTATGCCCGCGGTTCCGCCTGGGTCGATATAAACTTAATTGTTTTTTAAGTTATTGCATAGCTTCTATCGCGGGCCTTGAGCGTGGAGACCGAATCCAGAAATTCCGTAACGAAAATAACCTAATACCCCCACTCCGACCGACACAGCGGTGATACTTTTTACTTTTGCCATCTATCGATTAATAGCAGAACTTTTAATGGCTTTTTTGAAATATCACGTTTGTCTCTTTAATTTAGCAACTCGCCTCTAGGTGGCATTGGCTATCGGCGTTACTGCGCATGCGTAATCTCCCTCTTCGCCCCGCAATCTGGCGACTCATGCCTGCTTAGAGTTTCGGCGTTAGGGCACCTCCTCAAAAAAAATACTGCATAAATAAAATAAATAAATAATTATAATTGCATAAGTTGATAAAAAATACTATGCAATAGCTTTACCGCGGCAGTCCCCGAATGCCACACGTGTTTTTTTTATATATCGAGCAATCTCCCTTTCAAACATGATCCTAATCTCTGTCTACACTATTCAATTGTATTATTAATTATTCAATAATATTAGTGACGACCACCATAACGCCAAGCAAAAAAGTTTCATTTACTCGAATAGCGAATAAAAGCTTTTAAGTTAAATTTTAAATATTAAGTTAATTTTTATGCAGCTCGCATGTGATCTCAACTTCAAGTTCTCTGATGTTAAATATTTGACTTGACTCGCCCGTCGGTCGATGACCGCCTGCCCTCCGCCCTTCGTTGAATGATTTCGAGCGGATCAATTTTGGAAACGGTTTTTTAAAAATGCACTACGTCTAAAATACTAGCAAGTGGGGCATCTAAATCTTAGAATGTTAGACTTTAAAAACTGCCATTAAATGTGTGACAGCGCGAAATATATGCGCAGGTTTAAAAGCTTTTTTTTTCGCCTTTCTGATAACAAAAAGTAAATGATAATAACTCTTAAAACTGCTTTTTGGTGAATGACTCACTATTTTATTTAAAAAAAAACTGAGAAACGTTGCTTTCATAGTAATTATATTGATCATCCTTTTTGATTTCACTCAATGTAAACAATGGACTTATCTAATATCAAAATACTACTATCACTTTCTACGTCTATTTATCTATGGTTCGTACCATTCGTACGATACCATACAACAATACAAACAGCCTTCACCATTGCACATCGTGGTCGATTGCGGTCAATTGCGTAATGGCCCATGATTGTCACCATCATTGTGCGACCGCCTGCATAATTGCCAATGTTCAGTTGGAACATTGCCTAGATGAAAGATGGATGTCGAATCGGTTGGGGCAGCTATTTGTTAGGGTAGGTTATTTTTTGAGTGTATATAGATATTATGTAAATTTTTAGTCTCGTAAACTAATTAAGAGCCAATAGCGAAAATCAAAACGGTGAATATTGACTATTCATCGCAACAGAACAATATACTGCTCAGTACATATCATAAATATTTTAAATTCATACTTCATTCAGTAAAGCGAGAGAGATATGTAAAAAGCATGCTATGTACAAATCTATAGTCTCCGCCTACTTTTTTGGGAAATAAGCGTGAATTTATATTATAATAGTTGTTATTTATTCTATAAATATTTTATTTATAAATATAGAAATTTTATCGAGTTTTATTGTTTGCAGTGAAGCCTATCTTCTTCTACAGACGCGTTATTTATGCAGCGCTCAATCGCGTACTGAGAGTTCGACAAGCGTGTAGATGCGCGCCCGCAAACACGCACAATTCACTTTGATGTTTGTTCGAAAGCCGACAACGCGGCCATCGTGGACAATCGCTCGCAGTCATGGCCCACTACAATACTACACGATTTTATTTGTCGAGGACTGGCAGCGAGAGGCGATGGTGAAGAGGAGGCATAAAATGCGATCACAACTATTCCTGAACAAATTTTCAATATTCAGAGATAAAAAAATTTTGTTAAAATTCATAGAGTCTACTTCCGTCTGTCTAATCATTTTAATATCTATATATGTAATCTAATGTCTACAAAATAGGAGCTTAAATAATTGTTGATTTTACCGAAAGGTTTATTGGAAAGAAATTTTTCGCTTATTCAAAAGCATCCCAAAGGTTATAAAAAAAGTAAACTTACAAATAAAATACTTGTGGTTTCTCTTTAAGTCAATTTCTAAAAACTCATTTTACATACAGTTTTCACTTAATCAAACGACTTCAAAAAATTATAAAAAAAAGTAAACTTACAAAGAATTTTCAGTCTTTGAATAGATCATTTTCTAAAACCACATTTCAAAAATGCGGTTCAGAATATTTCAGAAAATTTTCAACGTCATTTATTTTTTTAACTTAAAATTTAACACGATTTATTTCTTATCAATCCAATCTAAAATCGTCATTGAATATCAATCAACGTGTGTGAATACTTCTGTTGACCGTCGCTAACGAGTTCCCCTGAACGTTTAAGGCGCTACAGCATAACTGGTCCAAGAAAGAGCATACTTTTCAAGGTCACAGACGCCCGCGCGCGCCTCAAGCGGCCACTTCCCGACGCGACCCGTTCCGGTCGCCCATCGATTTCTCCGGCTGATCGGCCAAAATCCGATCTGACGGTTACGAAACGCCGGCGCGCGGAAAGCAAACTGCTTTCACTGGAACGTTTTTTACATGCATGCATATTCTGATCATCGGAGCGCGTGATGTAATTTGATATATTTTCGGTAATGATATAGAATGTCTCGTCTGTAAAGAGAAATGATAGGGCTCCGTGTACGCATCATGACGCGGCGCCGCGGCGCGGAGCCCGGCGCAGCCAGCTAGCGAGATGCGAAAAGTTGTTAGACGAATATGGAAGACGTGTGAAAAATAAACAAAATATTTAAAAAATAATATGTAAATGACTCAAAATGAAAAGGCTACGCTATGTACAACGTTATAACTATCAAGAGGCTGCATCGTTCACGTTTAATGTAGCGAAATCGCCCAATCAAGCTTATAATATATTATTGCTTTGTATATCACTAGCTTTTGCTCGCGGCTCCGCTCGAATAGACATCAAATCTTTCCTCATTTATGCCGATCGATCACTCTGTTAACCATGAACCCTATATTACCGTTAGCCTTTCTTTTCGGACTCGGACAACGAACTCTTTCATCTTTTACATAGATCGATGACGTCATCAACCATGATCCCGATCTCGATCCCTTCTCGATTCCATACCAGACAAATTCATATTCTTTCACCGTCAACACACGCAATGGCTAAAATAAACTATATTACTTTACAGTTTCAGCTAATCCTCTTCGTTTGTCAAAAGGTGATTGAGTAACAAACATGCAAACATACAAACTATCACACTTATAATATTAATAATAGATATGATAAAACTTACCATCGTTCTAATTCATCGCTCCGTATGCCGGGTCACATATCACTTGTATGGTGACGTGTTACCTTAAGTCAGGTATGGGCAACCTTTAACATGTTGCGGGCCCAACTTTAGAATGCAAGTACATTCGCGGGCCGCGTTCAAAAAGTAGTGCATTTTAAAGTAGTGTTCATAATTTTTAGTGATAGATATCAGATACGAAATTTTCAAAATGTCTCGCGGCCCGTATGCGGCCCGCGGGTCAGTGGTTGCCCACGTATGCCTTAAGTGCTGTATTAAAAATTAATTAAAATTATCGTTATACGTTCATTAGGGAATACAATATTTTTGTAGGCCGTAATATACAGAATACTTCATATTTATTGTTCCGAACCAAAATTACAAAAATAAAACCCTTATAGTTCGTCCGTCCGTATATCACAAGCATTTTACTAAAAAATTTCATGATGTATACGATAAAATTTACAGTGTAGGTGTCTTGTACGAACCGCTACTTAGTTAAGTAGTTAAATAACAAACAGGGGGAGGGCACTTCATATATGTAACAAAAGGTGAAAAAAGATTTTTTTAGCAAACATCAATGACTGGCACACATTTCGACAGTTCTTTTAAAAAGATGTGAAGTTTTATAATCATTTTGACGTGACAACGTCTTATAAATTGGTTTGCCGGGTGACACTTCAAGAAACTGCGTTACGCTCCGCTCACGTTATGCGCTCACAATGAGAGCGAGTGAGAGGCACGCGTCCCTTCCACTCGGGCATGGTTAGCCCGCCTAAGAGCGAGAGAGACAGACATAAAAAGTGAAAGGCACGCGTCCCTTCCACTCAGATAGGAACAAGTTAAGTTGTAGTAAACGCTGTTTCATTGTACGCAAATGTATTGCAAGTTATTGTATGTATATTTGTATATAAATACGTATGTACGTGTAAAGGTAAAAATAAAATTTTGTTAATATGAAATTCAGTGCGAGATTCTTTGTATAAATTAATGTTTTAAATATAATTCTTTGTATAAATAAATGTTTTAAATTGTTACTATTATTTCATCCTTCTTCCTACTATACGAATGAATATTCACATTAAAATGATTTTACCACTCAAAGTCGTTGTCACATAAAACTTTCGCCCGTATACCGACTTTACAGGCAACCAATTTTTTTTAATTAATTAAATATTTTCTAAAATAATCACTCCAAAATTCGTTTAAATTGTGTTTCCTCCCCTTTATTTTTTAAATCATATTTTAAAAGAATATGAAAAAAACGTACAAAGATAATTAAAAAGGAATCGTTAGTGTAATACCGGCTTTGAAATAGACCACGAACGAAGTGCCCAACAGATTTTTAACTTAAGTCAAAACAACCACTAGCCGCGTGCCTCAGAAAGCTGGTCGCTGCATCTGAGCCGAACGTTGCCACTGCATTGCCGATGGCGGTCACTTAAGACGAGGGCGCCGCAAACGGCCAAAC
The DNA here is from genome assembly GCA_005406025.1 of Eumeta japonica. Taxonomy (NCBI): domain Eukaryota; kingdom Metazoa; phylum Arthropoda; class Insecta; order Lepidoptera; family Psychidae; genus Eumeta; species Eumeta japonica. Next base: position 202,400 of record BGZK01000211.1, read on the forward strand.
CTCCGCCACGCTCCGGAGCTCTGAACCTCTGAAGCCTTCAAAATTCCATCGTCCGTTAATTTTCAACTCGGAGGAATCTCGACCAAGTATTTCACTGTTCTAACGGAAGTTCATTGTTTTCGGGTTTTGTATACTTAAAAGTTCGAACGGAACAACAACGATGAGAGACCGATGTATATCTATCTGTCTGTGTGTAACGACGATTCGATTTCGTTAGCAACGGGAAATTCGACATACTAACATTTCTATGAATTTCCCAGATAAGTTAACAAAAGATAATATTCGTTTTAAATCATTCGGGGAAACTTTGTGAGAATTTAACGTAACAAATACTTAAAGACGGTCACTCCAACACACCTTCGACTTTGTCTAATCTCCCAAGGTCGTACTTCTTCCAGAAAACTCGATTTACTTAAAAAAAAAAACTTATTATTTCGCCTATAAAATGCGAGTTTGAACCCGGACACCTTCCAATTCAAAGACAATGCGCTAACCGCGGCCACTTTTACTTGGACCACGTGAAAAATCGACGATCTCAAATGCCATTACACAATTTTTCAATGTCGATGGAGCTTCTTAATTACAGCGTTTAGGTTGTTGTTTTGAAATCGTTTATAAATTTTCATACGGTTGCATAAGCCGCCTCGATCACTGAAATCAAGCTATTGCGTAATAAAACGCCTATCATGGTGTGAACACGCGATGCACAACTTTCGTGCAAAGACCCACGTATTGTTCGGGCGTGTAATTAAAATCCATTACTTCTGTCTTTATCGCTTGGTTGTTTAAAGGCATTAGCGGTGAATGGTCATTCTTTACCCGACAACGGCGGACTCGAAGAAGGGCAATGCTTGTTTCGCGTGCGGTATTTTTTTGCTTGATTTTTTTTTATGTGATGTCAAACAACGTACCCATATCAGAAAAGGTAAACATGACTTTGGGCCAAATAACAATTTGTCAAAAACAATGACTTCATTGCAGTAAGTACATATTTTTGTAATGTGTCTAGTTTAATTTTATATACGCATATATATCAAACTAGATTATATCAGATGCAAAATTTATACAAATGATTCGCACACAATCGCTTAATATGAAGTCATTCGAAATCAGATGCTAAATTTATACAAATGATTCGCACACAATCGCTTAATATGAAATCGCTCGAAATCTAAACGGATTTGTACCAATTAATAAACACGGTGTAAGAAAAAATGTGATTCTTGATTAGTTCATAAATTTTGTCGAAAAAACTATCTATTATACGTCAAAGTTCAACACTGACATGATGAGGATTGTGGGTAACGTGTATGAGCGTTGCCACCATCACGACCGTCATGTGCTCTGGGTTCAATCTGAACGATGCACTTAAAATTTCGCGATAGACGTTTTAAAGACAACCATCCAAGTTGATTTCCTCAAGGGGAATTTCTTTCAGAGCTACGAGTTCATCCAATCATAGAAAAAAAATGATTGCAGAAGACATTTTTGCAGGACTATCTCGAGAATTAATCTTGCATTACTTCTATTTGTAGCGATCCTTCACTCGTCCATTCCGCTGTGCGTAATTCAATATTCAGCGATGAGCTTTCTCGATCCCTACCTCGCTCTCGGTTTCGATGCTGGTTCTGTTCTCCACTACGATGCCGTTCCCGTTTCTGAATTAGTTTCTCCCTCGGATATTATGTATATTTAATTTTTTCCTGGTATTTAATTTTTTTTACATAAAAATTTATCTCGTATATATATGTGTGTGTGTGTGTGTGTGTGTGTGTGTGTGTGTGTGTGTGTGATGTCATTGAAAAGTGCATTTTCCTCTGCATAATCAAACAGCAAGAATCGTCAGCAAACATGGCCGCTATCGCATCGCGAGCCATCGCCGACGGCAGAAGGAAGCATCCGGAATGCCAGAACACACCGCGCTTCCTCGAACAATACGGCGGAACGAATTGATGGCGAAAAAATTGCGTTTATCGCAACAGCAGCGGATGCGGCGCAGGGCGCTGCCTTCGGGGCATCCCGAATTACGACTCTGTTTTGGTATCGCCGCAAATCACATTTCCTGCGCAACGCCGCGGTATTTTACGAACTTCACTCGTGATGTTACATCATACTGTTATTGTATAATAAATGGACAGAGTGCAGAACTGTACCTTTAAATTGTGATGTCGTTCCTAGAAAACTGTTTTTCGATACAATAATTGATCTTTCGTTTAATTAATATCGATCGTCACGACGCGAAGCTTTCGAGGTTGAACTCTACTCTCGACTTGTCGAGGTTAAGAAGACTTTTGGCCTAAAATTGCCCCTATTATATTCATATTACGCTTACAGGATGATATGGATACATCGAGAAATACACTTTTATTAATACATTTCATTTTTATAAAAAAAAATTTTAGTCTGTTTAACACAAAAAAAAAATTTAAAAACTCATATACGTCGAAGTGTCTTCGCTTATACGTCCTGTATGAAGTCACGATATCAGCGAAATCCTTTACATATCGCTATCTATTTTTTTAGCCTTAGAATGACAGCGAGTAGATTCTTATTGAATATCATTAGGCTAATTCGTTTTCTACTTTAGAAAAATTCTGTTTCATAAAATTCTTTATGACAAGCAAGCATATTTTCTGAATGTGATTGGCGGCGCCACTAAACGTGTCGAATAGCTTAAAACATTGCAATACCGTTCGATACTTACAGGTGTCACTAAAAGCTGTTTACAGATTTGTTTATGTTTCTTTTTTCTTATCAATTTTTTAAGGTAATAATTTTTTCATTCTCCATTTTACCTACTCTGAAAGGCAGGAACATGGTTTTTATTAAACACGAAATGTACTTTACGAGGCATATAATGCTAGATTTACCAAAATGTAATTTTGTACATCCACAACAAAAAGAAATCAAAGTCAAGATGTTAGTACGATGACACAGAATGTCAAGCAAACCCTTAACTACACACTGTAACAACACGGCTTCGTTCGTATTGCCATGTGAACAGATATTTAGACGTATTTTACCGAGTTTCATTTCAGTGTTTATTTGCTTAATTTACTGTCTAATTTTAAAATTCTGAAACAAAGCACTGAAATATATACTTGAATATTTATCATAATTTACATTTATATTTATTTTAAAAATAAGTATTTAAATCGAAGTATGCTGTTTCACTCATACGAGCGTAAATGGAATACAAAGTAACACCCTTATAAACTAGTATCTCTTTATTAATATAGTATTTCATTTCAATAATTCCGTAAAATAACAATGTTTATATATTTAGTATTAACACGTTTTTTTCCCAGTTAATTTGTTACGACAACTAACCTGTTAGCGACTGGTTATAAATTTTATGTAACCACATGAACGGCAAGTTGTCGCTTTTTGATCGAAGATTAAACTGTCACTTACAGAAAAACGATGCTTTCTCTTTTAGCACATTCTACTTGATGGGTGAGTGTATAGTCACAGCATCATTTTATTGTTTAAATATTTTTATATTTTTTTTTCTCACTTATAAATATGTATATAATTACATTAATTTCCTAAAATTCTTCTTATTTCAGAATTTGTTGTTAATATACAATATATTAGCTAATTTTACACTAAATTTTATCAACAATCCCTAAACTTTAACATATGTATGTCATTTAGTTGTTACGCAATATTAATTCCGATTTTATCGACACATAACCGTCACTTAACTGTCATAAGTATATGCTAAACCTAGGTATGGTATGGATCGGCACCATAACGAACACCTAAGCTAAATTATTGTCTTATGCAAGTTCACCATGGATCTTTGTGACGGTTTATATTGTGACGGTTTATAGTGAACGTTGATATATTTGGGTGTTAATCTGTTACGGTTGGAAAAGATTAAGTTTAATGCTTATTCGAACTGCCATAGATTTTTCACCTCACACAAACCGAAATTAATTAGAGACCTTTTCAATTCTCATATATCCGGGATCACTTTGGAGCGTTGATTCTCCGCTCGGGATGGTTCTGACTGTGATCTGATGATGACCGCCCAGAGAATGTACAGGAGAAAGTCGACATCGACATAGTCATCGCATTGATCAGATAAATCCATTTATACCAAATATGTTTGGTATTACAGTATATTGGTTGTTGGACAAATGTTGTCCTATGGAAATCCTAGCACTTAGAACTGTAGACGGTCTTTATTCTCAATGCCCTATTAGTTGAATGTGCGTACAGCGATCTGAGCTTCCACCAACTTTTCTATAGATCTGCATCGTCAGATCATACTCCAATTAATCCCAAAAAAGAAAACTAAAGATCAAAATAAACCTCGTACTTATGATAATGTTTTTCTTTGATTGCGCGATATTTAAATCGTTCTTCTGATTTGTTCCCTCGGCGTTACAGTTTATGAAAGCATCGTTCGGACTGCATATTACTCACATATTTAGATGATAATCGCTTTGAGCTTTTAACGAGAACAAATTTTGTGATTTATACAAAAACACGGGTTGTCCAAGTTAAAGTTAGAAGCCTTCGATGGATAGACTATTCGAAACCTTTGAGCCCATAGTCATAACCAAGAATTGAAAAACTCACCTTGTATCGGATAAATCCAAGGTCGGGTCACTCCTCTTGATCTGTCCAACGCACGTCAGCACAGACTTGTCGTTGTCGACCCTGGCCGCTAACGACTCCACCAGAGTCTGGAGCTGTCGCAGCGCCGGTTTGTCGACGATGGTCAGCAGGGACTTATTGTCGATGAGCCGCCTCTCCACGTCGCCATGACTCAGCGCCAGAAGCCGTTGGTGTGATGATGAAGCCGGGTCCTGGTTGATCGTCACCGGGGACTGTGGAAGATAAGGTTATCGAATATCACATTGCGCGAGCCACGGCGACTACCTTCATCTGAACAAATTAATTGTATTGTTAGCTCGGTATTCGGCAATTCGCCTATTACGCGGGAGTCGTGAATTATAGAGTAAAATAATTCTCAGATCACTCGCTTTAACAGCAGCCATTGTAGGAGAATGGAATCTTGATCTGGAGCTTCAAGGTTCAATCGCGAACATGTATTTTTTTAAATGTCCCTAACTGATTCCTCATTTGTTTATTTAAACAATACCTACCACTCCGACAACATACAGTGGTATCAACGGCCTTTAGTTAGCAAAGTTTTGAACCAGAACCTTTAATCAAATGATATATGATCAAATCAAATGATATATATATAACAAAACACTACAGAAAATTATCTATACATAAAGGTAATTGAGAAAAACTGCACTGGGGAAATTAAAAATAGTTGTTAGAATACATTTCAATAGTTTTTAAAAATTTCCTCAAAACATTCGTTTACGAATTAGTTTAGAATAGATTTTGATAAAATTTGGTATGGTAATAGTTTACTTAAGATATTTCTTATCCGCTTTCGCTACTATTTTTTATCTAAAATCTAGATCGAAACCAGAGCCGTAATGAAAGACGGGGCCAGGATTGAAGTAAAAACAGGAACAGTTCAGCATCATGTTTGACGGCGTCATCGATCTACATAGAAGTTGAAAGAATTTATTCGATGTCCACGCAGGCAAAACCGCGGCCGAAAGTTTATAATATAGTAAATAAATCACTAAATATTGCGTTATGAAAATATTTCAAATAAATTTTATTTTTTAGTACATAGTTATTCAATGGCAACAAAATTATTTTATGTCATTGTGCGCCATCACAGTGGTAATTATGAAAAATTTACTCAATTTCATAAGTATTGTACTTACCTCTTGTGGAATGTTATCCATGTTTATTACAATTGCCGAATTATAGCTATATCTTTTGTAACGTTTTTACTGCGATCCGTTTTTCCTCAAGGCGGGATAAACATACATACTACGAAATCAAGTTTTTAGTTCAAAGATTACGTATTCGTGGAATCTCAACAAGGACAATAACTGAGCCCCCATCAACTGATCAGTACCTAATGACACTCACCAGCTCCTCTAGCTTGTGCAGGGCCTGCTTGTAGACCTCGACATGCCTCTGCAGCTCGTTCTTCATGGCCACGTGCAGCGATATCAGCGCCCCCGATGAGTCCGCCGTGAGTCCATGGCTACCCAGGCCTGAATTCATAAAACTGGTTAGATGGATCGTTTAATTACTATTGTCGTTGTTATAAACCAACACCCATTTTACATGTAGGCCACAGGTTTCCACATGGTACAACCTTTGCATATCTCACTCGCTTCACTTACATCCATCGATCTTTTCGTGCAAACTCGTCGGTTTCGGTTGAATTTGGCCCTTCTATAATATGCCAAAAGTTGATCGGCATAAGATTTTCTAGGCTGACCTAAGCCGACCCTTTCATCACACATATTCGCTAACAAAATAACAAAAACAGGAAATTTAGGATATAACCAATGGTTTATGTAATTTGTTTGGCCCTTCTGCTTCAAAATCTGATTTAAAAAAATGGTTTTAAAAACTATACAATACTTGTTTGTTTCTGATGTTTAAGAGAAGAAGAATGTAGGCAGTCAAAAAAAAATATTACATAAAAAATAAGACTGATCTGATACGCTTTATGCTTCTGAATTTTTTAAACGATAATTATAGAAGGAGGTTAGTATGATTTAAAAAAAAATCTGTTTATAAAGATTTCGGTTACTCGAGCAAATGGCGAAATGGGTGCATACAGGTAGAAAAAAACATTAATTTTGTATAAAAATTCTATATGAGTAGTGTTACATATTTATTGACTTTTGTCAATGATTCCAAAAATTAAACTGAACAAAGGTATTTTTGTAATTTTTTACTGCATAGAACCTTTTCAAGCACGTAAAATGATCACACTACCTATAATTCGTTTTAATTTTTTTTATACAATTCATCTCTTATTTAGATGGAACTTCGAGAAGAGATCCACAAATTATTACATCGTATTATAATACTATTATATAGAAAGTTAAGGATTTCGTAAAATCTTGTTTAGAAGAATATTTCATTAACTATGTGCATTAAAGATACATAATATTTATTCTAATAGGCAGGATATAAACGTTACAAATTATCTAATGAAAATATGTTACATTACAAATTTTAATATGAGTTGTGGGTCGTTTGAGATCGGAGCTAACTTCGGGTCAAATGTATATTAAATGTAACTTAAGATGGCCACCGAACTAACTCTGATTTTAATAACGTCTAATGATTCAGACGATAGCGAAAGGATACAAACGTAATTTAGTTTTTAAATTTTAGCTTTTATTACAATTTATCGATAGTTAGTTGGATTTCAAAAAGCACTAAAATTATGCGGAGATTCTTAAAGTACAATATGGCTACACCCCTGTTTTATAAAATCAAATAAGGTATAACTGGCCTGTATACGGTTAACATTAATATTTATGTGTACAGTACAACGCACGAAACTGTCGCTGTGAAGTTAGACACGAAAGCGTCGCAATGGCGTAAAATAGGAACGCGGGAAGGGTCGGGGAGCGCTGAACCTGCACACTGTAGCATTCGCGGGCAATTCAGAGCGGTAGAGTTTCGTACATTGTACTGTATCCTTTTTCTTACAGATTAGTGACCTCAAATAAAACTCGCATGAATAATTAATCTTTTATTTGCACATGTAGGATTGGAAATGGAAATTTGTATATAGGATCGAAGTATAGTTGAATAGTACACACATTATGTAATTGGCGGCACGAAATCATTGTACAGTGTGCCCTCTGTGAGTGCACACGCAAATTTTTTCTAGTTGCCTTTTCTCGTATCGAACAACTGTTTTCCATGTTATATTCTGTATTAAAAAAATTAAGCTCCCAGAAATGACGTAAAGCGAAATCCACCTTCGACGATTACCCTAAATTGTATTTCGAGCTGATGAAAGATTCCACATTCCATACAGTTCACTTTATGAACTACCGAGTAGTTGGCTACATTCGGAATCTTTATTATCAAAATAATCATAATTTCGTCATTGCTAATTTTCTTTTCTCATATTAAAAAAAAACACGAATGCAAAAATTTATTTCATTTATGTGTCAATCCGATTCGTCAGATATATTTCAATTCCCGAATCGGCGCCCGCGTTTTTCATTCAAATAATGCAAATCGGGCGTAAATATTTTCCTTCGCGATGCAGTGGTCGAGTATTTAAGCATTCAAAACAATATCGTTATTCATAGTACATGATTCACTTCCATCCGGTGTGCGGCTTATCGCGCGTGATCTAAAAAAAGGCATAACATTCGCGTTCATCACGCTAATTATATAAACTCGGTCAAGACCGACGCTTATCTGCATATGGGGGTTCGAACCCTAATTTATTATTATTGTGCTGTGTAAGAATAGACTCTAAAAAATTGTAAAATACTATTTCTATGAGGCGAAGACACGTGTTTCTAAAAACGATTGAACATAATATTACAATAGTCTGCGAGCATGAGCCAAAAAATTACAATATGTGATGAGCATACATTATTTATTATTTTGCATAAAAAATATTTATTATTAGGAATGTCGAAGGTACAATGTTATTTTAATATATGTCAATTTAGTATTTTGTGAACGAGAATTATATATTCTTAAATTTCGCCGATAGGAAAAAGTGATTTTTAACAGTTTTTCATAGACATAACTTTTAAAGAAGTATAACAGTATCATAAATCCACTATTCATTATTAACTGTCAATAACACTACGGCTGTGGAAAATTTTGGGTGCATGAAATGCAAATTTTCCGAGAATATCTTAAAAGTCTTCTTGATGACCGTTTTCTTCTTCTTCTGTTTTCTCAAATTTACCTACGGAACCCTGTAAAATTACAGGAATCGGTCCCACCTTGAATCCGCTTTCGCAAGTGTAATATAATTAGTTCAAATATTATTCATCTTCGTACAAAGAACCTTGAATTTGCTTAACCCTGGTAGAATCAAAACACTGGACTTGTATTTGGCCCTGCAATAAAAATGTGCAGGTATAATCATAATAACACAGGTAAATGAAAGAAAACTTGGGCCATAATATTTCTATAAAAACATTAACATAATTGTAATATATAAAAGTAATTCACCTCAATTAAGTTATAAAATACTTCAATTTTCATTCAATTTTTTTGTTAATTTAACCAATTTCGTGATCCTTAGTAAAAAAAAAAACAATCAGTAAAATAGTGGTGACGTATTTACTGATTAATAAATACACACAATTTATTTCGTGTTAAGGATCATCTCTTAGAGATGAATTATTCATTTGTTTATTTTAGATTTAAATAGGATTACGTAAAAAAACAAATATTTCATAACAAAAAAAGTTAATCAGGGGCGAGTCGAACCAACACAATTTGAATACCACAAATAAATAAATACGGCAGATTTCATGAGTGAATATTTCTAAAAACGGTCATTGAGCTCTATATAAGCTACACAAACTATTAAAAGGTTGCTATAAAATCTGAGCATGTGCGAGTCATACTCATACATCCAGGGTTTCGTAGGGTATTGAAATTGTTCTTACGAATTCCAGTCCTAATCAAAAGTATGAATCTTATTCACAAGTTTCAAAATTTGTTAATTCTTTAGACGGACGATCAAAAAACGAAAAATAACTATAGGTTTTTTTTTTTTTTAAAAAATGTATTTTTTTCCAAATAATTCTAAAATGTATAAACAATACTGGATTTAAAAAAAAATAATATTGATGAGGAAGAAATTGTCATTTAAACTTCTGTAACTATTTCCGTACCGTAAATATATTTAGTTTGGCATTAAAAATAGAACACCGCAAGGCGAGTACTACGCCATTCCGCTGCCTCGAAATCGACCGTACTTAAGTTTTTTTAGGATAAATGCGTTAATATAAATATTAAACAAAAATATTGTGTCACTTAAGTCTTTAAACTTAAAAGACAAACAGTCTAGGAAAAAAAAAATAAACTGAATTACTTTTTGAGTTTAAAATACTATTCAGAATTATCGAAATGCCGTTCAAATCAAGTGATTCATTCAAAAGATATATTAGACATAATGTTTGAAAATAATAACATTTAAATCGTTTTTCGTGTAATTTTCACAAGCTTTCTTAAAACGAAAACTTCAATCATAAGACTTTCCAAATCGTACCCAATTCAAAAACGTAATATATTATCACTGATTTTTTTTTTTTTTGTTGGTAAACCATACCTTTAATATTTTATCAAATCGATGATTGAGAGATCGTTTTCAACGTTATATTATATATTATTTGAACGTTATCGATTATCGTCCCTATCCACAATAAAAATAATTTATTATCAAATAAATGTTTAAAACAATACAGTTTTCATACTTAATTTCAGTAGTAGCAACATAAGCAATTCTCGCACTGTAAATAGACTTGTACGCGTAACTGCTCTAAGTGGGTCGTATCTCAACACTGTGCAAGCCTTAGCAAAAGATACACGGCCGAGATAGACCGACAGACCGACAAACAAGCCATACAGTTCCCTTATAAAAGATATTTTTGCCTTTTCAGTAGGGCATAGAGGACGGGGAAGCTTTGAATATAATAAAGGCTAGCGCAGGTCGACAGCCAACTGCAGTCACTCAAGAACATGTTCAAGCAGTTGAGATATTGATCCGAGAGAATCGAAGAATGTGTAGAGCTTGAACGGAGAACTGGGTATTGGATCAGCAGCGACGCGAACCAGCATTCACGATCACCTTTCTCTCCTTAAGCGTCATTCGCGTTAGGTGCCGCACAAACCACACAAACCGGTGACCAGAAAGTCCGCCGGGTACACTGATACTTATTTATGATTGAGCGATTTAACAGTGGCGATAAAAAAAAAGTATACGATACACTTACCGGTGACGAAACATGGCTATACAACTACGACTCCGAAACAAAACGAAAAACTATCGTATTTTTTTTAATAAACCAACACCAACAAAATGTCGCCTGATGCTAAACACACGGAAATAAACGGTCGCCACTTTTTTTGGTCATATTGCTACTCTAGTGTCAGACGATCAGAAAACATTTAATTCTGGGTGGTGAGCGACAGTTTGCGTCTCAGCAGTTGTACAGACTCGGTGTGATGAATGACCGAAGTCACGAATCCGGCACCTTCTTTGGTACCACGATGACGTCGCGCCGCGCACGACCGTCAGAACGCTATATTTGTTTAATTCAAAAGATTTGTCTGTCTTACCTCACCCTCCGTTTCCCTGGCTTATCACCATGCGATTTTACTAATTTTTCAAAATAAAAAATAAATCGAAAGGCAAAAGATTTGAGGGCAAAGACGATGCACTGGCTGTCTATAATTTTGAAATTATCTAAAAAGGAAGGAGGCATTTTTCAAGTGGTTTAAGCGCATGGAAAAGTTTACACATGCTCATGTAGTGTAAGTGTAGTAATAAATAGTGTAATTATTGAGTAAATTGGTTTTTTTTTGGATTAACCCTCATAATTGACTTTTCTATACGTTTCCGATTTCTTAATCTTGAATGAATTTTTAACCTACTGTTTAAAATCCTTAGGTTCCGATTTCTACGTCAAGTGAACTGCAACTTATAAAGAAAAACATGAGCGCGATGTGTTTGTTTACACTTTCACTGCCTCATTTTCTCAACTTCAATAGAAAAAATTGTATAAAGTTTGCTTGTACTTGGAGTTCCTAGAAAATGTTGGGTCGTGCAGAGCAAAGACTAGATAAACTAGACTATAACCTAATAACCTTTATTTGTAGAACAATCGTGCATTGGCCAATATGTTGTTAATGTCGAGTCTTATGTACCTTGGACGGCTGCGTCGAGCTGTCGACGTCTAGAATCCAGCACATCCCTTGCGGCTGGCTTGTACGAAGACAGAGCGGTGGCGAGTCGAGCCGCTGAAGCTCGGGGTACGGCCTGCTCCCCTAACAGCCCCACCAGCCGCCACGCCATCAGCTCGCAAGGTAGTTCCGGACGAGGCGTCACCTCCAATGATACCAACCTAAAAACAAAGATAAATATTCAAATTGATATAGTTATCATAAACTTTAATAATAAAACTTTTTCAATATTCGCCGAACAGAAACTGTCGACTCTAAGGCCAAAACTTACCAGAGACATGAGCTATTTGAGGTATCTATTACATCAGCTATTTAATTAATTCCTTGACAGGTTTTAATGTGCTCGTGGACCGGGAACGAGATTTAAGTCGTCAAAAGGAACGTATTATCGATAGTTGTTACGTGAGTATGGAAACTAAATGGGTATTAAATTATTTATTAAACAATCTTTATAATCAGATAGTCTAAAAATACATGAACTAGGATTCTCAATTGCCAATATACGAAGTCTGTGCTAAACTAATGCAAAACAAAATAGTTGCAATTTTTTCTGAAAAAGTAAATTAGTGGTGGCACTTTTTTTAATGTACATTAGTTTTTTTTTCACTTTTTTACAGTTCTCCGATTTAACAGAAAGAACTTTCTAAATTTCTCTGATTTATAAAAATTTTAGATCATTTTTCGATTATATCTTTTATTAACAGGAGTAACATCATTCATTGCAAAATAATAATAACTGAGTTTTTTATCACGTGAAAATAATTGAATTATCGGTTTCATTTACTTAATTTCATACATGAAATTAAAGAATATTGTTTTTTTATAATGTACGAATATGATCAATCCTCTCCGAAATTTAGCTCTACTTCGTCTATTACAGCTCCATTTCATCTTACGTAGGTATCATTTATACATAATATTCGTATTGAGAGCAGATTGACCTGTCGCAGTAGACCAGCTGATTGTATAGGGCCTTCAACTAACCTTCCTAAGCTGTTGATGCATTAAGAAAAATATTGTTATTCCATAGTTGAGCTAGACCGTAGTCAAGACTGATCAAAAAACGAGTTTTCTTTTGATTTGAATTGAACATGGTCTAGTCGGTTCCTGTTACGTCTTAAAGTTTTTGACTGCTTTCAAATAAAAAAAAATATATATTATTAGTGGGAACCATTGCTATGGTATATTTTACAATGCGGCAATTTCCAAAAATATCTCTTTTAGTTCCTTCAAAATCGCTCTTGATATGCTATAAAAATAATTTACTTATAATACATATTCTATGTTAATTTATTGAATTTCCTTATAGTTGACTTTAAATATAGAGAACATGTATAATAAAGTCAACTATAATTAAATATTTAAAAAAAATATAAATACGCACATTTATTTAATATCCCATATATTGACCCAAAACAAAGCATTATCTTCTTATTGACTTACCTAATATATGACTGTACTTTATAATATAGCACGTCAATACATATCCCATTTTCAAGTGTGTCATTAAGGACATAATATTACATGTAATGGCATAATCGTGTTTTAATTAAGGGCCACGTAAAAATATTATAAGAATGATATTTGAATTATTGATTATTATTGTGATAAATATTTAATAACAAACCTGGCTTATATGTTACAATAAGATCAATATCATTATTTTAAATCAAATTCAATTTTATGAAGCATAAACCAAATACGTATGATAGGTACGAAATAACTTGCGCCATAGATTTTTTTTATATTTTTCACTTCAAAACGAAATAAGTGCCTGTGTAACAACGTGATTTTCCAAACTGCACGACATAAGTTGACTTCCCACGTTTTACGATTTCTCAAAACATTTTTAGTACTACCCCCATCTCCGTCGATATACTCCTAAGTGCTATGCAGTTTCTACTGTATTTGCTGTATGCATATGCGAGGTATCGATCAATAAATTTCTTACATATAATTTTATGTCAATTTCTTAAGATATTACAACTCAACGAAACTCTACTTAAAATAACAAGTATCGATTATTAACAATAATAAAACAATCTGTTTAATACATAGAAACGATTCGATTTTAAACAACTCAGAATTGTAAAATTTTGAAATCGTATTCATAAAATTATTTATGCTTGTGATTTTTTTATGCGTTGCACATATTATCCCGCGCCAATGCAAGCATCTACATCCAAAACTTATCGTTATCATTATCATATTGAACCTAAATGGATTGCCTATATGGCGCATACACACTTTCATAACAAAAGATTTTGCTGCTTAATATGATGAACAGAAGGTTCAATTCATATCCGATAAGGACTCAACATTAGCCATTTTGTTGCATAGCCCTTTAGTGATTTCTGAAACGTTTAGCCTATACATAGGAGCAGAACCCACTTATTCAATAAATATAGTCTATATGGCAAATTTGATCTAATGAAGAAGAAGTAATGCCTATTTGCGAAAAAAAAGCCCTTCTACGTATTCATATTATTTATTTTATTGAGATTTGGAAACAAAATACGAATGAACAATCAATTTAAGATATAAAGTTAAGATGTAAACAGATTAATTAAACTAATGCAAGTAACACAAAACTCTCAAAGACATCCATGCTTCATTTACACGAAATCAGCAACTAATATGACAAGTAACACGTAAATTATAGAGCGTCATTGAGTTATGCATAGTACCGGAATGAGCTCTTATCGGGCGCGACGTGATAACAATTATTTACAAAAGTACCATAATTCTCGGACATTTATGTATTAAAACAATCTAATAAATAACAAAAAGTGGTATTCATACGTTTGAAATAGTTAAACGTAAAAAATCGCTAATGTACAACATGACGAATACTGAAGAACATACAAATAGTGATAATAACGGGTATATGCTTAAGTGTTGAAATACAATGCTTTTCTATATTGTATTTTTACAATACAATACAATATAATATTGTATTGTAAAAATGCAACATATGTATCTTTACAAGAAACTTGTCCGTTTGGCTTTGCTTATAAAAACACATTCGCTATTTTGATAATCGACATCAAAAAGAGCTAATGTGAAAATTGAGACATCAAATTATTAAGGAATCATTAAGTTATTGTCTATGCTGTATAAAACTAGCTCATATTCGAAGTACGTTCTGTTCTTCATTTTATTTCCCAGCCCACTATATATTTTTCTATCTCGATCACAATCCTGGTCTCGCTGGCCATTACGGTTCCGGTCTCATTCTCAATTCCCGATCGAATCATCCTATAAACATCACGATAAATCATCCTGTGTGTATAAGTTTAAAACCCATTCTATCCGCCAGCCAATTCTCATTCGGATTTATTCAGCCGCTTATGTGTAATTCGTTCACAAACATCCAAAAATCCAAACAAAATCTTGTATTCCGTCTTTCCCATAAAAGCACATAAGGTGAGCACCTCATAATGCCGAGGCAATTGTTTACAACTTGCACATAGAATTACATCCATTTACATTCACATTTTAAGGATTTCTCAAAGAGCGTCAAATCTGTGTTCCCAGCATCCCTTGCATCCTACGACCTAAAAAAATTCTAGTTTATAATATTAAATAATGTTATAGTCTAAGATCCAGCATTAGAAAAATGTACCCTCATCTGTTAATTTAAGCAAATAATATTTTATTAATTAATTAGATAATATTAGTAGCGGCAGAACTATGGTGGCAGACATTATTCTCATTTTAGAATATTTTTGTCTGTCTGTAAAACATTATTTGATTCAATTAACAAATACATTTTTCTAATATCGGATTTTAGAGTATTAGAAAACTCTCTCAAACGAATGAAGCCCCCTCTACATCGTTTATTTTATATAATGATCTCAAATGTCACAGCGCATTGTGCCTTGTAACTTGAAGAGTGTAACTTTAGAACTCGTATTAGGATACTTCGCGGACTAGTATTTTTCTACGGCTCCCCTCGTACGAATTAGTGCATATAGAAATCCAGCGGCTATGGTATTTTTATTATTTTTCAATTTTAACTCGCAGGTCTATACACCTGACTAATTTTGGTATGACCCTCCTTGAGTCATTGCGTCCCGCGCGACATATTCCTGTAGATGTACCGTGGTATTGGCCTTGTTGTCCGTGATACGTTTTTTTTGCTCGTTTTAATTTCGTATTTAAAGTTAATAATTCCAAAAGAATTTTTATTATACTCATTTTATTAAATAAGAATTTCATCTAATTTCTATGTTTTTCTGTAATGATCTTTGAACTTTCAGCCGAATGTATGCTAACAATACAGTTATCGTAAGATATACACGTATTACTGGTTTGATTATTTTTATTTACTTATAATAAACCAGAGTCCGTTTCTATTTAGAATGTGGCCCTCTAGAATCGATAGATTAGCAATCCATTCCTGAATTCGAAATTTCCTATCCAATTCTTCTATTCTTTTCACGTAACCGTCCAAGATGAATCAAATCTCGCAAGTTGCTTTGGAGAACGTCAAGTGAACTTGGAAAGGAGAAACTATCTCTTTAAGGCTGGGTTACGCAATTCGATACTTACTCGAATCCCACTTGTCGGCCAGTGTAAACACTAATTTCTAACATAATATTTGTAATTCAAATTCTTGAGTCTCAGATGAGTACGTTTGGAACGACTTTTTCGTTAAAATTTTTAAAGCGATAATCACTATTGGACTTTGAATTCACATAGAGGTGAGAAAATCAAAATGTGACGGCAATTGAAATCCGAAATGAAAGCTTATGTTAAAAATAAATCATTATCGTGAAATATAAATATAAAATTTCAAATTGTCGTAATGGTACAACTACATTCCATTTAACAATTTTCTCGACAAACACACTCGTCGACGAATAGAGTTTCTTGACAGTCGTATGGAAATGGTTAATTGTTCTAGTTTTGTATCAGATCTGACGCAAGCGAATGCGTCCACATTTTAACGGCAATTTGTCGGCACCAATAAGAGATGATTGGATATTGAACTTTTTGTTTCTTATGGAAACTTAAAAATGGAACATGAGATTACCATCATCGCCTGCGATGCGAAGATTTAAGATTGCTCGTTGTTGAATGTTTGGTTTCGGAATATAAGTTAATGAATAATAACATTAAAAATAATAAATAATAGAATTTAAAAATCCGACTGTAAAAAAGTGCTCTAAAAAAGAAAAAGAGAGGATGTAAAAAATCATGCATATCAAATATGACAAAATAGTTTAGGTCAAAGACATTAGATTTGTTTTGCTTACTTCCTACCATTCTTGCTACATATATGCCTCCATTTCAGCATTCGGAAAACTGACTAAAAATGACCTTCCTAATTTTACGAACAATTTCAAGTTTCTTAGCGGAAAGATTAAAATCATAATAAGTGATTGACGCATATACGTTTAATAACCTTAGATTAGCCGGTGTTCATCGTAGTCAATAAATCGAAATTAATGAATTTTTCGTCAAAACTGATTCAACACTAGAATTAACAAAACCCTTCATTGGATTCTTCTACTTCTTTATACGAGTGTTTTAGAACGCAACTCACAGTTCATACTGATCTCAAAAACAAAATTTTAAAAAATAAATACTTAAACAATAGAATGGGTGTCTATAACATAGTTATATTTTCCCCTAAAAAATTTTTGATTTTTATTCGTGAAAACATTAACTAAAGGCAATTGTAATTAATATAAAAGCTGGATAAAGTGAAATATTTTAATATATGTGTGACAAGAAATAGTCAAGTTTAACTTATTAAACTTGACTATTTCTTGTTTGTTAACTTGTTTACCTTAGTAAACAAGTTAACAAAACAAATTATATTATTAATAATTAATTATGATTATAGAAAAGATAATTAATTTTAATTGTAGCTACTATTATCAGACCATTAGATAGCGGGTAGAGGGTCTAAAATGTGGTCACTGTAATTGTCCATTTGAAATTTTTAATTACCTGTTGTATCCTAAATACTAGACCACGATCGGCTGTTATCACTTACCTATATTTTATGTAACATATGAGCGCACTGGACCGACTAATTTTTTATATATATTATTGTTGTTTACAACATGGCTACATCATATATGTAAAAGACAAAGTGTTGGTGAAAGATTGCGCTGATGTATATAAAAAGAAATGTAAAAACTACAAAAATCGATTTTAGTAAAAAAAAAGTCTGAAATACTAAATTTTAAATAATAAACAGAAACGAAGATAATTACGAAAGGTAAAAAATATTATCCAAGACGCACGAAGTATACAGACCAGTATTTAAATACTGTTAATTTGGTTCCGTATTACTATTGAATTTCCCATAATTTATATGGAAAATTACTCAGGTTATTGACTCCCATCCTTTCCCTTTGAGATATAAACGGAGCAGATTTTCGGTAATTGTCGCCGGCGCATTCCAAAAGGTGCGCGCAGGCAAGCCCGGTACCGCAAACCAGTCCGGGCACATTCGGCTACTTTCTCCTTTTTTCTCGTTTGTGATAACTCTACACTAGTCAATGATATACTGCACGAGGAATATGGTCGGGCCAACGTACGGTGATAAATACTGAGACAGTTTTATTATACAGGTTTATTATATACAAGCAGTAGATGAGCCGAGACAATTTTAGCGCTCGCGGCGCACTGTGAGTGTTCAAATTGTCTCGGGTTGTCTAGCTCGTACACTATAATATGCCATAGACTTTAAATGCTAAAGGGCCTGCAGTCACTGTATCCATCTTGGAACAGATAGAGAATTTTAATTTATGTCATAAGAGAAATAAAAAAGGAGTCCAATAGTTACTCATTACTGTCCAAAATCATGAGATCTTTATCTTAAATCGGTCTTCTAAAATAAGATTATAATATCTAATTAAAATAGGAAATAAAGTTTTTGATTCGGGTCCAATGAATTTCTTTTTAAATGATTAAACTACAATGATTTTTCAATATTGTGAATTATGTTTAATGGCAGACTAGTTTCGTATACTAACGCACATTTTATGGTTTTTAAAGTCTAAGAAAATAATAATTGTACATCCAAAAGGTTAATATTCATGATATTATCAATTATGTTATAAAATAATATTCATACTTGAGTTTTTAATCATATTAATAATACGATGACAACAAAAATGTTTTTTTTTTAATTTCTTAAACTGTACTTATTTACCATACCATCATATTTTATAAAACCGTAACTTGCAAATGGCTTGCGTAGAGACATTCGGAAGGAAATAAACTGATGGACAAAACCACAAGACGTAATACAAGAAAAATAGAGGCGGTAAAGTCGCTTTAGTAGAGAAACTTAATGCATTGTGTTATTTGCGATTAGCATAGATGCGTGAAGACATGTTTCTGCGCAATAGAAAATCGTACCGCTCGGCATACGCCCAAATCGTTAAATTGACGTATGTGCCTCATATTGAAATTGAAATTGAATGTACTACAGTTTTAAAAAAACAATTAGAGACAAGTATTCACAAGAAAGAGTATTTCTCTTATCTTTTGTGAGACAACTACAGATAACTAAAATTACGTAATGGCGGCGTCTTTTCAACCAGCACTCATAAAACAAAGGTTTTTTTTTTTATATAGGAAATGCACGTCTATATCTATCGATCATGAATACACGCGATCATCGTACGGCATCTGTGCTACACATTTGCGTCATACTGTGGTAATCGGAGTGTCATAGACAAACGTCGGTCGATTACGAACTGTGGTATTACGAAAGTGCTGTCAAAAGAAAAAAGGAAACGTTCTAAGACGACGGAACTACAACTTATCGACACGTGGTCGATGTCGATAAGTTGTAGAATCGAGATCGAGCTAACACCCATAATGCCACTTAATAGTGCCGTTGCTGTTCATTTGCAAAAATGAGCATTCTCTTATTGGACTGGAGGAACTATATCGATACTTTGACGGAGACCAATGACCGTTCAGCGATGCGAATGTACGCGCGCTCTGTGCCGATATAAAATAGTCTATGGGCGAATTCCTGAAAGCGTCATATTAGAAAAAGTTATCATACAAACGTCAAAAAATCCTATAACAAATCAAGCGGACGGACAAAGCGCTTTCTAAAATCACTTTCGATAAAACTGTACAGCAATAAATACGTCACAGTAGAGTATTCACACACGAAGTGAAAGTCGAGACTAATCTGCCGATCGGCTTTTACGACATCGATTAATTAAATCGATTCGCGCGCTCGATCGATACACGATAAATTAGATGGTACATGATTAATTTATTGTACGCTAAGTAAATCACGTGTGTGGGCTACCTATATATTTAAATGAACACTAGTGTTTCGTTATGTGTACGTAACATATATTTTATAACTTGCTTCCGGTCGATGCTAATGAAACATTTCTCGTAAAAACAATACTTATAGAATGTTTCGTAAAGCTTAAATGTCTCATTTGAGCCCAAACACGCAGAACTTAATTTTAATTCCAAGACCTAGTTACATAGTTTTCTTGGCTAGGATATGTATTCTAGGCATTAAGGGACGTTCATTAATTACGTGAGGCGCTTAGAGGGAAGGAAGGGATCCAGCTAAATTTCACGCGATTTTGAGTAGGGGTTCCTTCCCGCCCAATTTCACCTAATACTTTTTTACAAGAAATAGTGCAAAACTGCGAGAAAACTAGGTTAAATTAAACATGTTTTACCACTAAAATATAACCATATCCTACTCAATAATATTTTCGAGATAGTTATTTTCTGTGTGCAAGCCACAACGGCTTAGAGTGGCTAAATCGACGAGGTTGAAGGAGCAGATGATTTCACTGAAAATCACATAAATGTGTCGGTTCCAATAGTCACTCGCTAAAAAAATTAAGCAAATTATGTTTTTTTTTTTGTTGCAATTCAACTTAAGCACAGATTATCGTATTTACGATAAAATATTCATTTCAAAAAATCTCATGGGGGGGGGCGCTCAAAGCAAATTTCACGAAATCTTACCAAGAGGAAGGAACGATCCAAAAATCGCCAAAATCACCTCACGTAATTAATGGATGCCCCCTTAGGCGTCCGCTTCGCTTGGCGTATATTAAATTTTGGCAGTGGTTGTTTTTTATAATTCAAATATATCCGCGATTCCGCCCGCTCATTTTTATATTGGCCGATCTCGATATCGGTTCTGATGCTGATCAGGGGCCATCCATAAATTACGTCACATAAAGTATAAGGTTTTTGACCCCTTTCCTTGTCACAGATAAATGAAAACAGCAGCATTTACAATTTTTTTGTTGAAAATACTTTAAATATTGAAAAAAACAAAAATCAAACCTTTTTTTGTTTTCTTATTTCGGATTTGACGTTACAAAGCTTTTGACCTGCTCCTCGTCGCGCACTGTCACATTTCGTTGATTACGCTCCAAACGTGTGACGTAATTTATGGATGGCCCCTCACGGCCTTAATCTCGATGTCAGTTCCGATGCTGATCACAGCCCTCATCTCAATGTCAGTTCCGATCACGGTCCTAATCTTGATGTCAGTTCTGATGCTGATAACGGCCCTAATCTCTATGTCAGTTCTGCCGAAACCGGTTCTGGTCCCGCAATCAATTTTAATACCAAACCCGATACCGAAACACAATCCACCATTGAATATTGATGTTAGCGACACCAAATTACGTACTTTTTATTGGTTTTTATACCTTTTCTTACATAAAGGTGTCAATCGTCATTCTTAAGGACATAATCCTACCTCTATGCAAAATTGTGCTACAATCCGTCGGCCGTTGGCAGTCGACGAACATCCAAACAAACAGACTTTTACATTTATAATAGTATAAATCACCAATAACCGTCTACATACGATCCAGCATTGATTGATAATACGTGATGCGTGACGTGTATGTACGTATGTATAAATCTCATGTTACGATGTTTGTCCGCGCTAAACTCCGAAACTACTTAACCGATCTTAATTAAATTTTACACGCTTTATGCAATTTAGTCATATTTAAGAAATAGGATATCTTTCATCCCGATAAGTGGAGTAATTATCGAGTTCAAATTTTTTTTGTATTCATTCAAGAAAATTGTTTTTTTTTTATTTTATACGGATTTCTCATTTATAAATACATACAAACATAAATTTTAATTTCCCTAGACGTCCGCCCCTTAAATGGCATTAGACGGTTTGACAAAAATATTGTTGATCAAATCGAACTAAATACATTACTTCACTTTAACATTGTATAGACTAAGCTGTTTAGCGGTGTCGGAATGAAAACGGGACGAGCAGCAGAATCGACAGTCAGGACCGACACCGAAATTGAAAAACGAGACCAGAAACAAAATTAAGCGTGAGATAGGCATCAGAATCAAGGGACTGAAATGCAAAAGATGAAGAAATTATTTGCCCCCGGCTTCGCCCAAATCGGAAGTGTGACCGATAGCGGAATCAGAGTTGATAACGCGACCGGAAACAGAATCGAGAATGGTGCCAGAATCAAAATCGAAAGTACGATCAGAACCAAAAGTGTAATTAGAATCAGAATCTAAAGCGACATCGAGATTGAGATTAACATCGAACGATACAAAAAGATTAAGAAATTGATTCTACGTCTACACTGGCGGAGCTGCGGGCGGGCGGAAGGGCCACCCGTAAGAAAAGGCAAAACAAAGTCTGCCGGGTCGGCTAGTATGTATATAGATTCTTAGGTATTTCCTAAAATTATGTCCCTTTATGAGCTAAACTTATGGAGGGGTGTGTCTCATTGGGGTGATTAGGATATATCACGACATATAAGATGTAAACATACATGTTTCAAATTATGCCAAAATTGCTTTTTTGGTTTTAATTTAAAGGAAGATTTTAAAGTTAAGTATTCTAAATTGGATTCTCATTATTTCATTATCATTAGATTCATTTTTTTTTCCTCGTCCCAGTCTATAAGATTTTTTTTTGTTTTCATAACGTATTTCCAGATTCGATTAACACTACTTGTTGAAAAAACTAAATTAATTATACAATATTTAAGCGTTGAACAACGCCCATCGACCTAAATTTTCTACGAAGTATTTTCTTAACATGCTATAATACTCGTATTGTTTGGGTCCGAATTCCAAACATTAATTAAAAATTTCTTTTGAAATTTTTTCTTTTAATTTACTCCTTTACTCCTTTTAAATCTGTATATGATCTCTCAGATATTCAACTTCGCCCAATTCAAAATCTCTTTATACCTAAATTTTCCTAAAGCGCTGAGAAAGGTCATTCTTGATTTGTAATAGGAAGAATAGTAGTTATGAATTCTCGTGTGTCTACCTAGAGCATCTCCAAAACCTACTTTCATAGGAACAACTTGATTAACAACACTTTAATAAATGATTACATTACTACATGACCCTTATACTGTCTGAAATTTATGATACGTCACTATACAATACTATACATGCAGTGCATGTCCTAGTGATAGTTGACTATATCAGGGATGTATCCGAGAATATTTTGAAAAAGCAATACACAAATAACATTATCCATCCACGACTATTAAACACGGTGATTGCGTAAACCAAACCGCTTGCAGCCTGCTGATGTGTGGTGAATAATGATCTTTTAATTTTAAAAAATCGGACAAGTGAAAGTAGGACTCGCAACCTGAGGGCTCCGTACAAAATTAATTATGTATGTAGATATTTCATCCATCAAGAGTGTCGACGTTTTTTGTCCGTTTTCTATACCGATATTGCTGGCGAGATATTGGTGCCAGGAGTTCCAAAACTTTAGCTTTGTTTTGAAGAATATTTTCGAACTTCTTTCAAATAATCGAAATTTTAAAATACATATGTTTTCACAGTGAGACATAAAAAATTTATCTCATGTATTAGTCTGAGTCACGGTAAATACTCCGATTCTAAATGTAAGTTTGTAATAACCAAAATAAATATATTTTTGTATAATATGACTACAAATTAACGACTTTCGACTTTAACCTTTATTTGTGCTGCAAGACCCTTATTTTTACCAAATTTCAAGATCCTAAATAAATGGGAAGTACCCTATAGGTTTTAATTCTCTTCGAATATCCAAGTATGCGACATAAAAAAACCGTATTTTATCCGTATTTCGTTTTATGTCGTCTTATAATTTGATTTTTCACAGCTCCAAAAGTTTGCACGCTTGCTATTTGATAATAATTTCAAGTTGATACCTCGATATAAAGATACATAACCTCACAAATTAACAAACTTGTTACGTAATTCTCTTTGTTTGACAATAATGTACATATTTCACTATATACGATAACTCGAGTCACACTAATCAAATCTATAACGGATGCCTACTTAAGTGATAGACGTCGTTTAAGCTGTTCTACTTGTGATACAAAACTGTGGAAAAAAACTCGCAACTTTTACCAAACTCATCCATAATAATGTAGTAACCGATCACCGGAAACCGTATTAATTTTTTTCCTGTATCTAGTTACATAAAGTGTTACCACACAAAAAACATATATTACGTAAAGCGTGCATCTGTATAAAGGAAATAAATATTTATCGATGTTACGCATCTTATTGCGGCTTATATTATAATAAGCTAAGGAACGAGCTACTATACTACTATACTAACATCATTACCACATCTCAATGCCAATCTCGTGTACAGAAATATGCTCGATTCATTTGTGGCTAGAAATCGAATGCTCCTTTTTCTTTTAAATCCTTTTTCATCGAAAGCTAGCCCTGGTTAACGGGTTACCACATATTTTAACTGCGTTCCTTAACTTCCTTAAGTCCATTTAACATGTCCATGTGAATACGTATATTCTCTATCGTTTTAAAAGTAAGTATCGAAAACCACCTCATTTCCTGTGTGGGCGGCAACCAAATAACTTAACGGAAATCAATTTAGACAAGAAAATAGACTTGACCTTTTTTTACTCAAATTATCTATTACGCCTCTTGCCTAAAGAGCATGTCTTACGAATAAACAAGACTATAAAGCTTTTGCTGAAATAGTAGGTGATATCAAAAACATTTGTTTAATTTTTTGGTTTTTCGTTGTTACAATACACATAAGCGTCATTGGTTTTTGAGCCCTTCTCGATATTCGATTTTACTAAAACATTACAAATATATACTTATTAAGCAATACATTTAATATATGTTTAAATTATTATTTAAATATTAATAAATATATATACTACACGATATCGTTCCCAATAAGGAATAGCCCGAGTTGGTGGATGCGGTTGTACACTCACATTTCACAGTCACTTACGCCCAACAACACTGATTGTGAGTGATCGCTGTTCACAAATTAACAAGACCAGGCTTTAGCTAATCTAGAAATACAGATTTGATCAGGATAATCTTCTTCGCCGTTGGCGAGTATTACTGTTGAGTAAACAAATATAGTTTAGCTTAGAAGAGTTAATACCACGACAACCGAATAGTCCAGATGAATCGAAACGATATAGGTACCACTCCTTCTTTATCTATAAAAATTTGATACAAATGCTTAATTTATAAAATACTCATATAAACAAAGAAGTCAGATAATACGGATGTGGTTGTATAAGCATCAATATTTGGAATAAACTTTGCTATGAGTTTATATTTGTACATGAATTTTAAACTGCACCAAGATATTGAACATTTTTTTTATATATTCGTATGTTGAGGGTAATATCTGAAATTACCGATAGGATTCAAAAATTCTTTCACCAATAAATAGTTGCACTATTTTGGAATAATACGGGCTATATTTTATTTACTTTTTCTTGTTTTTCTTTTATACACCAAATTTCATCTGGTCAGTGCTTTCACCGTGTCATATAAACAGATGACTCCGTCTTGTTATGAGGAGACCATAAATTCTTACGTATATATCTAACTACATACTTACATAGACCACAGCAATTAGCTAATACGTAACTGAGAACGCAATCGCGTGCGCAGCATGGGACAAGAATAATATTTCACGCGGGCGGCATAATCGATTTAACGAACGAATGGGATCGAGAGTTGAACTAGAAAATAACCAGAACCAGAATTGAACCAGAAAATCGACCTGCCACCTACATCGGGATCAGAATCGAGTGCGGGACCGGGGACGCAACAGACAGTGGAGTTAAAACTGAAATAAAGAACAAACAGGTATCGTGACTGTAATCGAAAGAGAGACGCTCCTTATAAAATAATGCAGAATTCATTCTACGTCCACGCGGGCGAAGTTACTAATGAAAGCTAATTGAAAACTTGTTGCCAATAACATAATGTTGACATTTCTTTCTATTACTTTAAGCAAAGATTTTTAATCGTGTACTAGTCGAGTTACGTTGTATTTGAAATACCGGTTTCAAACTTAACTTGACTATGTAGAAGGAGTATTAGTAACTAAAGACACTAATATTCATTAGTGTAAAACAAATTACGTTTTGTAAAACTCCGTTTAAAATAAAAAGATGGCAACTAGCCGCACAGACATTTTTAATAAATATTAGATAACCTACGAACACATTACACTAAACGCTTTGTTACGTGTATTATTACATCGTAACACCACCTCATCAACCTTAAACTGTAACAATCATTACCCTAATATCACGTTACATAATCTTTATTACTTTTTTTTTAATCTTCAATTAAATAAAAACAGAACTCGTAACGTGAAAGCTGCAGTCGCCAGCGACCGGTTGCCTCCATACGGGTTTTTTATACACTTTCGTTCGAGTCAGGAAAGCGTTGGGAACGCGTTAATGTGAGATGCAAGTCGGCCATCTTGATTTATAAGATGTTTCCCCGAACGTTCCGCATTGGTGAACGCCTGTCGTCTGTCTAGCTATAACTATTAGGGCTGTCGACACGCAGCTCAGCAATAATCTATGGTTAACGTATATCCTGTTCCGCCGAAATGTGTTAAATCTATATTTAATCGGACCGAACAATCCTGGATAGGGGTTAACGAAGTGTTCAGCGTTTTGCAAAGGATCTATCTTGGAAATTCAACGTTACATACCAATAAAGTTAATTATTGATGGAGTGGTCGCCCTAGAAAATTCTATGAAGACCGTATCAGTGGTATATCAAAAAAGGGCCAAATTTTAAGCACCCGAAACCGACGAGCTTAAATGAAAGGATTGATGTCAGTGAGGCAAGAGAGATACACAAAGATCATACCATATGGAAATCTATAGTCTCTGCCTACCCTTCTCAGAAATAGGCGTGGATTTATATTATTAGGACTTTAATTAGGTTGGTTTTTAACTGTTTTCCGAAACCTTTGGTTTTTAGACTTTTGTCTGAATTTTCTATACGTTTTATACGTCTCAAAAACAACCCACCTAGTGAGTAAAGTCTCCAGCATATGCGAGGAGTGCGGCAACGATTCTACCAGCAAATCGATGGGCAACTCCGCCGCTACGCTCTGAAGAACTCCCGGGCCGAGCCGCGACAAGATGGCAGCGGCTTCCCGAAATTGGCGCCCTTCGGCCAATAACAGCACGCGTCGTAACGCCAGCCGCGGGGACGTGTAAGTGTTCTTCTCTCTGTCCCTCTCGCGGCGAATTCGCTCTCTACACTCGTTCATTTTGACGGGAATCAACGAGGATCGCCGAAGATACAGGAGAACATATTGGGTTGTCAAAAATCACGTCGGCGATTCGTTATTGAAATCGATTCGCATTTGTAGCATCAGCATATTTTTACCTGTAACAAATAAAGTTTGCCTTTAGTTTGGTTTGTCTTTTTACATTTTATTTGAATACTCAAAATAAATTAATACTGAAAATATTAGTGTTTATCAAATGAAGAACTCAGGCTCAAAGTGTAATTTGTCAACAAAAGGACAAAATTTAGTTTTGAAAGAAAAGTAAACATTTACACTCTCCGAAAACAGGCAGTGACAAACCGTATTATGATCCATAAGTAAAGTCAATCAAAGTTCTCTGTTTATTGACATCTGAGGGAAGTTATGATAAAGAAAAAAAATTATAATTCGGAAAAATTTAAAACTATTATTTCAAGGGATTTTTATATAAATCCCATGAGCTTAATCCACGATTCTAGCGATGAAGATAAGTAAATCTTTCTCTGTTCAAAATCAAAAGCGAGATCGGGAGTGAGATTGATATCGATCGATACGAAAGATGAAGAAATTCGAATATATTAAAACGAATGTGTGTATGTTTGTCACTTATGCGTATCTAAACGATTGATCCGATTACGGTGAAACTTTGGTGATATGTACACATGCACGGGAATATTTCTAAATAAAACAAAACATGTGGCACTTGGGGACTGCCGCGGTAAAACTATTGCATAGCATTATTTATCAACTTATACAATTATAATTATTTATTTATTTATGCAGTAATTTTTTTTCTTTGATATTAATTCAAGTTTTTCATCACTTTCTTCATTAATAAATGCACTTTGTTTATTCATATTTAAAACACTTTCATATACAAATTTTACGCGTGTAGCTATTCACCAGCAACTGCTATTCACTGTTATACATAGATACACCTATGTATACATATATACCTACATGTATACTTACGGGGCACATACGGTGAGTGTGGCATTATAAAGATATGATAGATACCTATACACCTATATACTTTCTCACAAACTGCTGCTTACGTATTCGTCCGATTTCAGAGCAGCTCGTCTCCATCCGGGCGAGCTTCGTACAGTCGTACCATATACATACACGTTAAGCGAACGCTCGGCCGAACTACAAGGTAGGCGGAGTGGGGGGGTGTTAGATTTTATTTTCGTTACGGAATTTCTTGATTCGATCGCCGCGCTCAAAGCCCGCAATAAAAGTTATGCAATAGCTTAAAAACTAGCATTAATCCCCTGTTTCATCCTCATGTTTGTACTTCTAAACCGAATTTCTGCACCGAATCCAAAATTCTTTTGGCTCTTAAAAAAGCTTTTGAAAGAAAAATTAATATCTATATATATATATATATTTGGAAAACCAAACCTGAATTTTTAAAATATAGGCATTTATTCTATGAAAATATATGTAATATACTTCAAAATATATTGATACTAAAATTTCATAATGTTTTTAATATCTTTTTGAAAAACTTTTACGTGTACATATCCTTATTCTAAAAAAAAAAACCTAAGACTTGGGAAAACAAGGTTTATCTTTATGTACAATCGCAAAAGCTATATTCAAGTTACGAAAAGAGAAATATTTAAATATATTTAAATTATAAATAATCATTATTTCATTAATTATTTGATGGAATATCTATACTCCTTTACTTGGGTAAACGATACAATTTACGATTTCATGTAATTATTATATATTCACATTACTTTTTCATCCACTTAACTCCATGACGTTTTACTATAGCTTCAAATGAAAAATGAACAGTCCATACTAAACC
This sequence comes from Eumeta japonica, assembly GCA_005406025.1. Taxonomy (NCBI): domain Eukaryota; kingdom Metazoa; phylum Arthropoda; class Insecta; order Lepidoptera; family Psychidae; genus Eumeta; species Eumeta japonica. The sequence continues at coordinate 231,595 of BGZK01000211.1, forward strand.
GAGAGTTAATCAAAATCGATTATCAAAAGAATATTGATGACGTTCTGGCAGAACACTCCACTTTGAATTGGTCTCAGATGGACTCAAGTCAGGAGGTGAACAGCCAACGTACAGAAAAAATCCATATACACTAAAACCAGAAACATACATCAATAAGTTACGTGAATAAATAAAAAGTAATGCTTCAAAATGTAGATGAGTTTGCGCAGAGATCGGATAAGAAATCGAAAAATTATACGACATGATGTTTTATAACATCTCGTTCAGTGAAGCGTGCTCTTCGTGAACAGTGATTTCTGAATATTAACGAGGTTGATCTGTTTATTCAAAGTAGTTCTGGTCCATTAAACTGTTTTTATTCCATATATTATTTCCACCGAGTGTTTATAATTTGCAAGCCGACACCGAAAAAAGGTGCACAGAAATAAATAAATACGACCGCTTTAATGGTCAAAAATCCATACCGATACGTTCAGTAGACTTTTAAATATGCCCGGACAATAGATATACGTGTTTCCAATGTTGCAACTATTGGGCGTCCATTAAATATAGTATATGACACTTCTTGACACCACTATAATCTATTACATAACGCCACTAAACTTGTAGTATTGTATAAATACAGGATAAGACCAAAAAAACTAAACCGAAGGCAATAACAGCAGAAGCAAATGAGATGTTTTTGATAATACTGCACAACATTTAATGATAAGAACTCACTAAGTAGCTCGTATTGCATAATTAAAAAAAAACTAAACGATCAATGTAGTATTTTTGTTTTTTTCAACATAAATAATGCGCAGTAAAGAATTAAATCAAAGAATTTCATATAATATTTTTTGGAGAAATATTCATTTATTAAAAATTAGATATAAAATAGGGAATTGTGAATTATATAAATAATGAATAGTAAATTTCAGGAGAGAGAGCGAAAAAGCCAAATGGAGGGGCGTAACACTTTCTCGTTACGTTACGATTTCCGTGAGTGACGTCCAAAACTAGACGTTTCGTTGAATTTTAAAAAAATATTATAAAATTTAATTTGGTGCTACACAAGATCAATCCGTAGAAATATTTTTAAATAAATACAATTTTGATTGATTCCAAGTTCACCAGCACATTCCGTATCATCCCTTCATGCGAACGCTCGCCTCGGCCACTGAGCGAAAACACATTGAAATAAACCCGCATGGACATACAGTTTCGATGAGGTTGGTTAAAACTCAACTAAACTGAATCATCAAAACCCGTTTTTAAATCGTAAATTTATTTATCTATTTGTAAACAATGACCGCGGAAGCGGTGCGACTCGCCGAGCAGTACCGCTAACTGTCCGGAGATACCGCTGTATACTCGCAGGTTGCAGTAAATAAATACTTTGTAATATAATAGGACGTATAATTTATTATTTATTATATATTTATATACTAAAGCGTATAATAAACTAATTAAAGCTAGTAAATGGATAATTTTTTAGAACATTTTTTCTATTTCATCAAAATTTTTCTAATCAAGTAGAAAACACTTTGAATATAGTCAGTTATTTTTTTATGGTTTTTCTGCATTATTTTATTTTTATTTTAGATGGCCAAAATCAACATGTTTTTGACGTCGACTATTAAGCGGCATAAATTTCTTTATAGACAGCACAGTATCGGAACTTATCCGTCAAAACAGATTCAACATATTTTTAAAAAGACATAAAAAATCTTTTGAAGAATTTGGATCATTTCAAATTGTCGTACGCAGGTCCTTAGGTGCGCATTTCTTCGCGCTTATCCTCATGACAACAATTAAACAGGTGTGGCTGTGATTTTTTTAAAATTTCTCGAGGAAAATTTAACGCAGTACAACGCACGATATTCAGCCGCTGTGAAGTTAGTCACGATAGCGTCGCAATGCCGTAAAATAGGAACGCGGGTTAGAAAGAGGAAGGGTGGGGGAGCGCTGAACCTGCGCATTGCATCATTCGCAGGCAATTCGGAATGGCAGAGCTCCGTGCGTTGTAGTGTACATTGTTGATATTATTGTATTATCATAGAACTAGCAATTTTCGGCACAACGACAGATAGGACGTAAAAAAGTAAATTAGTTGAAATATTGGTCATTCTATGAACATTAAAATTAAATGAGAGCTTGTAAAAGTGAATACTAAAAAAACAGATACTCTCGAAGAATTCTTTTTTCTAATCCTGAAGAATTCTTGTTTTTCTATTCTGATTAAACACAAAGAAGTACGTTAATCAACATTTTTCTTCAAATTCGTGACGAAAGAAAAGATTTGCGAATGAAAAAAATATTTTATTTCGATATCGTACTGAGAAACGTAAGAGTGATTAATACATTTCATACAAGAATTGGAACGATAATAGAAAAAGATTTACCCACGACAGCAAAATAGTATCTTCCGACGATTAGCCGTATGATATTAGATGATCCACATAATAGAAATATTTTACCGTTTGTCTCAAGCTAAAACCGTTATTTCGCAGTGAGACAGGTGCTAAAGTACATTACACCGCATCCCACGCTCCGCGGCCGCAGAAAAGTTGAACCTCATCGTGTGGCGTGTTACACAACACCGCCGATGTCTGCGATACCAGCGATATCTGCCATTTTGATTGTACATTGAACGTATACATCATTGATGTACTGCGAAGTTAATTACTGAATTCGTATGTTGACAATAAATTTATATGTAAGAGGGGCATTCACTATTAAGCGAGAATGAAGTACAAATTCTTTAGAACCAAAAAAGTAAATACTGGCTGGTAAAACTGGAATATTTTTAATTTCATTTTCTAGAATGGAGATTTTTTTTCCAAAAAGGAATTTAGCTTAAAAAAAAAATAAGCGAAGTGGGTGATGCTAAAAGGCGACATGTCTGAACAAAATAGCATTTAATAAAAGTTACCGGCAACATTCTCATTGTCACTTTTTATTGAACGCCCCTCGTATAAATTACATCCGTATCAGCCAACCACGAAGAGATAACCTTCAACAATCTTTTCTTGGACCGCAAGCCTTCTCCAATATCCCATCTGGTTGGGGTTATTACCGTGTTCTTAACAAGCCGTTAGAACTTTACTTCCGAAACGCAAAAAAAGTGGTTTGATTTGGGTTATACTAAAAATTCATCGACAAGTCCCACGTGGTCGAAATTCGAATCCGGTATCTTCTGATTTGAAGGCAAAGCCTTCTGATTTGATCAGTTGACCATGACTGATCTATGCATGTGTACGTACGTATACACACACAAGAAAGTCTTAAAATAATCCTCACAAAATATATTTTATATTTACTTTATAACACGGTAACGGTAAATCAGAAAGCTTATTGGCTTAAATAATGAAAATTATGTTCCTTTCAAACATGTGCACTGTTTACTATGCGCAAAACCCATAGCACACTACATAGGGCGATAATATCGCGAATATACTTTCTAGTGCGTACTGACCCTTATACGAGAAGTGTGATGTATCACTCAGCCGAGATAAATGGATTGTCACCGTGATCTTGCCAAACACGAAATTTTGAAAAATGGCACAAACGAACGATGCGGTGTCAGTTTATGGGCTCACCGATATGCACACTACTATTACGAGTTTTTAAAGAAATCTCGTCTGCCCTTTTTTATGGTGGTTTTCCACCGCTGAACCTCTGAACCGATTAGGATGAACACTGGCAGATGGGCGTTTCGATATTTAACAATAATCATGAATAATTACAATAAAAATATATAGAAGGTATTATCGTGTTTGATCCTGACCAATGAGTTCCTAAGTCAAGCTAAACTTCTCGCTCCGGACTACGGAGGGCAAGTCAAGCGTCTGGCCCCGACCTGCACGCAGCCAGCTCGGAGGGCTTGGTATCCAGGTCCCTCGACGTCATATAGAAATGATTGAAGGACTGTGCTCCTGAACTTGGAGCCATTAATATTCGCCATAACAACACTTTAGTTATCATGTAAGGTAAAATAATTGGAAAAATTGCATATTTTTATAAGACTAATTATTTGTCACATTTGAAATATATATCAGAACCCAGAGCGAGATCGGGGCTGGGAATCACCTTCCGTTTGTTATGTTCTGTTTTCTTCCTGGTAACTTAGTAAGAAACTCTATTTTTTTTTTTCATTACGAAACCGCTTAGCTAAGCTAAGAAAAAGTATTTGTATTGAAACAACGGCTGAACGGAATAAAAAATATAAAAACATACTATAATAACACTTCAAATATTTTAAATAAATTACTGTGACTGTGAAAAAAAAATATTGCTTTATTTAAACTATAATAAGACTGTCACAGAAGTGTAGCTGTACATTGGAAATATTTGAAAAATTGAGTACAGTATGGTGTATTTGACTCCAAATCGATCATTTTTGGATTTGTCGTTGGGATTGGAATCATTATAAAGAAAAAGCTCACATGGAAACCTATTACAATAGACAAAGAAATCTAGTCTAAGTCTATGTGCGCGAACCGCAACAAAAACTGGTTTTTCATATTTATATCTCTAAAATTCGTTCCGGTTTCTGCCCTTCACTCTTCTTGTTACTGGCATTAAATGGGTCGTATTAATAAAAGTTACTCGAATGATGCGCCTATCAAGAAGTAACGTATGAGCGAGACGACATATATTTTTTTCCATAGCGAAGCCCTATCACACTCTCGCTCCTTCCGCTCTCAAGATAGTACGCGCACTCGAGTGCGCTTTATTAATACGACCCTATATATATTTGTTATTACATATAGGAGCGTTAGTAACGCGTGGGTTAGACTTCGTTTGTACCCGAACTGGGAACACTAAACATTTTTCACTCATACTTATAGTATTCTAATTGGGAAGAAACATACAGCCTCTGCAAGTATAACACAATTTTCATTTAGCTCATAAAAATTGGAGCAATTCATGTCACTCCATTAATAGAAAATAGATAAATAAAATTGCGAATAAAAGTCTCTTAGAAGAATGTTTAATCATGTGTCAATGACGTAACAATTTGTATAGGAGAAGAGATTTAGAACACTTTGTCCATTGACAAGAATTAGCAGTTCAGGTTTTCGTTTTCTGATATCGATGATCCGCCTGCTTAGTGTGGCAATTAAAGCACTCCATAAGAAATGCCCCATAAAATGGGGTAACACTTGGGAGAAAGTTACGTGCTTATTTTATATTAAACAAGACTTAATCGATCCTATTTACACACCACACCGCCCCCATTTCATCTAAAGTCGATGACATAATTATTTTTATAGCGATTACTACAATTGACAAATATGATAATTATTAAATATCTCATTATATCTACATTCCCAGTTCTGTTCACGATCGCCGCATTTGATAAATAATTAATGATATATCACCGCCTTATAAATACTTAAATTATAATTCCGAGATACCTTGAAAAGTATGTCAATACTACAACTGAATATATTTAAGACGGTGCTATATTAGACATGAGTTTCTTATGTCGTATCCACGCATGGTGATTTCACCTCGTACACCAGATAGAGAACTGGTCTCGCTGAGAAATAGAAAATGCAGGTTGTCGTGTGAGTTTTTTAGAAACTTTACCGTTTGCCGGTATCCTTTTAAAAAGCCTCCGTGTTAACTTTCCCTCTTTCTTCGGCGGCGACATTTTGTTTTTCGTGAAATTTCATCGATGGAAAATTACGATGTGAGCGAGAACATAGAAAACTAAAAAACGTAAATAATTACAATTGTTGTAAGAGCCATCATCCTTTATCGTTCTCGTTCAATAATTGTAATTTGTTATGTCAATACTGATTTAATTTTTACCGTCCGATAAAAGTAAAAATTACTCATATTTATTTCCATTAATACTTATTTCAATCACAAGGTACATTATACAATCAATCATATACAAGAACTGATCGTCTTATACTATTTGCTTGATGCTTAATTGGTCGATAAACCAACACTGGTCAGTGACCTCCTGCTATTATCAGGTAATACTATATTTTGACTAGTAGCTAATATAAATGTTTGGCTATTTCGACCCATATTACAACCACACCATAGATACAGCGCAGAGGGATCAATTTTTCGTAGTTAATATCGGTTTAGATATATATTTTTTGTATTAGTTATATATATCTACATTAGCATATTTTCTAGATATAAAAATTACTTTACAGGATAATCTAAAGCCTTTCCGAACCGTAGAAAGTCATATTCTTTTATCACGAACTCGTTACTAATGGCGCGATTACTAACACAAGGGCGAAAAATTGAAAATGTAAACAAGGCCTCCCGTCAGTACATCAAATTCAACTTTAAAATATCTTTACTTCATGGCCATTTCATAAGGCTTGCAATGCGTTATTACATTTTATGAATTCTTCCACTGCTTCAGAAGGCATCTCCCTTTCAATAAGAAACTTGTAGGTACCTAATTTCATATTTAACCATAAGCAACCTCCTTCAAATGCCAAGCTATTACGAGAAGAAACGACCCAGTAAAAGATCTAGCTAGTTATGATCGTAGGTATTTGGCTTCTGAATATTCGGAAAGTGTATAGTACCCTTTTTTACTAATGACGATAACATTTTTCTTGGAACTCATCGCGTGGGGCGTGAACTTAAACCTACTTAAAAAAAACCATGTAAAGATTTTATAATAGTTAACGAAAGCTTAGGGTATCTTTTAGAAAATTCTGAATTCACTACAAAACATAAATAATGAAATATTTAATGAATAAAAAAAATATCAAGATTGCGTCATAAGACCACTCTTGACACTCGTAATAAAATCAGTATTCGTCTGACACAAAATATATCTATTCGGCTGCAATTCGACAGTAGAGAGATATTTTCTTGTCAATAAATCCTATAAACTAAAATACATCTTAACATACAAAAACTTGATACACAGAAACAATAAGCTCGACCGCCATACTTACTTTATACACCCCACACATATTTCTATTCTTCATATTGATTTTATTGTGATATTGTACTGTTCGTGTTTGATCACATTATAGTGTATGAATATTTAAACGTAACCGAACCTTAATATCCGTGATGCGCAAGAATCTTTTGCTCGATCTCTGTTACAGCCACCACCGATCGGCAGGCGATTTTAGGAACTCTAGAACCGTCGATGACGCTAGATCTTCAAAGTCACTCGACACGAGTAAGCAATTGCGCACCGACAGCGTCGCAGTGCCCTTCGCCGCGAACGCGGTCGCCGCAAAAGATCGCCCAACAATGGCAACGAATTCACAGTTATTTCGCACTCGAGACCGCAAACTGGTAATTTCGTTATTGAAGAAGTTACGTAATGGGCCGCCGAAGCTGCCGTTTTGTGCTTTTATACGCGCGAATCGCAATTTTCGTGCGCCGGCGGCGCTCGTAAAAAGAAAGCTGTGGGTCACCCGAGAGGTATTTAAGATAACAAAAGGCGCAATAAAACCGCAAGTGCTCTCAGTTCTGACCGAGGAGTTAAATAAGATAAGAAAAGCTCTTAATAAAATTGCAAGCGTTTTCGATTCTGACTGGCGCCGAGCTACCACAAAGCGATTTCCGAAACCAGCTCACAAAGACCGAACTATCATCGATAGAGAATTCTAAATCATTTGTCAGTCAGACACGCGTGTCTGTCCGGGCAGAGGCTTAGTAAAGTGTTGTTCTAATTCCGGTTCCCGATTCCCAATTCGCTCCCATTCCCGACGGTCGCCTCAGTTCCGAACTTAATCCCGATTTCGTCCAGTAAGGACAGTCTCAACAAAATTTACTTCTAAACCTCTTTATTTTTTTTTGCATAATAAAAAGTTAATATAAATTATTTTAGACCTTATATATATATAACTACTAATTCTTATTTAAATATTTCATCTAAAATATTTATAATATGGAAAATTACCTTTCTCTAATATTTTGGTGTAAATTGGGTTTTAAGACTGACAAATATAAATAATTCACCCTTGTCCATTGCACCTACATATTAGCTAAATGCATTTCCAGAGAAACTCTGCTGCCCAAAAACTTCATATTTCTTTAAGTTTTTTCACTTTAAATGCTTTCAATTTGTCGTAATGCTTCTAGATACAACATGTGGAATTTTATATACTTATTCTAAGTAGAAGAGTAACGTTTATTAAAATCCATAGCAGTAATGGCTTTGACCGTTATTAAAAGCTTTTCAAATATTCTATTATACCTAAAAGCTTGTACCTTAGTGTTAGCATTGATAATACTGTCGTAACAACTTGTTTTAATTTTTAAACATTTGTTCGAATGTTTGTGCTTATTTGATACGATCTAAATATGAATATTTTGTATTGATGAGTTCATGAACGGTAACCGCGTGTATGGGTTTTCGGTCTCAGTAAGCGAAGATACACGAAGACGTTTGTAATCGCCAACTGAAGAACGAAATAAAAACCTACTAGAACATATTTTGTATTGTAATTTAAAATGAGCAAGTATCGGTGACTTATTATTATTTTCAAATGTAAAAATAATAAATACATACAAATAATAAATACAAATGCATAACGAAGAAGTCGACAATTTTTCAATATGCCGATGCACTGATATTAATTATCTTTTAGTCTAACATTAATACATCGGCATATTGAAAAAAAAAAATTAAAAGGAAGTCGGGTGAAGTGTTCCAGTAAATTCAAACAATAAACAAATATGTACAGATCATTCCAGACGGCACGACGTACATTTAGATATGTAAAATGTACCAGCCTTTGCCCCCAGCACCACTCGCACGGTCGTAGTGGGAATCCTTACATGTTTTATATCAATCAAGGACAACCTGTCCACCACGATCTCGATACCGACCCTCTTCGCATCACAATCTTTATAGCCGTATCAATGGGAGCGTATCGCGTGATTTAAAACCCTACAGACAAAACATTCCCAAAAATATTTCCTATATTCACTCATCGTTTCCAGTTTAAAAGCAAAACCTTTAATCACGCCAGGCTCTGATAGCATAGACCGGGAACGGGACCGTCATCAAAAGAATGATTGCTCCATGTGAAAGACTGAAGGGATTCAGTCTACGGCCACCCGGGCGGCCGCGGACTGAGCTGGTTATCCATAAACTAACTATTGATAGGCACATTAGAAGCATGCGCACTAAATTGTCGTTTTGGAATATCGGCCAGTATGAATTAGAATATTTCTGGTTTGACGACGCATCCGAAATTCAAATTATAAATGCGGGATTTGGTAAACGAACTATGGAGCAGAGGGTAGTGGTGCAATTCTTTTCAGAATTGTTCGCAGTCCTAATTTTTTTAGGACAAAGAGGCATAAAAGTGTGATGTGACAGTCGATATCTACTGATGCTATTGTTTAAAATGATAATAACAAATAAAGTTGTAAAAAAACATTTTTTTCGTAGTAAAATATTTTTCGTAATCTTTGACCTATTTCAGACAAAAAAGGTCCGTACATCTATTACCTACGCCTTTAATTGTTATATTTTTTTTAATAAAATTGCTAAAAATTGAGATTCTTTCCAATTAAACAGTACACTATAGAAATCGTGATATTATATTTTTGGTTTTTATTGAATGTTCAATTACTTATTCAACAATACAGTGTATTCCAATCTTCTATAATTTGTTTTTTTTTATGATTTTTTATACTTTAAGACAATATACTCTTCGTGCGCATACGCTTCCAAGAGAACCTTCTCTGTACTAGTGAGGGAGAGAGGCAGTTGTGGCGCTTCAAAGAATTTTAGCTGTTTTTTTTAACAATCACTATTATAAATTATCACTTCGTCGTTCAATTGTAACGTATTGTGTATTACTTATTTATTTCCAGATACTTGCAATCGGTTCCTTTCAGTTACCTCTAAGTAATTTATTTTTTTTCCGGGGATATGAATAGAATTTATGCGTTGCTGAAGCGGGCGGGTTACGCGATTCACAAATTAGAACCTCGACTATCTGTCAGGACCGAGTGTTAGGAAATCAGTCTTAACTTTGTATATTGTCAGTACATATATTGAGATGCTTAAAACACTGGAGTTGAATTATGAAAATAAATAAATAAAAACTGGTGAAACGTTGCATGAAACACAAAAAAATAAATAGCCCATCTAAAACAAAAATAAGTCTTCAAACGAATCCGCGTTGAATCGTCATAGTGATTGACGTGACTTCAGTGGTTCTTAACTGATGTCCGATTTTCTGATTGATTTTCTTAATAAAGAAAAAGAAATTTAATTTTATGATTTTAATGTATTTTATATAAATGTTGAAATGTTTAAGAAAAATAATATTCGACATAAAAGCAGTACTAGGAATGAAAAAAAATGTATTTGCATGTCAACCGATTACATCAAGTCACGAACTCGTTTGTGGGGCACTGTATGCGCATATCGGGGTCCCTGCATACATTCAAAACTTACCCTTTTTTTTTAATTTAACATCTTTATTAAACAATTACTTGCCAAAAAAAGGTGATTGCTTGCTTGCCAAGAAAGGTGAAAAATTCCCAATTATTTTTAGAACAAAACATCTATGGACACAAGTTCGACTTTAGTTCGACTTCATGCTAGGTTTAATTCTTGTGACAAATTACATTAATAAACAATAAAATTACAAACTAATTTAAAGAGGGCTATCCTTGAGTTTCCCGATCGTTCTTTTTAAGCTAAATCTGCCTTCCCAATGAGTGGTAATTTCGTATTATATATAATAAGGTATTTCAAGAATTTTGTGTGACTTATGAAATAAATTGATTTTCAAATTTGAATTCGTATAACAAATTAATATCTACTATAGTTTTGAATTTTAAAACATAATGTAAACATATCGATAACGGAATGGATTGTTTTTATCATAATTTATTTCAACATTTTTTTTCTTGAACACCGAACCAGAAAAGTCTATGGTAATTAAATGGATTTTAATTAAATGAATTTTATGAAATCACCATAAAAATATTCAATAGAATCGAAATAAATGAGTTATAATATTTCAAGATAGTAAAAGCAAAAATATTTCAGACACATTTCATGACTTCAGCAAAGAAAATGAAATCCAAAATGGTAATAGTTCGTAGTCATAAGTAAATTCTGAATTAGTAGAAACGAGTTGTAAACATTTTATTACATTGATACTTACTGGCGAAACACACAATAAAATACAAAGCGAGCAAGTGCGAATCGAACCTGCGCACCGGGGATTCCGTACGCACGATGTAAATATGTGTTATATAGTGGGGAAGGCAAATACATTGTAAGGACAGATGCGTTAAACACTCGAATTATTTTCATTGATTTATTTGCCGATTCTTAGCACGAGCCCCACTCGCACTTGACCGATTTTTTGACGCTTTTTTTGTTACTATTTTTACGACAGAGTAAAAATAAGAAAGATAAATTAATACGCTCTAAGTATACACTCACGTGCTTAGTATCGGTTTATACTGGACTTTGAAATGACCCGAAACGAAAAGAACTATAGATTTCTTATAGATTTTCCTATAATCTATAAGCAAAGAACTATTTTCTGTATGTTTTCAAAATTATAGGCTCAGTAGTTTTGTAAATGAGGGGGATTGATCGATTTTCACCTATTTTCATATATAACTTAAAAATTACTTACTTTAAAATTATTATGTATGTACTTATATATATATATATTCGAAACTCTTACCAAAAACGCTTTCATTGCATACCTCACAAAGCTTTTTTTTTCAATTTTCTGATTTACCCAAATTCTCATTTTAAACCATTTCTGAAGTCTCGTGTTTTCTATTCTAATAAGCAACAATAATGCATTCAGACTATACTCACAACATCCAAAGTCACCGAGAAATCCGCAGTTCGGACACAACACATTCACGAGTCTGTCACTTTATCATCACAATATCCCGTTATCACCTTATCACGTTATGTATCGTACGGAACGTAGCCGCATACGTCCGTCGCCCACCAAGTCCGTCCAACGAATAACGGGCAGCGCGCTTATCGTGCGCCGGGAGACGAAAGCTCGGGGATCGGTTTATGTAGAACGTCCTAAATTAATTGCGTGTATAAATTATTATTGTCGATCCTTATGAATTTTATGTTCCTAAATATTTTTTTTGATGAGAAAGTCGCTGATCGTGCTATCGACCGAGGCAAAAGTCTCAATCATTAAGTTCATATCTAACCGATAATCAGACTGTAGCAATTAATTTTAAATAACGAAAATGACACTTAATACATGAAATCAAATTTATTTATGACATTCTTAAATAATTGAAAACAATTTTATGAATTTATGATAGCTCAGTGGTTAAAAGCATCGCCTTCGGACTAGAAAGTGAAGAAAGTAAAGCGTTTGAACCAGATTATGACCGAATTAGTAATGAAGGAATTTATTTTTAAATTAAATCGAAGGAAATCACTCACTCGTAATTTTGAGAGCGCGTCAAGAGTTAAGCCTTCGGTCCCGGAGGTTTTTATTATACTGCTGACCACGGTTTTTAACAGCTCGATACCCGAATAGCATCAGTATGGAGTGTTTATTGTTCAAACCCCTCAATCTGACATAAAAAGATAATGGGGGAAGGGGTATTTCTCAGCAGAGAAATGATTGAATCTCGACGCCTCAAAACAATATTAACTAAGTTTAAGAAAGGATCTGGCCGTTTGTATTATTTTCTTACGTCTCAAAGAAGCCTTATTGCACATATCATTAAGGAAAACAAGTTGGATGTAAGACTTACAATTTTTTTAAGCTATTGCATAGCTTCTATCGCGGGCCTTGAGCGTGGAGACCGAATCCAGAAATTCCGTAACAAAAATAACCTAACACCCCCCACTCCGACCGGCACAGCGGTGATACTTTTTACTTTTGCCATCTATCGATGAATAGCAGACTTTTAATGACTTTTTTGAAATATCACGTTTGTCTCTTTAGTTCAGCAACTCGCCTCTAGGTGGCATGGTTGTATCGGCGTTACTGCGCATGCGTAATCCCCCTCTTCGCCCCGCAATCTGGTGACTCATGCCTGCTTAGAGTTTCGGCGTTAGGGCACCTCCTCAAAAAAAATACTGCATAAATAAAATAAATAAACAATTGCACAAGTTGATAAAAAATACTATGCAATAGCTTTACCGCAACAGTCCCCGAGTGCCACACGGGTTTTTTTCTTTAGTTTTGTGCTCTATAGTTTCAGTATGGTGCAACTTTCAAATTTGGCTAATAATACATAAAAATAATTTTGGCCCTTATAGCAAATATTGTATACTGAATTGATTAATAACGTCTTCTATTAATATTTTTAGAAATAGAACGAAATTTAAATTTTATGAAAGTCACCTAGTTTATTTTTTTGTTTTATTTTGCCGTGACATTGATGCTGAACAAATTAAACGAATTGCTATTTTAATAAAAAAAAAAAATTATCCGAGTATATAAAATTAAATATATAAAAATAATAGTGCTGACGATTGAAATGGAAAAAATCAATTCAAATAATTTAAAAGTATCAGTACTTTAAATCTATACTATTGACATCATAAAAAACGTTAAAAAATTGCAAAAAGGGTCTAATGATCAACATTAATAACCAAAAATGCGTTATACATAGTTTCATTAATATTTGTTTGAACGTAAAGAAAATCAGTATGAGAGTACTTTTGGATTAATGTAATGTAATACGCGTTGAGGCAGCGTGGAGACCACGTCACAGAATCATGTAAAAAGTTATTGTTCTTTTTAATGTCTTAAGTATTGCATTCGGCATAACGTCGTCCCCGAGGGCAGGTGTTCGAGAAGCCTCCGGGCGATGAGCGGAAACCGCGCGTGTTTCCTGCCCATTTTCAATAAACCACTATTATTATTTATATACTATTTTTCCGTGCCGCATTCGACCGAAGAGCAATAGTTTCCGTGGAACATTAGAAAGAATTCATTTTAATAGTGTCCAATTGAATATATGTAAATTCAGTGGCCGCTGCCATGTTTTATAAAAATGGCATCAGACTCCTATAATGAAAATACGACACCTAGCGGACGTTTTGCGAAAAACGCCAAAATTTTCTAAAAATCAGTAAGGATAGCTAAATTTCTCATATTTTTGAAAATCTACATGTAGATTATACTTTTTCTACCAACCGTACATTCGTATCTTTATCAGGAAATAGTGGAAATACAACAAACAATCGTAATTTTCTGAATATTAGTGAGTTTTTGAAATTGTTTTTCATAAGCAAAAAGATTAGAATCTAGCAAGTAACTGATCACGTCAGCGGATGAACCGGCAGAATTTTGTGTTCGCTATCAAATGAAAGAAGAAAGTTTAATCTTTCATAACACGTATAAATACAATGAGCCCGTACACGTACAAGTGAAGTGCGTCATGACAAACATATAGTTTATAATAGTGACATAATATTTTTACGCAATCGTTTTAGAACGGCCGAAAGATTGAAATGTCAAACTGACGCCGATGGTTGCGTAAGCGCATGTAAAGAGAAGACTATAATTCATCGTAGACGCCTCCTGTAAAATCATCATTACACTGTAAATTATTAATTCGATGTAATGTTTTATTTTTCGACCCGTAACTTGAGTTCATTAACTTAATCATAATATCAGATCTAGGCTTTATTCGCAGTCGTGACGTCATATTTGAACGCGGGGAAGTTATTAAGTCGTTGTAATTGACGTTTCATTAGAATTGATAGATTCGATTATTACGTATTAGATGAAAGTTTGCCTGTCTATTTGTTATTTTATAATTTTAATGAAATAACATTCCAAATCCTTTCTATAACTAAATAAGTTCACGTAATTTAAAGGTGAGCTCGAAGATCCTGTTTCTTCGTAGGATGTTTCAGACAGTTATTTTATTTAAATATTGATATTTTATTTTCATTCCACTGTTGGGTTAAAGATACTTTTACTAATTTTTATTTATATACTACGCCTTAACAAAAATCACTTTACAGATTCAGAAAGCCAAAAATCATCATAAAGGAGGTTGTTATTTAAAAGTAAGTTTCAGAGGAGTTAGAAAAGGCCCTAGTCACTTATATTGTCCACAACAATATAGTATTTTGACGATAATTTTCTTGTCCGTGTCCAAATACTAAATATTTAACATAGTACTTGTAAACAATTTCTCAATTAAACCAATCACATTGAATTTTCTTTTACCTAATTATGTGTGTAAGAATATTTCAAGGTTTTGAATTAGGCAAAGCTAATTATACCTTAACCTTAGGTGCCAACTAAATCGATCTATTTCATAAGATTACATTCTTTTGTTTACTTATAAACATGATTATGTTCATAAGTCCACAATAAATTTCTCAATAAAGAATATCGTTGGAACAAAATCTTTTTTTTTTTTGTTGTTTTTTATGCATCTACCTTCTGATTTGTGAGGCTTAATTAATAATCTGGATTACAAAAAAGGTGTAAACAAGATGATGTAAGCAATCATGCAATCAAATATGACAAATATTTACAGTCGGAGGCACACATTTAGCAACAGTCGCACCAAAAAAAAAATGAAACATGAATCTGATGCCGTAAATGAGTTAAGAAAGAATTGCAGATTTTTTTACAAATTGCCATTTTAAATTACTTCCATGAATACAAGTTATCTATATTCTGTAATCGCCTTTTAAAATCCTTAATTTTGAAACCTCATTCGATTGGTTAGCTAGAAAAAACAATTTCAACCCTATGCCAATGCGCCCGAAATCCGCCGTTTTAGTTGTCTTCGTTTCAATATATCCTGTGACACTCCCGCCACTAAGACATACGTAATAACGTGTAACTCAATTTGTTTTCAGATTTAGTAGTTCCACATAAACCTCTTTTTGGGCTTCGCCGCAGTCTGGTATAACGATTTTTAACCGACTTCAAAGAAGGAGGAGGTTCTCAATTCGACTGTATTTTTTTTATTGTTGTTACCTCAGAACTTTCGACTGGGTGAACCGATTTTGATGATTTTTTTTTTTTATTTGAAACCTGGTGCTTCCTTTATAGTCCCATTTCAATTTGATTAAGTTGTGATAATGGTATCAATGAGAAAACCATATAAGTTTTAAATTAGCATTAAGTCTGTACGCGACAAATGCACAAATAACTCAATATTACGCGAACCGATTTCAATAATTCTTTTCCAATTGGAAAGGATGTACTTCAAGCGTAGTTTCACGAGAATTTGGTTAATTCCCGATTATGGGATCCATGTCAAAGTAACGAAACTCTTCAATTCTTAGAAGCAAATTAACGATACTCGGACGAATCTTCTATAGGTTATCCGGATATTTGAGTCACCTAATGTAACGTCGTTATGGTCAAGTAATTGTCGTAGTCAAATATGACGATCAATGGAATTCCTTAACGGCTTACAGTAAGGGTGCGATCTATGAGCAGCACGTTTAGTAGGTCTACCCATATTCAGACAAATTAGTTAGTGTACTTCGAATTCACTAAAAATCAAGAGAAACTGGATATACAAAAATGCATGTGTGCATCTCAGAACGCCCGACAGTAGATTGTTTTACTTGAAAAAAGCTTAGATTATAACTTAAATTTTACGTATATTAATATGAAAATGTAAGGAAAGGTTATTTATGAATACAATCTTTTATTGATTATAAAATATATTTTATTCTTAGTTACGACTCTTAAATATGTACATTATAATTTTGTGTACGTACATTATTAGTATCATTATTTAATCCTATAAAAGTAATAATTGGCTGATGGTAGCTATAATAAGCAACGAAATTTTTACACGTAAATGCATAAGAGATAGAAAGGTACTTGACGGTTTGATTTTTACAATAATTATAAACACTATATATAGATATACGCGCGTCCATAGAGCCGTTGCGTGTTTTTGTTTTGAAAGTAAATTTAAAATTTTTATGCTGTTTTGAATATATATTGTTAATAATATAATCGTATTATATTATATTAGTAAACTTACCTTTCGTTAGAAGATTCTGTATTTCATGATATTTTTTAATCACTTTTAAAAAGGTGATAGTTTTAGGTTATACGCTCACTGTCTATTGTATACTAAACACTGAGTAGAGAGAGAGGGAAGCATCTGTCCGAAATATGGCTAGCGCTGTGGGTTAGAGCGAGACAGGAGGAGCCTGCCTACCGCTGCCGTGTGAGAGAGAAAGGGAAGCCAGACAGACTGGCGCCGTAACGCGTTACGTTACGAAGCGGTTTACCCTCCCATCAAAAATTATCACTTAAAAATAAACTCAAATTTTTACAAAAAAAAAACCGACTTCAAAAAAAACTATTCCAAAACAAATTAATTTGCACTAAAAAGTAAAAAATAATTGCGTGTTCTTCTACAACTTAATAATCAGCTTACTTTTTCTATTCATCAATATATAGTAAAGATCTATGTGTTAACTACGCAAGAAGACGGGTAGGTGTTTACCTACCCACTTCAAATTTTACTCGACACATGTTTATGAATAACAAACAATGATCAAAATATTTTTTAGAGTTCTCCTACGTAAAATGAAATGATAAATATTAGACTACTTAAAAGTCAATCAAATTATTACGATAATATAATGTAGTTACAATTATTATTATTTTTGGAGTCTGTGTTTATTGCTAGGTATATTGTAGTGTTATCTTGGCTGACACTTTGTTAATTTCTTTGTTTTTTTTTACTATCTATCCAGCAATCTAGACGTGTTTTAATTAAATTTTGTACGCTAACAGTAAATACCTAACATGAAACAACATAAAAAAGAACACAAACAATGCTATTTATCCACGTAATTGGTTTCTTTCAGAACTAACCCACGAGCTATGGAAGCATCACTACACATATCATATATTGAACTACTCCGCCACGTCTGTCTGTCTGTAAGCGCTAATATGAAAAACTGTTGTAGTGATTTTTTTTGGATAACAGTTACGAGGTAAAAGAATAATCTCATAGCGAAAGGTACATTGAATCGGGCAGATAGCAAACTCGAGGACTCGGAGATGTAATTGGGGGGCTGATCATTTATTACGTAAGCCGCCAGACGGGGTAGGGGGTTCAAACTTGTCTTATTTTTTTTTCTTAAAAGGCATGAGGGTGAGTCTTCATGGTTCTTACCATAAAAATGGATAGTTTACAAATACGTTCTCGGTAACTTAACTGGCGAGTTCCTGCAAGGAAGTTAGATGTTGTTTTGTTGCAATAAATGCACCTGATAGAAGAGCATCAAACAGAGTTGAACGATGGACGACATCTTTGAGTCTTCCACTATACGTTCTGGTGCTAGGAGATGATAACACATTCCAAAACCACCTTGATACAAACTGAAAACTGTTGGTTCGGATATAAGACCGACAAACTTTATTCGGGTAATGAAAATTCTGCCATAAATCCTCATTATTGTTGACACTAAATCAGCTATTCCAAAATATTTGCCTTCTGAGAAAAGAATTCAGAAAATTTAAAATTTTTCAAATGACCAATTTTGTCATACAACGCATGTGGAGGAATCACAATACTTTTTGCAAATAGTATAATATAATGTACAGATAAAAAATGTTGTCAAATTAGGAGTTACATGTTATAAGTATTTAGTTAATCTGTATAGGTTTATTTATTTCATTTGGTTGTTCGTATAAGATTGAAGGAATCAAGAGTATCAGGCAATGTGTGCACTTTTATAAGATCCCGGCTGAAATTCAAAATTTGCTATTTTATGAGTTAAAACGTTTAGTTAAAAGAAAGTTATATGGGAAGGGCTATTATACCGTGTGTGAATATGTTATTGAAAAAAAACCCATGGGATTGAGCTACTCGGCTATCAGGTTGCTTCATGTTATTACTAAGTGTTGTACTAAATTATTAATTATTCAATATTTTGTATCGAAGAGTAAAAAACAGCAAACCTTGAGTTTCTTGCCCATTCTTCTCATGGTTAATCAGCATTTGGAATGGGCGGTAATGGTAAAATCGAAAACAGTTATTTATACGCTTTTCAAGTGTAACTTCTATTGCTTACGAAATAAAGATATTTTTTGATTCGATTTCATTAGAAATTATAATCGAAATTGTCATAGTTATCACAATTGTGACCGTAATCAGCGTCATCGAGAGTGGAGTCAGCATTGACAGCAGGATTTAGAACTAAATAGAAACGAGATCTACACAGAATTTCATTCTATGTTCATACGGACGAAGCCGCGGGCGTTCGATAGTTAATCATAAAGAAGAAAAGAAAACAAAACTATTTTTTTTTTATATCCATACGGGCAAAGTCGCATATGAAAGCTAACTAGTAATTCGTCTGTATGGTGTGAGTTAACCAAAAAATAACACTGAATTGTAATACTAGTGTCGAATCATTGTGTTAATATGAAAATTGGAAACAATAGCAGTGTTTTCTTCGCGGCTCGTTATATAAGGGGAGGCGCCGCCGCGCCGCACGACGAGGTCAAAGTACGGCCGTGCTCGGGCTTTCTCCGTGTGCACGCCATCGGAGATGCAACTACCGTGTGCACTTTTACAAGGACGACCTATTGTCTATTGTGATGCACGTTCAAGTGGCGTGTTGTACGAAACCGCAAAATGTATGACAGTTGTGTTCAAACATTACTGTGAATATGTATGTAGATTTTACTCAAATATCTCATATATGCGTAGTTTGTTTCGTAGGTAATGAAATCACACTTGCAATACGTCATTAATAAATTCTTCTCGATATTACCACCCATTCCAAATGCTGATTCACCTAGAGAAGAATGGGCAAGAAACTTAAGGCTTGCTCTTTTTACTCATTAATTTAAAGTATTTATAATTAATAATTTAGTCGACATTTACAAAATTATATGAAATAATCTGATAGACGAGCAGTATCAATCCCAGGGGCCTTTTTCATTAAAATATTCCGACATGGTATAACAGCCCTTGCCATATGACTTTCTTTTAAAGAAACGTTTAAACTAAACAAACGGCAAATTTTGAATTTCTACAGGGATCTTTTTATAAAAGCGCACACTGCACTTGCGGGCAGAACGCGAGCAAGCCTAGATTCAGGTCACACAAAAAACGCGAGTATAGGTCGTTTACTTCGGTGGTCAATCGTCTGGTTGTCATTCGCCTGGTAGTCGTTTGTCTGGTCATAATTGCACTAATGCTCGTAGCGCTAAAAAATCTAAAAAGCTAGAACCACAGTCGCTAACGCGTTCATCTTTCGTAAAAGAAATAGAAATTCATGTTATAATACTACATTAAAATTGTAGTACGCCACGCGTTAATATTAGTGTCGTTAATATTATACGAAGCAAGATATTAGGAGAATTTTAAGAAATGTTTTTTATATACTCTCCACGAATTACGTCCATCTAGTTTAAGATTCGACTACATGATTTCTACGTCTGTTTTTTATTTAATATAAGTGCAATTTTTGTACATAATCATTAATAGAGAAAGGGATGCGTTTCCATCGGATTTCCAATAGGAATACGGCCGCAAGTACTTCTATTAAAATTATTTTTAGTCTTTTTTTCTGTACAATTTCGTTCGCTTTTTATAAAAATGAACTATAGTTTATTTCAAAGAGAAATATGTGAAGATGTTTGGTTAACCATTTCTCATTTGAACGCAACCTCTTGGCGACCAGGTGTAAATGGATATTACTCCGTTAAATTTACATTTTCATTACGTGTCTTAATAAATTTACGAAAAATCTCTGCCCAAAATAATTTTTGAAAAAAAACTCCATACAATCACTTGGAAAATCTATGATCAGATCTTTTGAGGTAATAACATCTTATAAATCGATGAACGCCGGCTGCACGCTCAATAAAGCATGGCGCTTGTCGCGTTCCGCCTGAGCCGAGCGTGTGAGCGAGAGCGCAGAACGAGCGATCTCTCTTCTACTCCATCGATGGAGAGGAAGAGAGATACAAAATAATGATAATTCAGTGTTAATAACTGAATTCAATTCATAAAAGTATGCAATTTTTCATCAATGTTTTCTTATGACGTTATCACGTAAGATTATTTAGTTAAGTGGCGACATCTATATGGTTCTGAATTTCAATTGGATTAAAAATATAAAAAATAGCGCCCTTCACCTTTGACGTGCTATTGGAGTTTACTCCTAAAGAATATGTTCCATATATTCATCAGGGTAAAATATATGAATTAAATAAAAATTAAAACAGGAAATACATTTAATAGGCAAAGAAGTTAAGTAAACGCATCTCTTGTAATATTACAAGCATGCATATAATTTTAAACGTATTTATTTATGATTCCGTAAAATGTATTACATAAATCATGTTATATAAAACTTTGAAACTTCCAAACTCTATATTAAACGTTTGGTAATGCCTTAAGGATAACGAGAGCTTATTTGCGTCAAAATTAAACAGTTGTAAATCATTAAAAGAGGAATATACTCGTGTTCGGTATAAAATAGGCGAATATGTTGCGCGGCGAGGCAACTATAACAACGACTTCAATCTTTGTTAACATTCGATCTCGTTCTCCATCTAGTTTGCGTTGCTATGTAGGAAAATTTAGTTTTGAAGCATAATCTTCAAAAACGTTAATTTTTTATCATTGTGAAACAAAGTTATGTTAGAAGTTCTGGACGTTTTATAGATTGCTATGACGAAATCTTCCATAATTAAATACTAAATTTTTAATTATTTAATTAAACTGTTATTAGTACAATTAATAATTTTATAGTTATTAATAGATATTACAGAGCGAAAGTATTCGGACGACTAGTTTAGAAAAAAATAAAAACACTCCTTACCTATAAACTTGACAAAAAGCACTGTAATTCAAAATAGCATAAAACAGAATAACAATCAATAAGAAAGCGACAACATTGTGTTTATAATAAGATGAGAAATAATTATAGAAGAGACGACCACCGTGAAACCCACCGCTTGAGCACCTCGAAGAGTGAGTTTCATTGAACCAAGTACAGTATTTGCAAATTTTGCAGAATAGGAGTTTTTTAAATTTATATTGTTTCATCAAAAGGTTTAACATGCGCTTCTTATGTTATTATACAAAAGTTACAAACATAGAAAATTATATTGGAAAAGAACATTAATTGTTTGTTTCATTGTGAAAATTGACCTTCTATAAAAAAATATTGAGTGCTTGAAATAATTAGTGCTTTGCTGCCTTTTCAGGGCCTGTATAATGGAGTTTTTTACGGATTTCTAAAAATTATGTTTTTAGTTACTTGCCCATTAACAAAGTTTTTAAAGTATTTACATACATTATTTATTGAGGTACTGATATTGAGCTTTCACTTTTCTGAAGAGCAAATAAGATATAAATTCAAATGAATTATTTATAATTGTTTATGGTTAGCAACGGAAAAAATGTTTCGTATATCTTTAAATGTAAGCTTAATTCAATTGAGACTTTTTAGAGAACTTCAAAAATTATAGACAAAAAGTACAAATTCATAAAATTGAAAATGTTTCCATTTTTTTTGAGCTGAATTAACTATATTAGGTATAATTATATCCAAATACTGTCCATTTGAAACATAAACACCATTGAAATGACAGTACAATGAAAACGGACCCGTTAGGAAACAAGATCACAAATTCATTTTATCTTTTCGATGTAAATGTATTATAAGGATTACAAAATAAAACTACATATGAGTGCTCACGAAATAAATACAACAATAATTTATCTGCATTTCACGATTATACTGCGCTCGCCTTGTGGGTCAGCGGCACTGGTCTCGGCGCATGGCGTTTGAGAAGCTGCCTCATTAGTCGAAGTATTTAATTATCGCCTTCACAACAATCAATAACAATAAGTAGATAATGGACAGCGCTTTACTTTTGAAAAGCAATGTATAGTTTCCCTTTCGTTTTGTTGTGTTATCGGGAAGCATTTATTACGGAGAAATTTTTCCCACAGTTCAATGATTTGCGGTTCGAAAATGTGTCGTTAAATTATCACTATCAATACATACTTTCGTTATTAACAGGTTTTAGGTTAATCTATTATTCTATCCTTTCAAAAATTCAATTGTATTTTTTTTGATACATAAATTTTTTAAGTGTACGCATATGAATATGAACCATTTTTAGAATTGAGTTACGCCAATGAAAAAATGGAATTATCAAAATACCACTTTATGGAGTGAAAGGGTAAGAGACTTTAAAATAAGATTTCCCTCGTACGAAATAGAGAGTGCCTCCTCGATAATTTACAATAAAACTGATATGAAAATCTTAAGTATTCAAATAAAATATCTGTTTTTAAATTCTTGAATCCAACTGAAACGCAATGCCACATAGATATCGCCAACCCATTGCTTTGTAGTCAATCAAGTCAATAGCTAGGCATTTCATTAAATACCGATATGAACTGGACGTTACTAGCTGCTCTGGCTAATTACAAATGACTTGCTGCAATTTGCGTTTATCGAGTTGCCTAAAAATTTAGATTTAACAAATGATTCGATGAACTGAAGTTTCAAAAATTGTTTCAAACAGAGAACTTTTATACGTTTTTATAACATTAAATACTAAAACATAAAGTATTTAATATACACACTGCATTCGAGGGCTCATTGGTTAAAGGCGGAACTAAACCTCTTGGAACCAAAAGTAACGGGTTCAGTCCTCACAACTAGCGAGTTGACCGATTAGTTTTTAATTTAAGTGACATTGAACCACCCACGCCATGCCTTGGAGTTCGGGAGCTGTTGCTGGTCATCTGCAGCCCCCAACTGAGCACAGCCAAAAGAGTTAGGATCTCAATCTGAACTATAAATAAAGAACGTATGCCTCGGCAGTGCGTATAACTGTAATTATACGTCGGCAGTTAATTATAACCCTAAACGACTAATTGAGTAGCTACGTCAGGTGGCGGCGTGGTCATCATACGCGAATACAACTAAGAACTTCCTTTTTTGAGCCAAGTGCCGTGATTCTTTGAATGGTGATGCGTCGAAGCTGACTATGCTAGGGTGTAACGGACAAGCCTGCTTTTGTGATATGTCTAAGAGACAAAATCGTGGTAGATTCATATTGTAATGACGTATTTAGAGAGTTATACGTAACATATGAAAGGAAGACATATTGAAATATGAATTTGGGTAAAAAGAAGGGTAGTAATCTATTTTGGTAATTTACATATACGCGTCAACACATCAAAAATACTACTTCTTACTATAAGTAAAATATGCAGCCATCAAAAATCTCCTCAATGATCACCACTGATAGTAGGTCCGATTTAGTAGGATATGCAAGTGACTTTTCCTCTAATGAATGCTTGAATACGCACCGTCTTCGTTGTACAATTAATTTTTTGAAAGTTGGTACACAATGTCCAAACAAAGCCCCTTTACTTGAAGTCGAAGATCGTATAGCACAAATTATCATCATTACGTCACACTTCTACTATCAGACTGCTGAACATACCCACTCACTGTTTTTTTAATAGAGGCTGTAGGACTTGGGGCTTAAGGCCACGCTTACCCAGAGCGAGTTTGAGGGCTGATAAAAGTATTTGTCATCGACGCAGCAGCGACCTTTCGAAAGGACTGCTTAAGCGTGCTTTGAGACATAAGGAATGAATGACTTAAGTTAAAAACTTATTGATCATTTCGCAGGTCAGAGTTCAAACGCGGTACTTTTTGGCTCGTAAGCAAAGCCTTTAATCACCGCAAAAACGTTTGCCTTATGTCATTACGGAGCTACATCTATCTTTTACCCACATACAAGCATACACAACAACTACAAATATATCCCTAGTATAGAATTTCAGTGAAATAATAAAGAAAATGTCATAAAAAATAAGAGAACTTTATTTAAGCTTCTCTTCTTAGATCAAAATTGACTTGTTCACGCAAATAACCAACAAGGTATCAAGGTATGACTCTTTACATTTGTACATTTAGAAAAATCCCCCAAAGCCTTGTAAATGCATTGGTAACTACGCCCTGCATTTTCAAGAGTTCACTTTTACTATTAAGAAATTTGGAATCATAAGTCATATCAGTTCATCTCGGCGGAACCAGATCATTCTGAAAATAGACACAAAAAAAAACCTTCCCTTCCGTCGCACAACAACGAAATAGAATGTGAAGGCTTGTCAGATACAGCGATTTAGCGAGATTAGCTTTTCTAAGCGTCGAATTACTTTCATGTCCAAGAAGTCGCTGCGTAGGCACACCACATTGTTTTGATTGAGTGCAAAAATTTTGTTGAGAATATGTGAAACTGAAGAAATCTTTTAAAAAAAAAAGATATTTTTGCAGCAGCTAATTTGGATTCAAATACTTTCTTATCTCAGTAACATTATAAAGTTTCCATGGAAGTTTATAAAACTCCAAAAAGATCTGAGTTGGATCAGCCATCATTTTTAATAGTCCCTCCCTTGATTCGATATCCTATTCCCTCCCAAGAGGCCGGCAATGCACCGGTGACACCTTTGTGGTCGCGAGCATCCATGGGCGGCGGTGACTTTGTGATGATTCGCCTGCTCGTTTGCACTTTGATTACGCTATAGAAAAAATTTTGAAATTATTCGCTTTCATGTATTTATTACTACTAAATATTAATATAAAAAAATGCCTATAATTTCCAGTCTTTAATGTATCATTCAGTTTGCAAGTAAATTGTGTTTATTCATTGGAGTCGTGGAGTCACTTCTTCGCGCAATCTTATTCCAGTCTGAGGAGCTGGAACTCAAAGCCGTCCACGCCAGTCCGGCGCGGCTCGAGGGTTGTCAACGGCCCTCGCGCCAGTTCGCCTGCAACATCCACGACCGTCAGCGTGCTCCTTCTCCATACATGGGACGAGTCGTTTGATATGACCCGAGGCAAACGGTGACCTTTAGGACTCGACAGCGATGCGTTGACCGCTCAGTCGCCACGGCCTGCTAGATTAGTAAAATGGTCCGACCGCGCCTGACATGTTGCAGTTGCGCTGTTAATTCTTTTCCTGCATTCGTTGAAAATGTGGCGACCCCACGCGAATCATTACTCGAGAACGTGTCTCATTTCGGAGGGCGAGCGGGAGGGGCGGACGGACCGCCGGCAGGTCGCGGGTTCGACTCGAATTATGTTTCAGTAAAATGTAATAATGCTTTATTTATTACGTAGTATAATAAATGGAATACTATTTTATTTATTACACTACTTTTAACATTAATAATATATCTTAAATTACTTATATGTTTATAATAATTTCGGTAATATAAATGTATAATAATTTAAAATGTTCTTTTTAATCGGTGAAATATAAATAATAGTACGACATCTTTTATATATTTTTTTATTCGTCTGTTATCCCGTTCTTTTATAAAATTCAATTAAAGGCGCAGATTAAAACATAATGTTATTTAGTTCTTTACCCAACTGTTATAGATAAACATATATAATTTATTAACCCTCATTTGAATCAAACGTACAAAATTATCAAATTATATCAAAATAAAATTATAGTAATTCAAATTTAATTTCAATACAATAAAAAGTTGTTAACTTTTATATTATTACCATTTAACGTTAAAGCAGCATCAAATGCCTAATTTCAGTTGGAGGCATTATTGTGTACAAGCATTTCAAGAAAAACCCAGCAAGTGCGAATAGGATGTTCACCCCGAGTGTTCCGTACACTCGGTTATGTATGTAGATCTATCAAGAGCCTCGATGATTTTTGTGTGTTTTCGATTCCGATACTGGCGAAATATTCATCCCAAGAATTCAGAAACTTTAGCTTTTTTTTTATTGATTTTAAATTTCATTTTTAAGAATCCCAATTTTTAAAAATCTTCAATTTTTATTGCGGGAAGTTAAAATATGTTATGTATGTATTGATATGTATTGATCTATGCATTGATATATATTATATATGTTATGTATTGATCTAAATTACAGTCCATACTCCAATTGCAAATGTAAATTTTCAATCACAAAATAGTGTTTTTTCATATTATATAATTATAAATTAACAATTTTCAATTTTTTTTTCTATCATTTACACTGTGATATCTCTTTCCTTGCCAAATTTCATGATTCTCGGTCAATTGGAAGTACTCCATAGGTTCTGATTTACTCGAGAATTTCAAAATATAACACATATGTGGCCGTATTTTGGCTGTTTTTTTGATTGTAATGACTGAGAGCTTTAATTTTTTTTACAGCTCTAAAGGGCCCAGACCTTAAGCTTTTGGTATTAATTTTAACTTGATACCGCCACACGACCCTGAAATAAAAAGTCTTGAGAAACAAACGGACAACAAAGCGATCTTATAAGAATTCCTTTTTTCCTTTTGAGGTACGGAACCTTAGAAATGACAAAAAACAGAAAGTACTCTGTACAAATGACCCATCGATTTGTTGCCGATTTAGTAGTATTTTCAGCGCAAGCAATGCCAAGCGATCGCCTACCTTCAAGAGGTTACGACATCTTAAATCGTGATTAACGAAGAAGGTGTTTCTATTATGCCAAGATGTCAAACATACCACTTCTATACCTTTTGTTTTTCGTACATATAATAATAATTATTGGGATATACAATACCTCAGAATAAGCGAGTAACCATAAAAAATGCTTGGAAATTAGTTCTTAGAAATGTAGGTACAAATTAGAAAAGGCACTGAATGCAATTACATCAACCAATAATGTTTTAACTAAAAAACATCTTGTTATTAAAAAATAGTATTATTTCTTTAGAATTCTCATATTAAAATTTCGCCAAACATTTTGGGGACGTTTTCCTCTCACAATTTTAATGCCATTGACTTAGTTTTTTATTGTTAAAAAACATTAACTAGCTTTTGTTAAAATTTAGTTTTGTTAAATAACATGCATTGACTACTTTAAAAAAAATACATTGCATATAATAAAATAAATTTTATAAAACTACTTTTTTTTGCTATGTGGGTCTTGCTTCCAAAAGCTAAACAAGCGCTCAGTTTCGATCCATAGGAGAATTTCATTTCGTTTTTTATTATTATACATTGGATCACCCGAAAATTCATAAACAAAATTCAGAATATCTTTGTTTCATATTATTTTGTTGCATAAGTCTTGAAGCACATTATTTTATTTTGCGAATTTACCATTCGTTAGGAAGACAGATAGAATTTTTTAATCTAATTACATAAAAACATAATCAAATTCCAAATTGCAAGAACGAGGCAAACTTATGTTAACCCCAGCTGATTGCGCCCATGAGGGGTGGACAGAGGCTACCGATTCACACCGTACGACCTTTGCATATCCCTCTCTCTCATCAATGGCATCCATCGATCTTTTCGCGCATGCTCATCGGTTTACCTTTAAAACTTGACCCTTCTTTATTATGTTACCAATTTATTTACATGACGTATTATTTCGATCACATTCCGCTAGTACATCTCTATCATATTCTAAACATCATCAATATAAAACCTTTCTCCTTCCTCGCTCGCTTTAAACACATTTATTAATGAATCTAAATTTATACAAGGGTAAACCTTGTTGAATACGCGCACGCAGAACTCCCTAAATCAATTCATGTCCCTGTCTAATCCACAGATATGTAAACACTTTATTTTTGTTTTAGGTACCAAGTTTATCGCCGTATATATAAAAGGTTTTTTTATTGTCTATGAAATTTTTGGATATAAACTAAGATACCAGACTATATATTCCAATTTCTTGAAACTCACTCATAACAGATATTCTAAGTCTTAGTTCGCAAATCTACTGAACCGTTTTCTGAAACACGAAAACTGTATGAATATATTATTTACTACTGTATTTTGCATGTATGAATATTTGAATAAATGCATTTCAATTAATTACTCAATGATTGATGACGACTAGAGATAAAAAAAAACTCAGCGCTGTACGGCCGTGATGGACTTAACTCCCTAGCCCTTCATTCTGAAAAATATTCTAAAATATTTTAGAGTTGCATAGGCTGCGTCAACACTGTAGTGATTAAACCCTAGCAGAACAAAGCTAAGTATGGCACCTTTTTAGGGTTTCATAGCCAGAATGGCAAAAACTGAACCCTTGTAGTTTCCATCCATATCTGTTCATCCGTCCGTCCGTCCGTATGTCACAGGACTTTTATTAAAAGCTACTAGATGCATAACGATGAAATACAAAGATTTTTTTTTATTTAGACACCTATACTTCGTATTTCATCGCTATTTAGTTTGGTTGCTAAATAATTAAAATAAGTATTACTAAGTGGAGCACTCTATTTAACAGAAGCTGAATTTTTTTTTAATAAGTATCAACGTGTGGTACATATTTCGACAGTTCTATTAAAAAGATTTTAAGGTGTCAAAACTATATTTTTGATTAAGTGAATATTATCGGAAATAATCGCCCCAAGAGTAGTATAAGTTGTGTCCCCACTTCGTTATTAAGCCATAGGTAGCACTTAACAAAGATTTTCGACGAAAGTTATTTTGAACATGGTCGGATATATTATTTTTGAGTTATTGTCGAAAAATTGCTCTTCTCGACAAAAGGACATAAGTGCCATGAAGATACGCTCTTTTACTGATACACTTTTTCACATCGTATTATATTTTTACATGTCTAGACTATAGAAAGTGTTTTAATAGTACTTTAGCACACTTAAAATATCGCGACTAGGGTGCTCTGATTTCAGCTTCCGTTACATGTATGGAGTACTCCACTTAGTAATACTTATACCTGCTCTATGCAGAAAACTCAAAAAAAGTGTAATAACATATTTTTTATCATCTGTGGTGCATTTCTTTGTAATAACGGTTAAGGAACCCTACAGTGAGCATGGCCCGACATACTCTTGGCCGGTTTTTTCTTAGTTTTAAGTCGTCACAAACTAAAACATTGCAGGGGTATCGTGTCGTTGATGATTTTTGAAACGTATATTCCATTATCTAATGAATGCTTTATGCAGGTCATTTTGCAGTATATATTTCGTTGTACCAAAGTAATAATCTCACGATCCTATACGAAATAAGTTAAAGGTTTCTCATTGTATTATTTAAGTGACAGTTGTGTCAAAAAATAAATATCTTCTAAAATTATATAAACTTTTATTTTATATTTGATTATCTATTCACTTCTACCGGGTGTAAGGGACAGCCCTCCACAAACTGATAGGGTGCATTCAGACCCTTATTTTGTATCAAAATCCACTGAAAATTTTCTCAGGAAAAACAATGGTTTTTTTTCAGTTAAAACTACGTTATTTTTTTGTAAAATCACGTTTTCTGTACGCAGCATTCCATTTTTGTAAATCAAACAAGTAAAAAAAAAAGCAGCAATGGGTCTTTAAATTACTTTAACGAACAACGCACGGAATCAGCAGTTCTACTATCTGCTTAGCTACAGAGTTCACCGAGTTCAACTCGCTGTGTTGCGCGCCCGCGTGATTTAAAAAAGGTAGCTATACATTGCGTAGGAGGTGATAAGACAAATCAGTTTTCTTGGATTCCCTTAACTTTCCTGAAATAATTTCATGCGCGGATCATCTTAGTATAAAATACTGAGTTCACTCTATCAGTTTGCAGAAGGCTATTCCTTATACCCGGTATATATAAAATTATAAATTCTTAGTCCAAGAAGTAGTATATAAAGATTTAATTAAGATATAACAACACAGAGACATACACACAAAAAGTGTTGCTATGAACTTTTAAAAATGACGTATTGATCACATTTACATCATTCTTTCGTCAGGTGATCATTAATACTTTATAATCTCGTTCCTTCCAGTAATCTAATTAATATCGAGATAAAGTATCGAAGGGCCGGCCAAGGGTCAGCCTAGATAATCTTATGCGGCCGTAATTAGAGGCATATCATAAATGGGGCCAAATTTTAAGCACCCGAAAACGACGAGCTTGCATGGAACGATTGATAAATACCAGTAAGGCAAGAGATACTTGCAAAGATCGCACCATGCAGAAGCACCTATATTGTCTCTACCTACCCCACCCCCCTTGGAAATAAGCGTGAGCTTATAACAATAATAACAACAATAAAAAGGTAGCTAATATCGACTACCCTAACCCTTCTATGGTGTAGCGGTTGAGATTTCGCGCCGCGCGAGCTCGAAGTGAAAGCTGCCGCCGGGTCGCGTCGCCGCGGCCGCGACCGCCGCCGTACGTATCAGTAAACATAATTAACTATAATAAATCGGAGTCGTTCGCCGGTGAAAGGAATTGTTTCCGTCCGTCTGCGCGTGTGCACGCATCCGATCGAGTTCCACCGATACATAGATATACAGCTATGCCTAGTTACGACGTCGTAGCTTTATAGAATGTATGAAATATATAACATGCTGGCTAATTCTTTATACAGTTTAGTTTCGTGATGCTTATTAGATTTATTTTGTAATGGTTCTTCGTGATTCTTTATATGAATTTGTGAATGTATTCCTCTCAGTATATTTTTTTTTAATGATTAATGTCCGTTGGAATTCTCGACCTTATCCTTGGGAATAACTAGTGATAAAAAAATTAAACAACTCATATCAAGCACCTTACGTTTTTTTCACTTGATTCAAAGTTAAATATGGAAATTATTTTCTATACACAAAATGTCGGTTTTCTAGTTCACATTTTATGCGAAAATTAATGAAGTTACATGGTCTAAATAAATAATCTTATTAAATTTTTAAAACCATACAAAGATAAGGAAGTGGTATTTCCAAAATACATACATTTTTTAAAAAAATTGTGTAATAGGGTATTTTACTATTTTTTTAAATTATTGTATTTAAATCTTTTTCATTTGAATAAAAATGTAGTGAAAGCTTTTTTTTTGATAACTACAAAAATTCCTGAGTAATGACTTTTTTAATTTGCAAATAAGACAGAGAAAGCACTAATACCAAGAGACGTTATTGTCCACTAGCCCCATAACAGATTATTCTGTTATGGGGCTAGTAGCTAAACTCAGTTTTGCAAGAAAGATATAGAACATAACTTTTAATGACTTAGAGTTCACTGTTTTATTAACCGAGTTTAATTTCGATTTTACTTTTAGTCATTATGTCTAGTCAGGTAACATAATTCATGGAAAAATACGATATTATAAATAACAATAAACTATCCTATTTTTTAATTAAACAAAATGTGCGTTTTGTTTCATTTTTAAAACAATGAAATGAAATTTGTGGAATATTTCCCAAAAGAGTGGATTTCAGATATTGAATGTCATTATTTAAAGTCTCTAGTGCTGTTTTTGAACCGCCACAGAAAGAAGCACTTTGTTGCATTCTTTAAGGTGCGTAAATAAATTTAGTAGATATTCTATTGTTTACGATCGGTTTCTATCGTTTGACAAACATGTTTAGTAATTATGGTCTCCGGCTGCTGGTGGAGGGGCTCCTGCCAACCTCTGTCGTATTACCCATTGCACGACTCCACGTCTGGGGTGGTTAGGAGTGCGTCAGTTGGTAGTTTTAACACTTCTGACAACTCTGGTAGATGTGACTGTCTGCATTTTATAATTTAATAATGATAATATATTCGGACATATATTGGTCCCAGATTAAACAACTAGTCTTGTACACTGGACACTAGATAATTGATGTAATAACATGTACGTATACTTTTTTTTCGTAAATATGTACATATTTATTTATATGTACATATCATAGAAACACACAGACTCAAGATAAACTTTAATTTTTAATCGAATAAATAAACGTTTGTCTTATGAGGGAATCGAACCCGCGCCTCTAGCACAGCAACTAGAGTCACAACCAACTGCAATGATCAGACAGTCATTTCTGAGGATATGCTGATTTGACATTTGTTTAAAAATAATATTACAACTGTTAGATGGGCTAAGATAGATAAAATATTAACACTTGCTCAGGTGTCCAATATCTGTTAACCCTTTGAACCATTATTCGATCCATTCGAGGGTGAACCGTGGGTTGTACGCTGCATCTTAATACATGTTACAGGCAAGCGTCTAAAAGTTCTAAAGTTGTTAAGTAAGATGTTTTTGTTTAGTTAGCTGACTAAGGTTGGCCAATCGTGTTTTTTTTTAACCTAAATAGTAAATATCCAGAAATAAGTTTCTGTATACTTAGCGCATCAAAACGATAATCAATGTCGCCCTTTAGTGTTTCAGGTGGTAACGAGGTTATTGCTTCATAATTGTTCCCGTTTTGGCCATCATTTCGCAAAGATTGCTTCTCTATGCTCAATTTAATTTAGCTGTTTCAAGCCTCCGACGAGTTCAGTCCGTTGCTGGCTACACAGTTTTACATCAAATAAACTATAGTTTATTTGATGTAAAACTGTATTGTTATAACAAACAAATATGTAAAACATTCGTTGTTAAAAATGACACCGTTGTTTATCTCAATCCATTACAATTGAAAATACATGACACAGCTTCGTTGAGCTTGCGCAACGTTCGTGCTGCCTTAACCCCATGCTATTTAACTATGGTTTCGTGGCTGTGAGCCATAAAAATAACCATTTTCGTTTAGTGGTTTAATTAAACACAATGTTTTTTTTCTTTATTATTATTAGAACGAATGCAGTGATTGTTTTTGATTAAGCAATCAGTGTACAGCCAAATGTAAATGTTTAAAAACCTCTATTGTGCGTATGTTAACGAAGGTTAACATGTAATGATTTTTGTCATAATTGCCTTTGTAGTACATTAATTGGTGCATACATTTGTGTCCTATGAACATTTGTTGTTTATAAACACGTCCTATTTTTATTTTTGATCACTTGACAGATTCAATTTTAAATACTTCCAGAATATATTTTTAAGATAGATAATACTTATTTTATGTGTATTAATTTCTGCAATTAAACATTTTAATACAAGTTTTGATTGTAAATTGACTATTGTTATAGACTATGTAAAACAAGAAACGTCGATAAAAAAAAAGGAATTTCTAATTAAAATTAATGCACTCAAGCTCTGTGAACCCAATCAGATACATTATTTCCTTGGGCGGGATAAATAATACCAGATCAAGAAAAATATTTTTTATAACAGAATAAAAGTATATTTTTTATCATGAGATGTAGATTATAGAATACTTTTTAAAATTACAATACTTTTTAAACATTCCCTCGATAATAATAAATTAACAATCTTAGGTCATGAACAACGAAAAAAAAGGAAGGTTCTTCAGCAGAAAACCCTCCAGTTCTACGTAAATCCCTAACTGTATTACTTGTAGGCTGATCACCGCCCAAGTAACACTGTTACTCTACACCCTGTTACACCCTTTAAGTAATATATATTTAGTTACTAGACTCTGTCCAATACAGGTCAAAGTCTAGGATATCATCTATATCAATATCAAAATTAGATATGAGCTCGGATAAAAAGAAAAACTGCATTTTTTTTTAACATTTTATGTTTTATCGTAATCGAAATAATATTTTCTGAAAATTAAACATTAAAAAAACGCAAGTGCAAGAAATTAAAATAATATGTATTTACGCAAAAAAATATATGCTAAAATAATAAACTAAGTGAGAATGTTCAATAAGGGTAGGTATTAATACTCATGATTGTTATTTTTAGGATATTAAACAAAATTATACGAAAGTAACCCGGCCAGTGAACCGTGATTGCCCGTCGGCTATACCGTCTACTAACATATTACACAATCATGATCGTAATTTTCATTTAAATTTTCTTTTTCACAAGTATTAGATGAAATGAAATAAATTTAACCATTTTTCCTTTACGTGTCCCAACGAACGATTACTTTAATTGTCCGTGCGAACTGACTCCTATTAAGTAACTAAAAGATTGCTGTTGAATAGTTAAAAATATATTTAACAAACAGCAAATTTTTAAATAGTGAGCATTTCCCTTAATATGAAGCAATCGGGTAACTTATTGCAATAATGATGTTGTTATATTTGCTCATTAAGAACCTAAACTCCACGATAGTTTCATTAAAAAACACGTGCGTGAGTCTAGCATACTTAATTTTTAATTTAGTAACAATTCAATTTTCCACAACAAAAGCTCGCCTTATGAAAGACCAGTTGGCATTTTTGGTTTAGAAAACACAAACGAAAAATAGGGTTTTTCAGTAAAATATATACTGAGCAGCAATTACAACAGCTCGCTATAAATTATGTTCGTCAAAATAATTTTTTAGTTTAATTTCACTCTATGTTTGTTAATAACGTTGTCTCTCGTCTCACGCTACATGTTTGCTGTACGTAATTTACGTAAGGGAAAATAAAATAAAAATGCACACCGTAAATGAATGCATAATGTCGTCGATGAATACGGGTGTAAACCTGTAAACCTAATAATAAGTAACAAGATTCAGTAGAGCACGCCTTAGTGGGATAACAAGAACCTGGAAAAACATTGATTTGTCCTTAATACCTCCATATTATTACCTTTTACAACCTATATGCAGTCGAACCTCTTTAAGTTGAGTATCAAGAGAGACGTCGGAAAAATCGAATTATGTAGTTTCGCACTTACGGAGGTATCGACTTATGCGTATTTTGATTAGACTTGTAGAGGTTAAATAAATAAAAATTGAAATTACAGAGGTAGCAAACATATTTATTATAAATCAACATTATTTCAAAACATCTTTAAAATAAAATAATAGATACAAGTACATATAAAAAATACAGTTTTTTTTTTTTTGTTTTAGATAATTCGGTTATTCTCTATCTATAACATTGTCTAAAGTATAAAGAGGAGAAAATTCTTTTTTTTCCGAGTTGCTGGTTAGCTCTATAAAGTTCCGTAAAGCATTCAGCGCTGTTCTTGTCTCTTTGACGGAAACCCACGGAGCGCATGGCGTATTGTCCGAGTCCTCCGTCGTCTAAATCACCAACCTCGGTCGGCGGTAGAACCAAAATATTTCTGGCAGTTTTTCCATCGACAACAAACAACTTGCTTCGCTAAAGTACGAATGAAATCAATAATAAAAAATAACCAAAATAAAGTACCTGACACAAGCAAGCAAGCACCTGTTAATGTCAGTCATAAATTCCTCTATCATTTCTTAGAATTAGTAATTCTAATAAGTTATAAAAGAATTAATATTATGAATTTATTTAAAAAAGAGTGTTAATTGAATACTGGAAACTGCACATGTCCTTGAATATCTTCAACATAAAATTTTTGATATTGTTTTAATCTGCAATTATCTATTTTATTAA
The DNA here is from genome assembly GCA_005406025.1 of Eumeta japonica. Taxonomy (NCBI): domain Eukaryota; kingdom Metazoa; phylum Arthropoda; class Insecta; order Lepidoptera; family Psychidae; genus Eumeta; species Eumeta japonica. The sequence continues at coordinate 267,716 of BGZK01000211.1, forward strand.
ATATAAACAGCTATCACATATTAAATTAAATGTACACCTATTCTACGTATAACTTACCCTACTTCATTGCGAGTCCTTTATCCTTAATCAGACTCGGATTAACTTTTGATTTTAATCATACCCTATCCTGGTTAATTCTTAATCAAGAAATACCATTTTGAATATCTTCAAAGTCTGGCAAAAGACCAATACGTTTTATAAACAAATGAAATATTTGATACTTTATGGAATGTCAAAGATTATAAAAGTAAGTCCTATAGGTCTCACTTTAGTATATAAAAAAAATATTTTGTATGACGGCAGCTCTGGTAAGAATGCTTTGCTTGACGATCATATATTAAAGAGGGTTCGATTTCTGGCCACGCACGAATTGACCAATGAGTTTTTCAACTTGGCCAGCAACATTAAGTCTTCGGTATTCAGGCATTGGTGACGACTTTCTTTAAAATTCTACCAAACCCGCACCAAGAACAATGTGCGTAAAACTCAATACAAAAACCCTTGAACATAGATTTTTTTTTGGTAGGGTATACTCTGTAATGGAGCTGACGAAAGTGTGTGAAGTTCGCCAATCCTTTACACTGAAAAAAAAGCAAATCGAACCGAAAGTTTGAATAACGCAACCAATCCATCGTTGATTTTCAGCGAAGCAATGTTTCGGTTGTTTTAAACAACCTTAATATCGGTTGGATTAATCCGATTGGTTAAATTGTGCGCATTATTTATTACAACGAATCACTCCACTATCACAACGAAATGTATTTGACCAAGCTAAAAACGAACTCGCCTAATATTTTTTTCTCAGCGCAATTCACCAACACATATCAATAATTTCAGTCCATCCTGATTATGTAGATTTCTGAAGGCTACATTTTTCTCATTTCATCGAATAAAATCGAAGGTGATGCTCTTTCAATTTGTTCATTACCTTGTCCAAACTCCGGTGAATCTCAGCAGCGTGACAAATCAACGTGACCCACTCCCGGAGTAACATTTTTTTTTTTCTATATTTTTCGCAGCCCGGGCGAAACGTAAACAGACGGACGGCCACAAACGGAGCTAACCCCGTTCTGGGGCACGAGATGGACCTCCGAAATTCCAATAAAATTCAAATGAAGCGTGCCGCTTTATTCGTGCGCCCACGAGTGAAAGTGGCCATCGAATGTTGGCGATATCTTTGGGTACTTTTGTTTTAGCATACCAACCGGTTTAGATATGACATCTGACTAGATGTACTGATTGGATTTCGCCGGAAATTAATATACATCGAAACTGACTCAATGAAAATCGGTCAAGTGGAACTTGCGTGCTGAGGGTTCCGTTCAAAAATATTTATTGATGATTGTTAGATTAATATTTTTGTGAAAATTATATGTTACCATTGAATTTAGATAGACTTAATTTTTTAGAGTCGACCCCTTAAGGAAAGATTTTTATATGTAATCCATAAAATTTTATGGATAGTAAAATCGAACGTTAACTAAAAAGTTGAAACGTAACATTTTTTTCTGTTTTTTGGTTTATCGGTTTCTTTGAACTTGCGTCGTGCATAAACCACTTAATACAAGCATCAACCACAGAATCTATTTTTTAATGGATATAGGAAGCTCAAGTCGAAGTGGTATTTCGAGTTTTTACAAATTTTTGGCCGAGACTTTTCTCGCTTAAATGTAGAATAAATTCCTCTCTTTTTGTACTGATGTAGTATTAGTAACAGAAATGTTCACGGGAATATAAAATCAACACTGGTTCAAGACTAAAATCGCTAGCAACATCGGAAAAGGCTCAAGAGTGGAGGCGATATTGTTTCTAAATAAAAAACTCCAGCGGAAGAATGTTTGTTCTGGATGTTAGAGTATATGGTACTCTGGATGATTTTATCGGAATCGATATCTAGATCGAGACCGACAGCGAAATCGAGAACGAGACCGGGACCAAGATTGTGGTAAATAGTGTGATTGATTAAAATAAAAGATAAAGTAGTCCATTCTAATTCCACGCATGCGGAGCCACATATTGACTAGTTCGAATATAAACAAAAGCATATGCATGCTTATTAAGTACTAGCTGTCCCGTCCCGCCCGCTTCGCTGGGTAATTTTTATTATAAATAAAATGGCGAAGGATTTAAGGAATTCGAAAAATGATTAGCCTAGAACCATCTACAAATCATCCCGTATCGAATGGTCCCAGTCCCATGTCTATACGTTTAGAAGTTTTTACGTGATTGGAGAACAAAGACAACCTATTTTCATTATATATGTATAGATTCCAAATGAGAATATGAATCAAATTTGTTGTATCTTCGTGTGATAAAAGGCAAATATTTTTCAAATGAGAGTTATTTTAATAGATGAGTCATATAATTTTGTGATAAGGCGACAATACATAAAAGTAGAAAGAAACAGTAAGACCTTTATGACGAAAGGACATTGAATAAAAGCGAAATTTTTGCTCAATATGTCAGAAACTTTTAATTAATGTCAAACCTAAAGCTAAACACGTTGACAGTGAATTTAAAAAAAATAGCATAATGAAAACAACTTGGAATGCCGTAAAAATCGAGTCTGATAAACTAAAAGTAGCTCACCTCCAATTTCAGCTAGGAGTAGATGACAAAATTTTGATTAAAAAATATAAAAATTGCTCAAGCATTTGCAAAATTCTTTACCGCTATTCCAATTTCGACCACCGAATCTCTCGACTCGTTCACGCATTATGAGTGATTTCGAGTTTAAAGTATGTGAAGTCGGAACACGATATCGGGTCTTTTAAGTCGTTAGAAATGAAACAATACTGCTGACGTCTACTTCATCTGTCAGTTGAAGTTGTGAAGTCCATCATCGATCGTGCCACCGTTGCCCTACAATGTGGCTGAATGTCATCACATCCCATCATCGTCCTAACTACCTATTTAAACTTGCTCCTGAGAAAACCTTTTTTTTTACAATTACCCAACTTTTGTCATAATTCATTTATCAGGTTTTGTAGTGTTTTTTTTTTATTACACTGATACGTCTGAAGCTTTTATAGTCGCTCTCTCTACACAGCCACAAATATATAGGGACAGCCGGCGCATTAACTTGTTCTCTTTCACTCATAAAAGCTCATTTAAATAACTTATTAATATTTATAACAATCACAATCAGGATTGCATGGTCTGCGATGTATGTTATATGTAAATGAATATATACTTTCGTTTTTGTGTCACAGACTAAATGGAATCCGCAACTGTTCGTATCATATTCAGATATCTATTGGAGGACGAGTACGTTTGTGGGTATTTGTAATTTTTCAAAATATTTATCATTCAACCTCATAACTCCCATTTACAAAACCAGCCCCTCCCCCTGCCCTCCTCATTCATAACACCCGTTTCTATAAATCTCCTGCTTATCATCAACTCCCTTCCTCGTTACCTCTATTTCATTACTTTCTTTGAATAAAAGTGAAATTTCATAACATCTTTTAGGTAAAAATTGACAGTAAAATTTTCATTGTTATACAGAAAGTTGAGATTTTTTTTTGTTTTTCACAGCACGTGTAGTTGTTACAAAACGTTTCTGGGTGGTCATAAAAAACCAACAAGGTATAAACATGTTATTTAGTTTTAATTAATTAAAATCTAAAGTATCACGTCCAGTATACGAGTATGTACGTATTAACACATTTAATTCCTAAGGTGGTATTTTGTAGGTTTGGTAAAAATTTATGGTGCCTGCAATAAGTTAAATTCAATCATTATAATTTAATTGGAGTTAGTAGCAACGTGTTTATACTGACAGCCATGGTAGTATATTATCACCTATAGCATCCATATCACAAATTCATAAACCTTATACTTATTTAACTTATTCCGTTAACACTTGAGTGTACATTTTATTAATGTAAGTTCCTTGGATAACGTAAAGGTGATGACACCGACTTCGATAAAAAATAATAATCCAGGTTCTGTACACTGCAATATTGTGATATTTTATAATAAAATGAGTCGAGGCGTATTGCAGTGAGCTAATACAGACCGTTTGGCGCGTTCTGTAACAAAGGAGGTTTGAGGCTTAACTAAATGAAAGATCGGACATCATTCTTACTCAAAAGCCTCAAGGCTTTTCTGTAATATCTAATAATAAATATAACCACTTGTCATACGAATCGATTTCCATAGTAAACTCACACGCCTCGTTTCGCCCCACTCGCACACCAGTACAGGCCGATCTATGTCATGGTCAAGATGTGTTTTAAGCTGCATTTCTCAAATATATCAATCACACTTTTTCTTTATCCGCATTTGTAACTTCAGAGACGCGATCATCAAAATCAGAAAATTATGCTACTATGATTACCTTTAAAGTGAAAATCGTTACAATTGACGTAACTCAGCTTGACGCAACTTAAGTTGGACATCAGATTTACACGTAAGATGACTCGCTTGGACAAGACATTAGCTACTGTCACGAGAACCACTTTCAGTGAGCTGAACATTGGGACACAGCAAACCAGACTTAAGTGACGCTGTGCACGAAGTGAAGAAAGCTAGCGATGAAATAGTTGCGACCGCGCTAAAAAGAAAGAAATTAAAAGAAGATTGATTTACCGAATTACTCTTCTTATTTGTATTTGATAATGTCGTCTACTTTTACATGGACCTCTGAGAAACCCTATTCTGATTTTGGAAATCGCTAGAACGGGTCAAATCGAGTGTAAGCCGCAACAAGATAGAGTCGAGGTACATAGAGTTTAGAGTGATGTTCACATTGTGACTAATCTATATAGAAATAGCTACAGACGAAACAGATTAGTGCCCTTTTCTCATCAGTTTTTCAACCGATTTTCTTTTCTTTAGTTACCATTGACCAGCTTTAGTGTTATTAATAAAAAAATTGACAATAATCGGTTTTGTTTTACCTCATTTTTTTCGCCTTTATCTAGAAATCTGTATTCGTCACATTAGACACCCTTCACAGACATAGATTGTAAACACCGTCCACAATCTGCGTACAATACTCAATACAGATTTTACAATTTAAAATTCGTTATGTCTGTTGCGTATCGTTCCCCATGCGTGGGGAACACACGCTAATGACTTATTTGCACCCGCTCGCAGACCACGTAACTGAACACAGTTCAAGGAAATGACTTGCAATGATTATGAAGATTTGCATTGAGAAAAAGAGTTCAATAAAGTTCAAACCTAAAAATTTAATGTATTAAGGTCGAATTTCAACCATTAGTTTAACACTGGTTATTATAATTATGTGCATAAAAGAATTTCCGCATAATGCCTACAACCAGTTGCGTTCCCGAATACATTGAAATTCGTTAAAGCCGAAGGTATTCAGCCCTTACAATATTTATTGCCACTTTTTAGCATTCAGTTTATGACTAAAAGTCGCACAAACACTTGTTGGCTCTACAATGCCGCCAATCCTAAACCAAACTATGTAAGTATTAGTTTCGTTTGCGTTCCTTCGCCGTATTGACACTTGTCTTCTTCAATCATTGCTCCTTGCTTAAAACAAAACGAATTACTATTGATTATGATGGCATGGCATGAATTTCAAAGATTTTTGATTTGCACCATCATTATGCATTATGCTTCTGAACGTTCGTATTTATTCGTGTTCGAATTAGCACGACTGGCAACAGTCAACATTGCACCGGAATTGAGGCTTGATGCTGAATTAATGGAATGAAATGTGCAATCACGTTACGAACGTCACGCGATTTTTTTTTTTTATTTTCACTATTTTTATTTATTTTATACTACTGGCATATACGATTTAAAAGAAAGAACTATTGATTGAAAGCTCACCAATAAAATGCTTTGTAATTTTTGACAACATAGAATACTAAAATTTGGACCCTTTTTTAGCAATCCTCGAATATGTCCTGGTCGGCTAATTATAGTATTTTGAATAATTTGTGTCATTTATCAGCACGTGCGGAAATGTATTATGTAGAAAATTAATGTTTATTTTAATCTATTTTGTTTATTATTTAAAATTATATTCTTCATCGTTGTGAGAATGATAAAACATCGCGAGTATTGAGACGACAGAATTACAAATAATATAAGACCACGACTCTGCCGGTCTGTGGCACTACATTTTTGTTTCACGCCACATTACCAGTAAGTTCATTGCAAAAAAAAGAATTGACCGTATTCAACCATTTTCAGATATCTCTTTTTAATATAATGTAAATTGTGTTGAATAAGATAACTTTTATAGCATTTTCGAAGGACATTATGAATCCTATAAGGAAAGGGCAACCAAACCTGCGAGCTACCGGAAACAGTTGGTCATCGCCGCCCGTGTATATTAGCAACTCTAAAATAGTCACCAGTGCATTAGTGGACTCTTAGTGAGGTTACAATATCTGATGGAAGGGGAATTGATCAAGTGGAAATGGGGTCATAAAAGGAAAGTGGATCACCGGAAATTTCACTCACTGGACTAAATGAAACATCGAAAGCTGATGCACCATATCCGTATTCTATGAGTGCCTGTACTGCAGTTAAATAAACCACACCATGGCTCTGCCACTCGTAAAATTATATGCAATTCTAATATCATATATATCACTTTCTTTTTATATGAAAATTCATCTTTAAGCAGTGTTTGTAAATCTGTTTCATCTGTTAAGTGAAACTGGAAAAAATATATGAAGTTAAAATGACAAGTCTCAAGTCGTCGATCTACAGATGTGAGTATATTAAATTTATTTTACACCAGCAATAACTTTCTGATAAAACTGGGTTATCTGCGTAATTGTACTGGAAGTTGTTTAATTTGTTAACTGATTCGTAAACTAAAATACCAAAATTATAATTTACACCTTTCCACAGCTTTTCTGTATCCTAAAATATATTCATGTTGTGTATATATGTACTGTCTGTTTTAGTTATATTAATAGACGCTAGATAACATCATTCACAATGTAAAGTGAATGTCTTTTTTTATGCATTTTGGAAACCACAGAAGCCAAAAAAAAACCTAACAGTATAATGACCAAACTAAAGCTTTAACTTTGATAAGTTTTAAAGATTTGTGCAAAATAATATCGTCACACTTTTAATGAAACTGAATCATTTAAATACAATACAAAAATATGTATAATTTGTGAACTTCATTAACGAATCGAAAAATTATAGAATAATATGTTTTTTTCGAGCAGTTTCGAAAAGTTTTGCCAAGAAACCTAAAAATTCAGATTCATAATTTCAATTAAACTTATATTTCTTCAGATTCTGCTTAGATGGTTTCGAGGTCACAACAGCCCCATGTGAAGAAGAAGGCGACAAAAAAAACAGACGAATTTGACCTCGCATTCCACGACCGCTGGATTTGCATTCGTTAATACTAAATTTTGTTACGGGTACGCTCACCGATGGCATTCGAATCGGAAAAACCCGGCGTAGCGATGTTTCCTGTGCGGCGCAAACCGACGACTCGGGCGCCGTCGCCGACCGGCACTGCCTCGCTCGTGAGCACGCCGAGTCACCAAATGCAAAATATGTTTTGCATTCTCACAGTTCTTCCCATCTTTTTAATGCCCCACGGCCGGACTGGAAGCCACGTAACACGCCATCAAAGAATGGGGAGGCTTTGTAGCGACGTCAACGTGCACAGTAGATCTGCATGTTTTCATAAAATTCGGATGATTCAATTGAATTCTTCTTTTCGTATAGTATCGATTCCCAAATCTAATCAGATCTAATTCCAACCAAACAGCATGGAAACGATTCGTGTATTTGAGGGATGTCATTAACAAAAAATATTAATTATAGGGATTTTTTGTGATACTTTTTAGGTTTTTAAAAAGTTTGTTTTTTTTCTCTGTGCTTAAAAATCAGTATCAAATATTCGTATATCTAATTGAAATTGATTGTATTGATTAAAACATATCGTCGTCGAAAAGTTGAAAAATAATATTTTTAGTAAAAAAATAACTTAGATATTCAAATCAATTTACTTAAACACTTTTTGAGCCCAAAACCGGTTCAAATATCATGAGTCTAGTTCTAATCGGTTGCTTAAAATTGATTCAAAATATGTTTTTGTTAAAAAAATTTTTGAAAATTACAATTAGATTCTTTTTTCTCCTCTAATTTTGAAAGAGAAATGTGATATATTTGAGCTGGCTAATGAGAACGATAATAGTTTTGTGTTTTCTAAGCTCAAAAACAATGCGTTGGAGTTTGTAAAACAGTTTTGGAACTGGTCTATAAGGTCAACAGTTGTCAATTTTTTTTGTATCCTAAACTATTGGCATAGAATGTTATAATATTAATAGACTCATGATGTATACTCATTCTAGTTTAAGGTGGTCCTTAGAAATCAAAGCAAATGAATTTAAAAAATAATTGCATCGAAAATGCTTGTTCGATCGCTTCAGGAGGGTACCTATTTTCGATAAAAGTGCGTCAGTGTCTAGCTTCTTCATTTATTAAAATAAAAGAATGAAAATTGTATCAAGAGATACGTTTTGAACGGGTTATAATGATAAAATTTTGTTGATAGGTATTTATAATTTATTGAAAAAAAACCCAAATTTTTGACTTATTTTTTGAGACTTTTCTCCAAGAATCTAAAATAAGAGTTATTAAAATTTTGCCAAAAACTAGTCTGAAGTACTAGATTATCTATCATCAGAATTTATAATCGAAAAAGTTGATGATATTTAATGGTACAAGATTATGTTGATAAGTGTGTTGCGATGTCGCGAAAGGACGATTTCGCCCACGCTCCTGCACACCGGGAAGACCGACGACGGCAGAACGAGTTATGTCCCGTTTCACCAACATACGCTATCCCCCCTAGTTCAATCACCAACACACCTAGTCTTTCTTAATGGTGCACGTAGACGGCGGCGCATACGCATCCATTTTGTCGAGTATCCGTAAGAGACACTAAAATATGACGCGTATTTCTAATTTTTAATCGTATTAGGTGGCATAAATAAAAATACCAAACGTATTATTAATTATTTGTATTGCAAACAAGAGTACTGTCGTGCCAGTTTGCTGTCTGCACATTTGCACTTACATCTATTTCATTGAGATTTGTACTAGTGACGGTTCCGTATTTACAATATTCTCGAGTGGGAGTACCGCACGAAATCCCACCCGGGACCGCGGCAGTTCGCTTTTTTTAGCACCCTGAACTATTCAGTTTTCGCTACGGTCCAACTTAGCTTGAGTGCTGACTGATTGCCCTAAACTTCGAACATGAACAAGTTTTAAGAGAATTTGGAAAGGCAGAGAACTTGATTTTCCAGTGAAAGGGACCGAATTTTTATTTTTTATAGGTTAAGTTAGAGCGATCTGAGAGTAGAGCGAAACGGACTATCCGCTTAAAACTTGTATTTTCATGTACGACATCTAGCGGGCGATGAGGTCGTCGCGTCCCTACGCCATTTGTAAGTCCGAGTCTGGTCAAGTCGTCGACAAAAGTGTTGCATTTTGCGAACAACTTGTAAAGTCTTAACCGGTGTTTAATGATACATGTTAGTAAGTCAGTGGTTAAGTCAGTCACATTGTTAATAAACAGAATTTCGACGTACGTGTATCTAATGCAATATTTTCATCAAGTTTACCAACATCAACATGGAACTTACAATCTAGGATGGCATTTTATTAGTCAGCGAGAAACAAGAGCTATACAGCTTGTCGCCTTTGCCTCATGCGCTGACGTACCGGGCGGCGGAGGCACGAGCTCCTTGCCTCCGGCGCTCGGCCGCGCTGCCTGTCGGAGTGTTGACCCTCCACCGATCCCGGTCTTCGAACTTGCGAATGGACCCCAAGCTCGCGTTGTCCAATCATTATCCGGATCAGCGGGAGCGCCAACTGAAGACCTCCGGCACTCCGAAGGGGATCTCTCTGATTTCAGGTCAAGGCTACTGAGCCCTCCATAGTTACTTGCCCCTGAAACCACAGAGACCCCAAGCGAAGGATGCTGAATCCCATGGCTGTATTTAGATCGACCGGACTGCGACAGCGGTCGGGTCGACCGAATAGAGTGGGAACAGAGGTCCGCGTATTGGCTGTCTAGGTAAATAGAATGTTGCTAAGTACCTAGAACGCAGAGTCCAACCGTTCTAGATGTTTGAGGTGATGCAGTGATATCCAATAGGCTGAGTAGGAGGCTTGTTGGAAATGCCATAGAACGGTTCTCGTCTAACGTTTACGAGGCGTCGGGTCGAATGTCAAATGTCCTAAAGGCCCCTAAGGGCCCGCAGTCACAATCTCAATGTTAATTATTTATTTAGAAGATTTGACCGACTCCGACAGGCAGAATGAAGGTGTCAGTAAACTTGTATTATACCTAAAAAACGAACAACAGCAGAGTACTTTTATGCCAGATGACCTCTGATATCGAGATAAATGAGGAAATGTCTAAAGTGAAATAATGTTGTTGACAGCTTAATAGATGAGCACTCAAAGCGAGAATATAATAGAGGGAAAGCGAGAAGAAAATTAAAGTCAAAGATAGAATCACGCTCAATGTAGCTCTAAATAAATACAGAAGGAGCCAGTTACTTCTGCAGAATATCAGAAGCCATCTAGGAATATGACTCTGCTATCACTCGCAGTTTTCATTACAAGCTATATCACCACAAGACACGTCACGACACATATGACACACGACACAATCTACGATTGGATAATTACAGTCTAATTAATAAAACATTTTCATAATTTCAAGTATATTCTTAAATTTATGAAAATATTTAGAAAATTTTAAATAATCACTAAATGTTTGGATTGATTTTTTACGCGTTCATCAAAAAATTTGTTGGGCTCAGTCTGATTCATTATTTATTTTTACTCCCAGTGACTGTTAGACATAACAATTACTTGGAACAAATATAAATAGTAATGATAAAAATTTATATTATAAAATATTCAATTTATAAACTACTTATTAAAATATAGTCTATTACATGAACGGTTACAATTAAACGAAAAACAGTAACAGGAGAATTACATGTTTTGATGTATCTTTTAATTTTTATGTGTACTTAAGAGATTTAATAAAAAAGATGCCAAAATATTTTTGCACTATTAATTAGACCATAATTATTACTTCACTATTTTTACATATTTTTAAGTACTTTAGGAAGTCACAAGTTGTCATGGATGTTTTGTACGGATTTACAAATCGTAAACAAATTAAAAAAAAAAACAATAAAAAAGTAAATTTTCAAAACGGAACACAAAAAAAAATATTTAATTAATATTCAGCCCTAAATCAAAGAATGCAAAGGAATAAAAGAACGCACACTCAATTAATCGTTGACCGTAACAGTTAGCTGCCTATTTCTATTGCTCTCGAACCGGTCGTTCGTCTTGATGTCGCTGATGGCCGTGATCGACACCGCGACGCCGATCACGATGAGGGAAGAAACGAAAACGCCGGACCTGCAACGGCATCACTGAATCACTTACTTAAGCCTTATCCGCAAGTCGAATTCAAACACGAAAAAAGAGATTTTGCATAACACTCGAAACGTATATGGTAATATGAATTTACCACTCATTCGGACCGTAGACCGCTCGAGAATAAAGAGCGAGAAACTTAAGTCTTTTCTAATTTAATTGTATGTGTTTGCAATTAAAATTATAAGTGTAAGAGAAAGAGACAACGCTATAAGAAGTTAAGTAAATTATCTCTATGGATATTAAAGTTTGTCCTTGAAAAAATTTGATATTTTATTGTCAAATAATTGTTTGTTACCGTTTTAAATTTTATCGAGGGTATGGCTTGAAGATCTACAGGGACCTGACTGAACATGCGTATACAGTTGGTATTTGCTGCAAATGGGTTTGTGACTCTATATAATTAATTGATATGTAAACACAGTTTTTTTTGTTTCTAGTACGAAGTTAAAGTCGATCATTATTTTCTTAAAATATTTTCAAATTATTCCTTCCGTATTTTACATTTTCGTATTTAAATATGATTTACATATATGATCGTAAGAGCACTACCATGTTCTTTTGAATAATGTTAAAGGCGAAATAAGCATGCACGCCACCAAAGAGTAGGTGATCACCACCGCCCATGGACACGCGAAATCCCTGGGGGAGGCATTAATGCGTTGCAGACATTTTAGAAAGACCCTTTGCCGTAGTTAATTGGAAATATTTCGTAAACGGGACACGGAACATGGAACATGAAACATTAAGATCAGATACTGTCAATTTTCTACTAGTCGTAGACGTAAATATACAGGAGGAAAGTTATAAGTTTTTTTTTCTTTTCCGAGTCAACACTCGTGGAAATCTATATAAACTGATATGTACAAGTATTTACATAAATCGATCATATTATATTCTATTTGACCATATAGGGAATTCGATGTACGAACATCGGATCTAGAAAAAAAAACCATTTCGGATTTATATGACACACTTACCATATGGGTGCAGTTGTGAAGCCGACGCAGTCTAGGATGTCACCAAACCTGTCCATTTTCTTATTGTTCATGAACAGTTGAACCTGGTGGTGAATAATGACTCGGTGTTCATTAACTCGTCAATTTTACTAGGGATGTGAAAATTTGATAGGAAACTACTAATGATGTACTATTGAACAATCATCAGCGCTCGTAAAGACCACGATTGACCTTTCGATACCAAAAAAAAATCAATACTTTAAAAAATACATATACACACGTAATTTCCTAAGGTGAATTTCATGTCTAAATTGACTAGAGCCCATTTTCATATTTCGTCACCAAATATGTTTTTGATATACAGTGAACTAATTATATAAGGCAGTAGTAATAGTACTTATGTATGAACTTTAAGTTATTACTATAATTATTAACTCACACTTGTTTCCCAGAGGGACAGCCAGAGACCACAGACTATGTGGTACGATCTTTGGATACCTTTCTTGCTTTATTGACGACCATCAAATTTTTTATGCTAGCCCGTCTGTTCCGGGTGCCTAACATTTGGCCCTTCTTTAATATACTACCAATTCGGTCGGTTTAAGATTTTTTAGGGCAACGCTTTCCCTTTACACACATTCGCTCAATGGACGTTTTTTGTCAGCCTACTTTCATTTATCCTTACCAGATGACCAAACCACCGCAACATACATTTGTTTACTGTGTGGTTTGTTTAGGAAAAAGATATTAGGACTAGAAAGTTCAAACGTCTTCTTTCAAACCGCAGCGATCTTCGACAGACACCACTGCTCATCCATCCATCCATCTTTCAGACAATCCGCATATTCAACGCAGAGATCGCATCGAACTTTCAAATGTACACGTTCATTCGTATACATTTGATACCACATGCCTATATTATTCTGTCATTTAGAAGTACACTAATAGTTACATCCATTGACTTACAAGAGTTTATCGCCAGTGAATCGATGTAACGTACATGCAAGTCTCGATTAAGAACTATCACAGTCGTTGTCAGCACTCACGTAGTTACCTGTATATCGTCAAAGGTGAGGGAGATGTTGCCATCGGTGAAGATGAGAGGCTGCGAACAGTGGTAGGAGCTGCCGACGGGCGCCGTGGGGGGCTCGCCCGCCACGGGCAGAGCGTCCTTCTTGTCGCGGTCCCGGGACACCAACGCGCCGACAGCGCTCCACCAACCGTCCGCGCTCCATTTGAAGTGTATCTCGACTTGTATCATCTGTTGCCGATGAAAAGAATGAACTGTACACACTTATATAAATTATACTACCTATCGTTCCGTTTGTGCTGATCTAACCGTTTGTAATAGATATTCGTGTCGTTTCTGCTGTTTTCAGACGGGTGAAACAGATATATGGAGTCGGAATAGAGATTTGAGCTGAATTCGAAGTTGAGTTCTTATGAATGTCTGTTTGTATTCTATCAAAGCATTTAATATATTTTGTATTGTAACAAAGCTGTGATGTAATAATGCATTATAGCAATGCCAATATTAAGTATTTTTGAAAAGTTGAATAAATCAACTTTCTAATAGTCCGTATTTAACTACTTTATTTCAATATTAACCGTTCCCACACGTTTTGTGTGGGAACGGTTAATAAATCAAAATTTTACTATGTTTTTTCCGATGTCGATTCTGCTCTCAATTACCATCCCGCTCTAGATTTATTTTCAATGCTGATCCCATTCGGACTTTGATTTTGGAACATGACCATTATCTCTTTTATTAGAGTAGTTTTATTATAATGTTTTTTTTTATTTAAAAAGAAAATCCAGGAAATGATCTACCCCTACCCAAAATTCAATTAAAATCCGTTATAAAGCGGCTTCCGAAATCAGCTCGTATAAACGCACAGACGAACAACCAATTACATGATAATATTTCTGTCCGTTTGACTGTTTGTATCGGCATGGGTATCGAACTAATATTAATGAGAGATTAACATAAAAGTTTTTAAATTTAATCATGGCATTGATTGTGTTCGAAAACCGGGTGGATAAAAACGGAGGCACAAGTTAACCTCTGCGTTTTGTGCCTTAGTCTGAATGTTTGTAAAACTGTAGTATTGTAGAGCCACTTGTATTAAGCAACTCTGTAAAACGATTATAAGAAATCATTTAAAAGGTATTTATTTCCTCACACTAACTGTTGCGAACAGCTGCACTCTTAGTGTTTAATTGGACAATATATATTATTTTGTTTTATACGGACGGACTACGTTAAGAATGAAAGAAAGAAAGGAAAATAAAAGAACTTTTGTATGTTATCGTATATTTTGTGTGTTATTATTAAATAATTTAAATTTTCGTCTTTTATTATCCGAGTAGGGATTAGTGTATGAAATTATGTATTGTTTGCCTGTTTTCATATCTTTATTGAGTTTAGTGTTTTTTGTCTTGTATTATTGTGTATATTATATTTTTATCGTATTTAATCGTAAATAGGAAATTACTGTGATGCGCATATGAGTTGCATATGAAATTGTGCCTTGGCGAGTAGGACCAATCAGACGCCGAAAACCGCGGCGGTGCTTATGGTACGACCGCGAATCGGTGTTCCGAGCGCATGTGGCGCTCATGCGTGTAAAATGCAAAGTGCATGGCCACACCCCCTCGATTAAAATGTATGCAACTCATATGTGCAGGCGTATGCGCCATCTATAAATTGCAGCGAAATTGATGCATCCACGGCAGTTGTACTCCGACCGCCACATATGAAGCTCGGCTGTAATAAAGAAGTCTGATCGCCTGAAAACGCTGTCCATCATTCGCCCACCACACCGGAAGAAATCCGTTCTCCGCGGCGACCGTGAAAGAAAATCCGAGGTGCGGGCTTACGCAGTGGTAGCTGAAATCGCCGTTACAATAACGATTCGGCCAATCGTTAGACTTTTTGAGAAGAGGCTAATTCATTAAGATTAAACTTCATGCATGTTCAGAAGATTGGTTTCAGTTACCCTATTTATAGAATTCTGAGTAATGGCAATTATGTAAAAAATGTATTCTATTATATATCTAGTCTTTGCTATCTGATCGAATGCTGCGTGTTCGTTGTTTATGTCTACTTAAGCTTTCAAGTTTAAAGTACCCGCGACGTTGAACTGGTGGTGTTGTCCAGCAAGAACTTGATCAGGATGTATTCGTAGACCTTCGTTACGCCTATGGTTTGCTCGCCCACCGGGTTGTTGAGGACCACCACGGTGCCGTCGTCCCACTTCAGCATCGGCCACCCGCTCGAGTACAGCAGCACGCCTTTCTCGGCGGTGCCTGCGCAACAAATATTAGTTTTATTATATGACAAATTTACATTCAGGGTCTAATTATAATGAATCTAAAATCGTCGTAATCATATTTATTTAAATTTATAATCGTTTGACTATCTAAAATAGAGGTTGAGATTGAGCGTGAAGTTTTTTCTTTATTTTGCATTATGATGTCTAATAAATATGAAATTGTCTATCCTTTTTTCGATTCAAGGTTACAATAAAACTATTTGTAAATTAAAAAGTAAAAAAGAGGATTTTTGGTGAGAAGCTCAAAGTTATCATAAACCTCTAATTTAAATAACATACGTATGGCACAAGCGCTTAAGGCATGCACATTTGGTTTTACCAACTTTCTATTCGTATTGCAACATGCATTACAACACGTTGTAATGCATGCTATTGTGATTACATTAACAAAAACTTATCCAGATACACATTAAATTGTTTTGATCGTGGAAAATACGAAACGTCCTTTTCTAGTCAAATCGGTAAAATTTGAATTTGAAAAAATTTAAGGACATAAAAAAAAATCTCTTTCCCAGGACAAATTCTGTTACACTTTATTGCAGATTTAGTAGCATTGTTTTACACATTTTTAGTCACCATAGAAACAAACACTTTTAAGGTAAATAATAGTCGTGAAACTACTAAATTCGTACTCACTAGACGCGTTGTAGAGCGCGTACTTGAGCAGGGCCCGCGTGTTAGGCTTCTCGCTGAGCTCTGACCCCTCCTCCGTGGTGTTGTCCTTGGCTTGGCGACGGACCCGCCATATCTCCGCGTATTGAGCTGCCAGCTCTTGGGACACCGAGTTGCCTGCAGGATTATTTCTATGTTTTCATATTATAATTTTTCGTTATTCGTTGTTATTCCATGGAAATGTTAGAATTGCGAAGTAAAGACGAGATATAAACACGAAAACGTTCGAGATGAATACATCTCATAGTCGAGACCAATACAACGTACACTAGTGTGTATGTCGTCTATCTAAATCTCTCCTATATTTTGACTTTTCTAATATGACCTATCTAAAATATGAACAATTGAATATTAAATAAACAAATAAGTCAACTCCATTTGTATTTTATCTAATCTTTTATTTTTAATTAAGTCTTTCACCGATACGTTTCCGGCCTCTTCCACTCACCCAGAATCCCAAGTACCCGACAGGTTCCATAGATGTCCTGCAGTCTTTGGAAGGTCTCCGTTATCTGAGCGTCGCGTTCGGACCATGGACCTTGTAGAGTTAACATCTACGAACAAACAGTGCTTATATTATTTAACAGGCAGTACCTCACCAAAAACATTTGTTTATGATTAACGGCACGTGATCCGCTCTATTGATTTTTTCAAATTACTCACAAAAATTAAATAAGAACCCCGGTTACTATGGCTAATTTAATATTTTTATATTAAGACCGGTTAATGGGAGTCGAATTGAATAATCACATCGCCGTCTTAGTTTTTTTTTTTTTTTACTTTTGTTTATAGTAACAAAAAAAGTAAAGCAAGCATACTATAAATATAAAATATTACATATTTATTTGTGTTTCTCATAATGAGAATTTTTACTTAATATGCCACGTGATACACTTGAAGAAAGATGCTTTTTAGCCTTATAATTTCCTAGCAAAATTATTCTCAAAAAATGGGATTCATGTATTATATATCCGTAATATGACCTCGCTAATTTTGTATATAATTTGTAGCATAAATTAACTTTTTTCGATCAGTAGATTTAGTTAATAGATTCAGTAGATTTTAAGCTGTTAGATAGACATACAGCCCGATAGAAACGAAAATAATATTATATATATATTCCATTTTTTAACGGATTTACAGAACCCCAAAAATAGTTAAATTTTTAAGTCGATTTATATAGTTCCAAGTTAGTTACTTCTTTTTTCGTATCCAAAATATACATGAAATCTTTTTTCTTATGTCAGAGTATGTCCTTCCAGTCTTAATAACTTATTAAATTTAATTAAAATATTTTTTAAATGGCAAATTTTTGTCATCTATAATTTCATTATCAAGAGAATCATTTATAAAAAATAAAAAAAATACTAAAAAGTATACACAGAAAAAAGGCTTTCATTTATTATAAAAATTATTATAAAAAATAAATTGAAGAATAATTTTTGTAATAGTAAAAAAGCAAATAGAAGGAAAAATCGTAAATATTCATAAATTTATCTTGCTGTGATGGCTATTTCGTAATCTGTGTTTTTTCATCAACTTTACTAATGAAGAACGTCTCAGAAACATATAGTCACTATTTATGGTCTCAGATACAGTGCAACGTTTTTTATAGTCTTGTACTGAAAACTGGTTTGTTTTACATGAATATGTTTCTTTTATCCCAATTTCCAGTCTTTGATTATTATCTTGTGTTCTTAATAGAGGACAAATATTATTCATACGAGACAGGTAAGGCTGTTCAAAACTTATGAATTCAATATTACAAGATAAATATACAGAATTTGCTCCATCTAAATTGTACTCGACAATGTAATTGCTTGTACTCGATTAGTACAATCGGGCTATAAGTACTGTTCCTAGATCTCGCAAAGAAAGAATCAAGCATATCGTATATCGATGTAAGTGAAGCTGAAAAACACAACTTATAAAGAAGGCACATGTGTGTAAGCTTTTTGCTATCATCCAATTACTTGTACCCATACCCCATTTCACTTCTTTTTTTATTAACAGTTCCTTTTATACTAGAAATTACATTTAACACTCCTAGCTGGTTCGATCTGGATTGAGGGTCAGCAGATATAAGTAATTTTTCCCTATTTATTACATAACACTCAAAAAAGAATTATTTTGTAAGAATCACTTTTGAAATGTTCAAACCAGATTTCTTTTCCTTTCCATAATGTCAAGCATATAAGCATAAATCGAATATTGCATTATTATTATGAGTTACTAAAGCAAAATAGAAGAGCAATTTCTGAAATTGAGCAACAGATGGCAGAAATAATGTGAGTGCAACCTTAAAGTAAATTCTTACGGATATTTACAATGAAAAAAGCCACTCACCTGTGTTTCGTTGCTTATGTAATCGGGATGAACGTCCAAGAAATCTTGAGGCAATACCAGAGTGCTCTGCCCTTCTAACATCTTCCTTAGCCTCGGAAAGTTGGCGCTGGACAGCGGCACCGAATCCTGGTTGTTGAACACCACAATAGCCGCCTGACTCTCGTATATCCTCATCAGATCGTCCTGATCCAAAGCTTTAAGGGCCGGCCTCTGGTATTCCCTCAAAATACCGGGACCCCAGAATAGAAAAGGGCCTTCGAGATTTGCATCGGTATTGACTAAACTAAGTAAAATGTAAAAGAACACGGGGTTAAAATATTTAGTAATCATACTGAATTAAATATATTGAAACAACCGAACTATTTGAGTGTTGGGGGCTGAATGATCGCAAAACTGGCTGGGCTTTGGTCTTCGCTTCTGGCGATCAATAATGCTGAAACGTTGACACGCATGCGCGCATCTCTTGTATCCTAGGCGACGTCTGTTTCCTAGGTTGCATACGATGTATTTATATCCCGAGCTCCGTATTGATTTATTAGTTGTGCTATAATATATACGTTGACAGATGAAGCTACTGACGCTCGATGGAAAATTCCAGATGAGATTCGGGAAAATTCCATGCAGAGAAAACGGAATACAAATTATTCGTTTAAAATGCCAAAAAAGTAGAGACGACCAGGCTTGTTATTTGTACGAAGACATTTTTCTTGTTCAATTATTTAATTTAATTATCACAATTTATCATATGTAATTTACATTTCAAAATACTAACTTTAATTCATCTAAAACCTTAATAATGATAAAAACACTTTTTGTGCTTTACTACTATTTTCGCCAACAAACATATTCCATATCCTATAGATATCACCCCTACTTATATTTTTACATAAGAGGCATTCTTTATTTTGATTAAAAATTGATAAATGCATTACTAGATATCATCAACTGTTTAACAATTAAAAAAAAATATTATTGCTTTATGCACCAATTGCGTGCTTTATCGTTTTCGAAAAGACTTGTTTGAGGATTTGTTAATAACGCACAGTTTCGCATGAATTCGATGGATTAATTAATCCAACAAGTTGTCGTGGCTGGTGTATTGGTTTTGATTGAGGAAAATTCGTAACTGCAGCTGTTTTGGATAAACTGAGCATTACTGCTCCATGCTCAACTCTATGGCCAAGAAATCCATTTTTTTTTCTTTATAAACACTATAAATGCATTATCTTTAAAATATCTTTACTTCTTGCTATAGTTTTCAAGTTTCCTCTACTGTTTTACTACTTAGAAATCTATCAATACTATACGGTACTATAATACTATATTTTATCGATAATTTGTTGAAAACGACATGTTAACAATGTCACATAACACCATTTGCTGTCGAGTAGCTAAAGTGAATGCATGATTATGTCAGGCTACTGTTACTGACACACTAACGAGGTTACGTAATGCTTGACATTTAAGCATATAAGTTACAAATGTGCGATTATTCTTAACTTGAATAGAACAAAAGCACTACTTATTTGTTTCAAACATCTTTTTGTAGTGAAAAAATACATTATTCACCTCGGTTTTCTCATATTTCTTTATTTTTATTAATTCGTTTTCATCTCTGTATGCACTGGTTCCTTTAATTACTAATATTTTTCTTGGGTTTTGACGGCTAATGCAATACAGCCGCAAGACTTTGAGGCGATGATTTTTCTCTCGTTTGCAATGCCCTAACCCGCTATCAGTCAGTTTAAGCAATATTAGTCAAAGAAGCCAAACTCTCCTAACACCTCTAAAACCAAGGCGAGCGCACTTGGCGATTCATAATGAAAGTCTTGACTCTATGCTTAGGTACGATAGTCTAAGCTGAGTGTGGCAGAAGAAATATGAAAGTAGAACCAATACAGTGGAGATGAGATCCCTGCGTAGTATCCCTGTGTAGTGTCTTAGAAAGATAGATATAGGAACAGCGCTGTCAAAGAATGTCTTGGTTTAAAAGAAATAACTAGAGTAGAAAAAGATATGTTGCGATGGTTGGGCCATCTGGAAATAATGAACGAAAGTAAATTGACGAAACAAATTTAAAGAGCGAACATGTGTGATAGAAGGGTTGACAGTCTGAATAAGATATAGTAAGGTCGCTCTAGAAAATCTTATGCAGACCAAATTGATGGCATATTAAGGAAGGGTTGGTTTTTAAGCACTCGAAACCGGCGAGACTATTTGAAAAGAAAGCTTTGAACAATTTATCTATATGAGTCAAGCGAGAGAGATATGCAAAAATTATGCCATGTGGAAATGTATGGTCTCTATCTATCCATTTGGGAAATAAGTGTAAATTTATAATAAAATACAGTAAAAATCACCTAGCACAACAGCATAGCTTTTTGGTTTTGCATAGGGAAACAGACAGAAAGCAGGCTAATCTCGGAAATATCCTATTTTTCTAATCGTTTATTGTAAACGTTTCATAGATTTGTGATTATCTAACGACATGACCGATTGCAAAGAAAACTTATAGGCGATGGAAGAAAGGGAATGTATGGGAGTAAACTATTAAAAAAAAATTTTGATACTTTGTAAGTGTAAAAATATTTTTAATTAATTTCCAATTTATTCATAAATAACAGCCTTATTAATTGTGTTGCAGCGACCAGCGCGAAAGTGTAGCTACCGAACAGTCCAACTGCAAATGATGGATCACCAGCGAAAAACAGCGACTTTCCTGAAACAAGATTAAAAAAAACATTGAAATTTGATGGGAAATTAAAAAAATTCTCGACTAGCTTAAAATCTGCACTATCATCTTCATTTCCTGAGATCACAACACGATGGATTTGTTTTAAAACAACAATTTCGTGGTCGTTGTCAGATTCAATCTAGTGATTGCATATTGTGATTGACATTGGAATTGCTACAAAACAAAAGATCATATTAATGACTTCAATTTAACTTAAAGCAACTGTAAACGTTCATTTACGTATTACGATTATTAAATAACTTTACATGAAACAAACAATTTATTTAATATTAAAAAAAAATGCAGCCTTAATTCAAATGCATTTGTAATATATTTTAATTTTTATACAACTTTATTAACTTGTATATTAATAATAACAGAGGTAGATTTATCAACTGTGTTACAGTGCGCATATTCCCGAAAAGAACTAAACTCAGCTCAGAAGAAGTGACGTGGCGACGATGATTCTAGAACTTCGAAGGATCTCTACCCTCAATGAATTCAAAAAATCAAACAGCGTATTTCTTCCAGAACACGCTTCCACAATTTACCTGATCAGGGAGTATTGATTCAGATTTGTACCGTTACTATGACTACATTCAGGCTCGTCTGGATTTGCGCACTCCACAACCCAGATAGAAAATTCTAGAATGACCTAGTTTTACCTCCCACCGGGGATGACCCCTTCTGTACTGATTCACAGACATATTTTACTAATTGATCTGATTTCCATACACCATACACATATTCCCGACTCGGCTTGTATTTTAAATCTACATATAATCATCTAATATATTCTACTTTTACATTTTACTTGTTATATGTTATTATAGTTATTTCTTATTCCAGTTTGCGTATTAAATAAATTTTACACATTGTTATATGACACCATAGTTCTGTTCATCATCGGGGAATGTTAGTACAGACTTGATTTAACTCTATCTACTTAAACAGAATTTTTAGAGAATTCATTGCTTTGTTAGTAATAAAATAAAAAGGAAATACATTTCTAAAATATCTTTATACTGAGACTACAATCATTAACAATGATGTGAAATCACATCTAAACAGATGTTTATTTAAAAACACCGATTCATTCGCCTTTAGATTCGATTCATTAGAGTTTCATTTATGAGTAGTGATATGATTAGGTAAAGATCGATTAATATCGATTTTCGTAAACAGCTAGTATTCTATGGCTGTTTTAAAATTTTGAAATTGACCAAAGTTAAGCACTTCGTCCGTGAGTCAAGCAGAGAGTAAGGTATTGTACCCACTTGTACCAGCGCCCGATCTCTTGCACTGTATAACCACATTGCAGGTTTTGTACTAATACGATGCACATTTAACATCTCATCACAAACACGGCTCTCTTCTAAGGATAGCATACAAGCGGCGCTCTGTCTTTGACGCGATGCGTTATCTTTTATACCATTTTTGAGGGGGCAAACGAACATGAGCCACCGACTATGGTCGCCGTCGCCCATAGACACTCGCGACAATAAGTTACCAGTAATTTTCCAGCGTTTTGGATAGGAATAGGATGTCTGATGGAGGAGAGAGTGAGGTCTTGAAGAGCAGTAGCAGCACCAACACAATATTCCATAAATTTAAAGTCGAAATTAAAAAAAAATATTCTAAATCATTAAAATCGCTTTCTAAAGTAATAATACGTATATTTTTCCTTTTTTACATGCATTAAATTTGGTACATTTGATATAAAACAATAATAAAATTGTACTTCCTAACAAATTACATAATTTTATTTTTCTCCTTAATAATCTCAAACATTTATGAAATCAGTCCAAATGTCAAATAAAACTTTTTTTTATACATAATTGATCCCTTTTTAATGTGGATAATCACAAATAATACCGTCAATGTTATCCTTTTGAAGTCATTCTCGAATAGAGAAACATTCACGTATAAAACGCGAGTCGCCTAAGACTCGGTAGTGTTCGATCGGTGGGACAAAATTGCATCTTCTGCTTCCGCCTCCATGATGGCCTTCTGGATTCTGCGCCTGAGTCTCGATCTGCTGATTTCGTGTTTCAGATTTGTAAATGACGACGCTACGTAATCGGCGAATATTTGGTTGTCGGTTTTTGACCGATTAAAAATTTTTTGTAATTTAAGCAAAAGTTCTTCCTCTTTCTTCTGTTTATACAACTTGATGGCATATTGTTTCTGCTGGGAGAATGTGAATTTTTCGTTTCGTGTTGACGTGTTGGGCCGATTCGTCTGTAATAAAAACATCTCAATTCGTATATTTTTAATCTAGAACTGACAGTACAACAAATCAAATTGACACATTGCATTTTTTTAAATTCAATTGCTAAAAAAATTATGAGCGATATACAAATATGTGAAGTAATTTCTTCTAAAAGTTTTCTTGGTGAATGTTCACGATGATGAAAACTATTTGCCTACTACTTAATTTACATGATTTAATTAATTTTCATTTAAATCACTGTCAGCATCATAATGATGATTATCATTATGACGACAAGCACCGTCTCCACCACCATAAGTTTCATTGTTAATAATTATTAAATTGTTCATATAAATGAATGCTTAGATATGTACCAAGTTACACAACTATTCGAAGCATTCTAAAACGTATTTAAATGTTATTTTCCATTTAAACATAGTTATTAAAACGACGAGATAATATTTCTTTTATATATTTATTCTTCGCCATTATCTAATTATTTAAAATCAAAATGGATATGTGTGCCTGCAGCATAGAGGACACTTCTGGATGCTCTAACGTTTCCTTCCAAACAGACACCCTATATCAAAACATGTTCAATGTGAATAAATCTTAAAAATTGTAAGGACAATACTCGAACGAAACACGAAGATAAAAAAACTTCAACAGTCATAACATAGAACGCAGACAATTCGATACCCGTTTAAGTTGCTTGTAGCATGGACAAAAATTCTCTAATACAACTTCTTTCAAATGAGATAATTAGATAAATAAATAGTAAACACATTTTGCCAGACTAAGATACTCCATCCGATACCTTGACAATAATTTCCCGAAATATTAACATTCGATCAAAGGCAATTTAAAAAGGCACATATATCCATAACCTACCACATCAACAGTCTCTTCCTCGTCACCCGTGTTTAAAAACTGCAATGCGTCGTAGTAACACCACGTGCTCCTGTACGACTTGTCCAACAGTTGCGATGGGGCTACACACTGCTTCTCCTTCACTTTCTTGACCTCCTGCTGCAGTTGCGTTCTTAGGTTCCTGATCTTTCTAACAACCTCCTCGATTGGCATGTTCATTTGCTGCGCGATGTATTCAAGTTTCCGCTCACGTTTATCTCTGTCTTTATGGTCGGACCGGTGCGGGTTCCATAGCGACGGATGCGATCGGTACAGCTCGATCAGCTTGAAAATATTTCCCCTGGTCCACGCGGTCATCTCGGACGACTTGCCGCGACAAGGTTTTCTCGTCGAATGGCGCGCGAGCAACTGGCAAGTTTCAACGGTCGCCTGTTTGTGGCGAGTGCACGCCGCGGGAGATCGACGTTAGAACGAATCTGAGCTCGATATCGTGTACACACCGCTCAGATATTAACTCGAACTCGCTATACAAAGTCGACACATAAGTTTGTAGTTTTATCCAAGTTCGGTAACACATTCCAGGTTGCGTTAAAGGTGAATACGAATATAGCGTAGCGAGATTCCGAAATCTTAAAACTTTATAAGTGTTTTTATTTAATGATATAACATATTTGACTTTGATAACTTATCTAATATTTAAAATTAATGTTGTACAGTTTTATAAATTTCTAGATTTTTATTAACACAAAGCTTTTGAAATGTTTCATTATTCTGATGCGTGTGACCAAATGCGTGTTGCAAATAAAAGAATTTTAGAAAATATTAAAATATGCTATTGTTGAAAAATTATTGCCTCGTTTCCTGTTTACCATACAAACGTCACGGCGACTCGTGAACCCAATGTCGCTAAAGCTGGGAATAACAAATCAAAATTTGCTTTAACAACCTATAATTTAACCTAAGCCCAACTTTATGACCAACATATTTAAATGATAATTTACCAAATCATGAATCACTCGAACCGTCCGAATGACTTATATTTACGCTTTACGTCACAAAGGCTTTAGTGACTAGAAATCTTTAATTGAATTAACGGCAATACTAAAATTAAAATCAAATTCAAAATTATCTGTATTTCATAAGTTAGACACGAGCCTTGAAATACGTCACTATGGTATGAAAAGAGCTACGTATTTTTCCACCTGGCCCGGGAGGGGGCGCCGTTGCCCCAGCGACCGCGCGGGGCTCGGCTTCCAGAACAATCTTCGTCCTCGAAGCTCCTGTTGCTGCCTACGTTCTACTTCGAGATCGCATTCGGTATTGATTTCTCTCTAAGTCTTTGTATAGACTCATTTCAAATAACACCTTGTTTGTAGCAAGAATGACTTACTACATTGCCTTAATTAAATAAATGTTTTTTTTTTAATTAGTTTAACTTTATAACAATTAAAGGATTTATATATATAATGACATTGTCCGTCTGTTTGTCGGAGTGCTATATGAATTGAAATCAAATTTTGCATAAACTTACAAAATTGCAGCCTACGCGAGCAAAGCCGTGGACGGGTTGCTAGTATTATTATGATAATAATGATTTTATGTGATTTTTCTATCGACTTTTATTTTCGAAACATGAGCTATCACAACAGGAACCAAGAAGAAGAGGCCGCATTCGGTCAAATCAAAGCACAAACTAAAAAGACGAACACCAAAAGCCGTGCAACAAGTGAAGAACATAAACAATGAAAGATTGGCAAAAGAAATTAGTAAGAAAAAAATATTTCATTTGAGAAAAGCTCAAAACCAACTATTTGACTCCGCATTAAAATTTACTAACTGAAAAATAGTTATGTTTGAGAGATTTACTTAGGCAGGACATAAGCTACTAAAACAGAAACCAAAAGAATGGTTCAAATTATCACACGGCAAAGTAGAGCTTACATAAGCTGCGGATGAACTTTATCAACTCTCAGAAACAGACACTCGAAACAAAATCAACATTAACCAAAGTAAATAAGGATGAATGATTAACTGAGGAAAGGAGGATCTGATTCAAGAAGAGCTCCACTGCATCTACTTGTCTTCACTTTAAGATCTACTGCAAAAGAAAGCTGCTTACATTCAAGAGACTCACTCAGACTAGACACGGGCCATCACAACAGGAACCACGAAGAATAGACCACATTAGCACAAAACAAATTATAGGTTAAAAAGACTGCGGATGAACTCTTTCAATTTCCAGGAACGATCACCAAAAGCCTGAACCAAATAAAGGAAACGAAGAATAGAAAATGAATGCAAGATAAGTTTCTTCCATTTACTTTCCATTCTTCATTTTCTAACATTTCTACTACCTATAGTATCTATTACCTATCCCGAATCCAGTTTTTGGCTAAAGGTTGCAAGAATACCGGCTGGCTCTACGCTTCCGTCACATCTAATACAGATTAGAACCTACACTGCCCATCTATAATAGCGTTCCATTCGGTGTATTGGGAGTTGTCACTTTCAACCAATGCCACTGGCTAAAGGTGGTATGAATGATGATGAAGACTATGATGATTTTTCTCTCGACTTTTGTGTTATTTTCCATATTTTTATAATTGGCCTAATTTACTTACGACCACCATAACAAATTTATATTTTTCATGTCTCAACGATTATTACTCGATTTGTAATAATTGTTTATCCACTTATAAAAAAATGCAAATCAAAGTCTAATCCTCGGTAGCGATTTTTTGTTGCTCTCTAACCTCGACAGTGACGTCACCACGGCAACCGTCCAGGCACAGCTCCCAGAACCGGGTTCCGAACACCACAACGCCCAACGAAGAACATTCCAGATGTTCATTTTAGACTGCGTTTTATTTATAACGACATATTTGAATTGGGATTTTAAAACAATCGGGACTAGTTTAAAAACATATCCACATTTTCAAATTTGCTATTACTTTTATTCTTATAAATTCACACGTATTTCTCGGTCACGGTCTCCACGCTAACTTCTTAACTCTCTATCTCACTTATACATCTATATGTCGCTTCACATCAATCGTTTCGTGCTAGCTCGTCGATTTCGAGTGCCTACAAATCGGTCCTTCTTTTACGAGCTACCAATTTCTTTTACGTAAAATTTTCTAGAATAACCCTTGTCAATCCCTCCATCACACGCATTCGCTCTATAGATTTGTTTGGTTAGTCTACTTTCATAAATCTTTTTCATATTGCCAAACCACCGCAACACACCTTTTCCTAATCAAGTCACCACATCTTTTAAAAATTGTTTTATGATAAATTACTATATTATGCATATTTTTTTGTTTCGATAACTAAACAATCTTTCTTATGTTTAGACGCGTATATGACTCAAGTCAATGGAAATATTGAGAAAGTCAAGTTAAACTACCGCTTTAACACAGTGTTTATTAAAAGAATAAATAAAACAATATCTCATCAACAATAACAATTATAATCGTATAGACATTTATTTTTATTTTTTTAGAACCTATCTATAAGCAATTACAACCATCTTCTTATTCAACAGGACCCTAATAACGAATACCATAAACTCGGGCAAATCCGAACAATCCACACTAGCTGCTCGTTGTACCCTTTCGACCTCGCCGACGTCTACCTGTTGCCGCAGCAACGGCCCGGGGCGAGCCTTGGAATCGTCTCGCCCGATATATTTAGCTGTGCCGGGGAAAAAACATCATGTCAAATCGACGCGTCGATAACGAGCATGCTATCAAATATATTGGTTTATAATATAAGACCCGGCATTAAAAAAATGTACCCTCATCTGTTAATTGAATCAAATAATGTTTTACAGGCAGATAACAATATTATAAATTTATGAGAACAGTGTCTGCCGACGTGGTCCTGTTGCTATTAACATTGATTAATAACTTAATAATTAATTTTTTGCTCCTTATGTTAATTGCACATTTTAAGTACAAAACTTACGAATATGATTTTTTACATCTTAAATTGTTACAACAGCCAGCGACCTTTGTGACTGTTACAACTACTTGCAGCCAGGAATAACAACACCGAGATTAGAATCAGGACAGGAAACGGAACCGTAAACGAAATGAGAAATGCACCAGATTCGGTCCGTGAAATTCCTATGAGGATTAGGAATGACATTGCCGAATAAAAGAACACAGTATTTTTATCGCAACATAAGACGCCAAGCTTAAATGAAGCCAAGATAGTTGCATATTTTAAATTTCCCCAGAGAATAGGGTAAAATTATAAATTATGGTAACCCTATGCCCGGACAATATGCAAAATCAATTATTATAATTAGGAAATATTCGTATTTGATTTCGACTATATCGCACTACCTGTGCATGCGGTTCGCACAGAGGTAAATTACGCCCCAGATAACCCGGGCGTAACGCTCTAGAGCATTATGTTATTACATTTTACAGATGACAATATTTTTCACTCCAATTCATGACTACCTCAAGAGAAACGATATCTCGAGATCCTGTACGCTAAGAGTTTCGAAGATATCACACGGCCTCCTTCGATAGCCCCCGTAACTATATCTAAGTGGTATTAATTAGAAGAAAAAATGTAACAGTCCAGAAGAATCCAGACAAATAAACGATATCGTTAAGCCCTTCGCCGCCCGGGGGCCCCACTCGACCTCCGGGCCGTTACCGCGACAACGGCGCGGCGCGCGGGGCTGCGTCTCGCCGGCCGGGAGCACCTACACGAAAAATGGAATTTTCCTATTGCGTCTCATCTCGTTGCTTTATTGATTCTAACGCCAGGTCTGCTCGTACGTATTGATTTGAGACGAGCCGCTCCGGGTACTTCCGTGACTGCGTGGTGAGCGCTCGTTTGCTTGACTATCTGCGCGCCCGGAGTCTCCCGGAGAGGGAACAGATTTATATTATACTCAAGGAATCGTTTCTGTATTTCTCATTGCGTATATTATTTCCTTTGTTTATACTTTTCTTTGTGTTATCCTTACGAATATAAAACTCACTGTTAGATAGTGCGTTTTAGACGTCACGATCTGCAGGCCGACATTTGATCGGGTATTCATTCATTGTTCCCTCTTAAAAATTTTTAAACTATAAATACCAACCACGGTGAAAATTGCCGTCAAAGCAACTCAATCGGTCCATACACTTCAATGTAGCGTAACAAATGGATGCGTTGAAAGATTTAAGAAATTCGTTCTGTTTGAAGATGGACAATCTTACAAGTAAAACCGTACCGAATCTAAAATATAGTGTGTTAATAAGTGACTGTAAACTTAAAGAAATAAAAAAAACTTTGATCTCTGCTGGCTTGCTAACTGTTGATCACTTGCCGACCAAATTATGAGTGAAAAATGAGTTAAAGGTAAATAAATTAAATATAATCCAAAAACAACTGATTAGTTGTTTTTGGAGTAGGTTCCATCGATAGGTAAATCAGATACAGTCATATCTCCTGAGAAGAAGACCTCCTTTATGACTAAATATTTAACGTTTCACATTCATTTTTATAGACAATATGTTCTCTTGCGTTGCTTTAGCTGGAACCGACTCCAAAAACAGCTCAATAATTGTTTTTAAGTCTATTTAAACCATTAAGTTTTTAAGGCAGTTTTTATTTACATTTTTTAGAAAAAAAAAATAGTTTATTTCGCATTTTTTAGTTATGATGCAATTATAAATTTTTAATTCATTTAGTTACTTTTTATGTGAATCTAACTATGGTTAATAAAATTGGATAGACGTCTCTTTTATTATTATGCAAAGCAAGCGGTGCAGCAGCTCCGATATCGAATTTATTGTCCGCTCATTCCAGAATCTTTACATTCTTGGTTGGAGTGCAACTACCTAATTATTCTTATATAAACTGATAAAAAACGCTACAAATTATTCTTATTCTTTATAACATAAAAGTCTATAATTAACTAACATGACATTTTAACTAATAACCATTTAATTAACTTCCACATCTAATTAATTAACCCTATTTCTAATGTGCACTAAAGAGTTCCGATGTGCCCCTGCTGAGATTGTTACTTTGGAATTTTATAAATTAAGAAAAATATGTAGGTACATTCAAACGTAAATAATTTTAATTCTATGCATAGTAAGGTTTTGCAAAAAGCCATTGAAGAGTAGTTTCTAGCAACAAATCGCACTGTCATCTCCTAACTGTTAAGGATTGCTGTGGCTTCCATCTCAGCAGCATGAGATGACGACTATCAGACGCAAAGGCTTGAATAACTGCAAAAAAAGCTCATACACACTGTACGTGCCTATAATATTGGAAAGCATCCATCGATTTTCTTGGGATCCCATCAACAGATTCTGACTTAGTGACTATGGGTCCACCTTAGGGGGTATACCCTTACGAACAAAAAGAAAATCAAAATCGGTCCACAATTGACGGAATTTCCGTTGAACACCTATAACAAAACATACATACGAACATAGAACCTCCTTTTAGAATTCGGCTAAAAAAAGAATTAAAATGTTTCTATCCGTTCAAAAATTACACATCATTGATGTTCCTAGCGACGTGTCTATAAGTCAGTCCGGCTTACCAACGGCGGGGCCATCAGCACGTGGACGCATACTCGCACGCAGGTTGTCATAACAGGCCCCGTTGACCGTATACCTACAAACCCTTGTACGTTTCGAATGAAAAAGTACGGTCTGAAAAAGCGTTAAAGGGATTATTTCAAAACCTTTTTCTTTGCGTATATGGGGTGAAAAGGGCGTGTTGAAGTGGTCTGATAATCTGGCGAAAAGGAATAAAACAAGACTGACGATAATGGTCAACAGAATAACCGAGCGTTGTGATACCTTTGAGATCGCTGGTAATAACATTCGCTTGGAATGTCGAGTACTTGTCTTTGTCGCTGAGATATATTTATATCTTATATATCTATATCGAGATATAACTACATCCCTAGGGTCAGTACCCTACATTTTCTGACGTAGCCAGTTCGAAGTCCGCTATTCGAATCTATCTTCTAATCTTTTTCTTTTCAAATATTTTTGTTTACTTTCTAAGTGGTTACCTTTCACAATACTGAAATCAACACGTGACTCGCTTAATCGTCGTTACTCTTGCCGGTTCATAAAAAAGTCAGCAAGGGGTGCCTTAGAAAATCTTCCCGAGAATAAATTAGTACAGCATATTATAGAAGTGATGTTGGGCATCCGAAACCGATTTCATTACACAAATCGATTATTTAATGCTACCAAGGCGAGAGGTATAGTTAAGGTTCATAAATTTGTAGCCTCTGTTTACGTACTCTGAAAACTAGGCGTGAGTTCGTGTTTACGTGTATACAAATATTTCCAAATTCGTCTGGTGAAATTTTTTATTGTTTTAACGAAATGTGCGTTCGATGTACAGAATGTCAATACACACAGATGAAGAACTTTTTCTATTGTCAAACCTAAATAATGAAAAAATGGCCTACGATTGTAGGCGACCACAGTCCCTCTACGGCATCCGGGATTCGTCGAACCAAGTGCGACGCACTCGCTTTTAAGGGCGTTTTTATTTCGTACGATATAAACAAATAGATAATGCACAATCATCGGCCACAGGTGACCCGGAGCGTGCCCTACTTAAAATAGGCTCCAGGTGGGTGGAGCACGAGTCCCGCATGCGCTCTGCTCTCGACCTCGGCGAATATTGATTCTGAACTTATGTAAGGAGAAAATTATGAATTATTGTTTCATCAAACCTGTCTTCGTTCGTCCAAGCATTTGACTGATAAGCATTTGTAATTACATAATCACTGTGATCCAAAAATCAGATCGAGGGTACCACGGTGAAGTGAAGTATTGTAAGGAAACCGCAGCTCGAGAATAGAGATAATACCGTTGTTGGGTGTAAGATCTATAAACTGCGATGGGGTAGACATTTGCGTCGGTTTCAAATAAGCGTAGATGCAACTAAAACACAACCTTATGCCAATACAGCTGGCGTTAACTCTTGGCACTCCGGTTCCAGCGTCACACCTCTGATATATGTCGTTCTATAAGTCCCGTATACGTCCTCATGTTCATTCACACACACATACACACTCACACACATGCATATATGCATTTACAACACACATACATATATAAATTATACGTAATTACACTATTATTTACTCACACAAAAATATAATATTTATTACATGTTTTTTTTATCATTCATTCCGTTCATGGCAAACACGGAAATGGTCTTACTAAAAAACCAACGCTGCAACGAACCTCTGAAGTATTTCGCTGAGTTTAGGCCCTGTTTGGCATCACAAATTTATACATGCAGGTACAACTTTAATAATAAATATAAGTTTAATTATAAATTTTAATGTACAATATAAAACTGTACGCATTATAAGATGTCAAATAAAGAAATTCTATATCTAAATCTATGCACCCCGTGTGTCCATCTCCGGTTACCACAGACCGTCTGGGACGACGACGGGAGCTTATAAAATAAATCCATCTCGGAGTTGCCTAACGTCACAATGTACCTATATTGAACTAATTTAAAGAATTGCAATTAAACAAATCAAAGGTGTCCAGTAATGTTGAAGCTACGTTTTGCATCGTACCGAACGCTTGCCCGTAACAAGCAGTGGCATGCAGCATGCAATCTACCGCTGACCTTCGAATCTCCTCTATCATTTCTAATCACAATTTTTGTGCGTTACCTGAGTTCAGTTTAATAAAAGCAACGTACATACAATTGAAATATAAATATGGAGTATAATTGTTAAGTCACCGTAAACTTTTTTTTTTGTTATCGCTGACTAAAACCTCACTACAAATGCACGATATTTCTACAGTCTTAATTTAGATCAGGTTGACATGTTGTGGGCCAAACTTTAGTGTGCAAATACGTTCGCAGGCCGCGTTCAAAAGTAGTGCATTTTAAAGTAGTGCTCATAATTTTTAGCGATAGATATCAGACACGAAATTTCTCAAAATGTCTCGCGTGCCGGATCCAATTTTACAGCGGGCCGGTGGTTGCCCACATATGATTTAGATCGAAGAACTTGAAACATGAATCTTACATGCTGACCCGATGCTCATCTCGGAAGTCACTAAAGACCATTGTCACCAATACGGTACAATGGTCGAAACGTAACGTCCTCCAAAATATGAAGCAAATAGTTTCTAATTTCAATTTAGATAATATTTTTCAGTCCAATTCGCACTTGGCCATAGTTCAAAACCTGCACATTTTGTATCGAAAACAATGTGCTGACCAGTCAGACTCCACCTCGTAACGGTTTTATGTCGTAAATGAATATTAAAATAAAATGCGAGAAATAAAATACTTTTAAAAAAATTAAATTGCACTATCAACCGTTACACGCAAACCCATTCAATAATCCACAAATTTTCATTTAATATTTTACATACAAAACATGTCAAAACATTTCGTACAAACAAAAAACATTTCGTACTTACGCCCTTTTTCGGTAGGATCCGTTACCCCGCAGTTCTTGTAGGATACGGTTTTCTTACGTTTCGTGTCCACGTAACTCGGTATGTGTATACTGGGCTCGTCTAGTCTTCCAGAAGCTAATAGTCTATGGTCAAACAAAAACTGTATTCAGTTACGGGCAATACATTTGTCAAATAGGATACTTGACTTAAAACAATGAAACATCACGATCAATAATGACAAAGCAGTTTCATAAAATGATTTCTTTTTACTGTCATATGACCCTCGTTTCGTGTTAATCAGAAGGTGGCCACAGATTGATACAATTTTTAAGTATTATTTATGTACGCATACACATGGAAATTTAAAAAATCATATAATCGCAGGCACAGCCTTGACGTAAGTGAAGAAAATATTTTTTTTAACGTTTAAAAACATCATCACCATTAGACGACAACGTCAGACTTGCAATAACATACAAGTCGTACGGATTCTAATTTTAATTTACACATTGATTAACTGGTTTATGGCTGTACAAGTTTTCTGTAATTATACTTTTCTATAATTTGATGCATTAAACTAAAATCACAAATTAAATATATTATTATGTAGGTATATAACCGGTTACATCTCACAAAATAGAGTAAAGATCTCATCTTAACAAGATAATGATATGAATTGTTAATTGACATTAAAACCTGCACGTTAATTAGTTACGAAAACAATTGAAACCCAGAAAAGAATACGCGGTGCTCATGAATGTCGCTGTGTGAAGTTATCACTACACTGCTACCGAGATATACTCTTCCGCTATCTACTTTTTTTAGGGTTCCGCGCCAAAATGGCAAAACTGGAACCCTTATAGATTCGTCATGTCCGTCCGTCTGTATGTCACAGGTATTTCACTCAAAAACTACGAGATGTATTATTGATGAAATTTAAAGTATACGTGTTTCCTATAGGCCGCTATTTACTTTAATAGTTAAAATAACAAAAATAAACATAGAAAATTTCTAAATATACATGTAGCAGAAGCTGAATTTTTTTTCTGCGTACATCTACGTGTTCTACATATTTTGACAGTTTTTTTGGAAAATATATTAAACCTTTTAAGCAATTTTTTTAACGAAGTGAATAATTTTGGAAATAATCGCTCCGAAAATAGAAGAAGTCTCCCTCATTTATTTTCTTAACCGTATATCTAAAAAATATGAAAAAAATAACGAAGGTAACGTTTAATAAATACTTTCAAAGTAAGTTATATGAAACACAATCGGATATACCATTTTTGAATTATATCCGAAAAACTGCGCTTCTCAACAAAAGGACGTAAGTGCTATGAAGATACACTCTTTTGCTGGTGCTTTTTAGATTAGACTATTGTGAGAGTAATAGTCCATATTCCTACATCTTTCTCTAGTTATGTGTAACTAAAGTATTTATACACATTATGTACAGGAAACATGGAAAAAATGTAACAGAATATTTTTTTCATCTGTAGTGCATTTCTTTATAGTAACTACTTCCGAACCCTACATTGAGCATAGTACGAAATGCGCTTAGCGGGGTTTTTTTATTTATTTCAAATCGGTCTTTCAAAAAAGGCTTAAAGTAAGATTTAATGTCATTTTCTTAATTCAGACACACGAGATTACCAAAAGTTTACTGTAACTCTCTTACTTAACTCGCCAGTACTACAATCCTAACTGTTTTCCTAATTATTTTTTAGTCAGACCCAGACGTGCCTCACCTTGTGAAATCCAATTCCAGGCGATTAGCGTGCGGTCCCGTAAAATGCAAGAGTATCTGCAAACAAACGAACAGACAGCAATATATATAAAACCATAATTTTGGTGAAAGGCGAATATATTGTTAGTCAAACTGATTTGTATACAGATTATTATTAATCTACAGCGTTTTAAGAAGAAAAATATTCAATTAAATTAATTAAATTTAAATCATGCCGGTGGGAAATCAGCACTTCACACTTTGGAAAAAGGAAATCCTTGTACAGTTGGTTTACGCTTCGTAATTAATTATTGTAAATCTTTATTTTAAAACAATTTCTAATAGTAGTAGAAAAAATAAAACATAATAGGCACGAATTTACTTGTAAAAAACACACAAAAAAAATAATTCGAGAATTCATTTATGTAGGTGACACTAAGATTTTTTAGAACTCATCACTTAGAAAGTATAAAAAAAATATTTGAATTTTAAAAATGGAACTCTTTGCCAACCTTAATATGTATATTGCATTCATCTGTCATTTGTTTTTTGCAAATTGGTGGCAAAAAGAAAATTGTTTATCTAACGTGAACGTGAATTTAACACGAAAAAATTTTTGTGTAATGGAATTTTATGATTGTCGTTGACATTTTAGCCGACAATAAAGATATAACAGAGTTCGGTTTGCCTTTTAACGTAAAGGTCTATCCATTGTCACTGTCTGTAACTGGCTTAACGAGTTCAAACGTGGTCGTACTAATCTGACTGGCGATCATCGTGAGGGACCTCCTTCTATGGCGACGACCGAAGACATCATTAGTGCAATATTAGAGACTGACAAAAGAGTGACCCGTCAGCGGATTTCAACAAGCTTAGGTATCAGTATAAACAAAGTACACAAAACCTTTAAAGAATATGTAGCGGTCAGGAAGCTTTATGCTCGGTGGATACCTTGTATTTGCCTGAAGTTCAAAAACTCAGTCATTTTAATTAAAGCCGTGAAATTATGCAATGATTTGCTGATGATGCCGCAAATGATATATACGACATGGTTACAGGCGACGAAAGGTGGATTTACAATTAAGATTCTGAAACCAAAAGACAGTCTGCTGAGTGAGTGTTTTCTTTCAAGGATTTGCCTAGTAAAGTGAAACGAGGAAACGTCAGGAAACAATGGTGGCTACTTTCTTCTAAAACAATTGTTGCATAATAACCTGTTATGCAACAATTATTTTAGAAAAAATTAAAAAATCTACAAACTGGTACCAAATTAAAACCAACAACTGTTTGCCTCTTGTTTTGGGAAAAAATCGGAAAAAAACAACCTCGCAGTAGAACTCTCCT
This sequence comes from Eumeta japonica, assembly GCA_005406025.1. Classification (NCBI taxonomy): domain Eukaryota; kingdom Metazoa; phylum Arthropoda; class Insecta; order Lepidoptera; family Psychidae; genus Eumeta; species Eumeta japonica. The sequence goes on from BGZK01000211.1 coordinate 304,778, forward strand.
TCATCATGACACTGCCTCACCATTTACCTCCTGACAAGTAACTATTGAGAGACGTTAGGTATCGAAGTACTGGCTCACCGGCCTTGTAGCCCCGACATGCTGCATATGAAAAGTCCGTCGAAAAGACTTGTCGAAAAGATCGCTAAGTGCGAGTGGACAAAACGTTTCTCTCAGTGGTTCCGTCGAGTGTAGCGATCTCAACAGACACTATTTTGAAAAACCATAATAATAAAAATGACTAGCCAGTTTGCTCAGTTTTTGATCAAGGACTTTCAAATTGACCAATGTATTTCATAAGCTACAACACTTGAAATACATTATAATAAATTAAGAATTTACGCTTACCCTTCAACGTTTTACCTCTCGTCCGGAAGACAGTTGTTCGTAAAGAAGAACAAGAAACAAACCTGAGGATTGTCTAGTAATCAATGTTATGCTATGTGCTATCATGGTGTATAATCAATGCAATACCAAACACCAATTATGCTACGCTTTAGTTTAGGAACTAAGACTTAGCGAATTGTCTGTACTTTTAACACAACACAAAAAATGTATGCTCTTCTATCAACGTTCGAAGAATCGGTAAGAAAAGTGGAGTGACCCACTTAACCCACGGAATCAGTGAAAATAGAAAACGATCGGGGATGTGTATCTTGCTACAGCTAACTAGTGGTTGCTGTGAATCGACTATCGTAAAGTGACGTGACACCCTTTAATCTGCTTGTCGACATTATGAATGCCACGACCTTCTATACCATTTTCCGTGAAATATAGCCAAGAAGTATGTATGAGCATTGAACTTCAAATGGCAGAAAGCGAACGAATACACAAACTCGCGAGTATACCTTATATGTAGGTATAGGATAATCATTAATAATCATAAGGTAAAATACTGGTGAAATTATTGGTAAATGACCTGTATGCAAGCGCCCTGGTGAAGGGTTTTCGTCTGTCTGGAGTCCACGCTGATCATCCACTCCGGTACTCCCATCACTCGACGTACGTCTTCCAGAAATTGAGTCCTAATGACAGAGATATTTTCTTTATTAAAAAGATGTACATAGAAGAGACTTCCAAAAATAATGCACCCACTGATATCGTAAGAAAGAAAAATATAAATGCATCCTAAAAGCAAGAAAATAAGAATATTGTTGTGAATGGTGCATACGACTCCTTTAAAATAATACAAAGTTCCTTGATATCTAATATTTTAAATAATTTTAAACATACAAACACAATACTAAATAATAACATTAAAATTAAATTAATAGTAACGAATGGAGAAAATAACTACGAATCTCAGAACTTACTCACATGTATTGAAAATTATTGTTTATTGAATATCAATAAATATTACTAAATAGTCATTAATAACAAAAATTGAATAATCAATAAAATAAAACATTTAAAAACGAACCCACATGAGCTTGCATCAGCGTTATCAGCTGTCACAGAACATACAAGCGTTTTCTAGACATTGTCAAATTATTGTTGAAGAATTCCTATTGTAGTCTAATCATAAAAAAACACATCACTAAAAAACATGATAAATCAGTACATGAGTACAAGAGAAACCAGTGACCGGTGTCTGCTCGCAGAAATTACGCATCACATGTAAAATGAACATAGAGGAAAAAATATTTCATCTAGGGGTCAGTGATATAATTTTGGCAGGATTTCAACACTCTGAAATCTGATTCATGAATATTTTAGTTTTCTTTAAGGTAAAATTGGTTTAACCAACATGATATTAATAAACCCATGCTGAAAACACGATAGGGGTATGGCAATAATAATTAAATAATGTTTACTGAAAAATTGGATACTAACAAATAATACACCGTCTTAAATACTGGTTGTTTGGTAATAAATTTTGAAAATGAAACACATTTCAATTCGAATCTTGTAAGTTATAATTCATTAAATCTACATTATATTAATAAATCCATACTGAAAACACCGTACGCGAGGTGTAGCGATAATAATTAGATATAATTTACTCAATAATTTAATACTGGCAAGTTGTACACCATCGTAAATATTGCTTGTTTACTAATAGATTTTAAAAATGGAACATATTTAAATTCAAATCTAATTTTCTCTAAAATGCTTATTTATGTGAGAATCTGGCGGGATTTGCTAGCAACAATAGAACTCAGTCGACGTAACCTTATCAAAATTTTCCCATTAATACTAAATGAAAAACCGTTCAAGAGTTTGGAAAACTAACGTGTTCTAACACACAGACATTAATTTTACAAATGGTCCTTTCTGTTCTCCATTTCTAAAAAAACAAACGAAACTCACAGCACAAATCTAGGCGACTTCATTACGTTGGCATACTTTATGATGTCCTTATCGGGTTCGATGTTGGCGCAGGCGAACCTTTCCGGACTGCGATTTGGTCCCATAATGACCACCGACCGCCCCATCACGTTAACCGTCCCTTCCAAAGGTAGATTGCTGTCCATGAACATTTGACGTTTGCCGCCTATACCTATGGAAATATTTATTAGTGTCAACCATTTGTCTTCGTGATGTTGTCGAGTGTTTCTGCGTGAAGTTCCTACCACCGCAAGAGTATATTCCTCTTATTTGAGACTGGCGGACTTAAAACTTAAAGCGTAATATCCCATCTCAGTAGGGATTAGGGGATAGTAACAACTAATGTCCTCAATACGCTGATAACATACGGGGCTTAACTACGGGACCTAACCTCTTGAAGGTTAAGTCCTGTGACGAATCTTCCTAGGTTCGTGGCACGAAGCAAATGGTTTAGTTTAACATGAGTTAAGGAATCATTTGTAGATTCGCGCGCGACAAGTAATCGAACCTGATATGTTCTGATCCTAAATCAACCCGCTGACCACATGTCGAACACCACTCACAGGACCATCATGAAAGAGCAAAAAGTTTGATTTCATGAGCATACAGAATGATGACAACAATCCGTATAAATCTTCTGGAACTGAAATTACAATTTTGAACAAAGCGCTGACATAAAATATTCCCTTAAAAAAATTAATAATAATCCCACACATGAAATACTATCCCTTAGTATATAATGAAATATGATTTCAAAGTATTGTTGACCCTTAAATGCTTAGGGATACCTCTAAGTAAGCAAAATAGGCAGTTTAAATTAGTGAAATTGAAACAAAATAGGTAACTGCTACAGAACTTACATTATGTGTACAAATGCGACAACTTCAAAAAGTAAACATAAGCCTTAAATAACATTCATATTCAATTTTGAATTAATACATCATTTTGTGGATAGTTATTCTGTTTTAATTTATGAAACTTACTAGCTTTCACCCGCGATCCCGCTCACGTGAACATAGAATTAATGAAACTTGCCCTAAGTCAGACCACCTGGAAAATACCTGTGAAAACCGCATTCAATTCCATGGAACAGATTTTTCGTGACGATCAGACAAATATACAGACAGATAGGAAAAAATTAATGCTCTTATTGCGCTTATAAACAAAAAACTTAATTTATATCCCAAAATGAATGTCATTTTGAATGTGATTTTCATAATCACCGTCCCAAAACACCTCATAACGACACCCATATCGATTTTTAGGTTTATTTTTAAGGCTTAGGAGATGGATTTAAATAAAGCTTGAAATGCGTATAACATTGTTTAGTGACCCAACATGAACGTGCAGTTGATTTTTGATCTGATTGAGCGCAAACCAATATTATCTGATCTAAATTTTCAGGGAGCTGGATAGTATTCAGCTAACCTAGTAGCAGCACGAGGTTCAGATGACTGTATCATTAGAATGATTTTAATTGCAACTAAATTGAAACTCTGTATAATTGAAACAAACGGGATTTAAAAGTAATATGGTGACTAAATAAGGAATATGAGTTTAATAATAACGTCAATAACTACGTCCCACTTCGTATCAATCAAGCTTTGGAAATCACATGACTAGTGACGTGTCAGAAACATCGATAACAGTGGTTTGCAACTCTGCAGATATAAACATAAATCTAAAAAAGTTTCCATGGAACTTTAAGAATTATATACTGTTGTAAGAGTTAGAAAATACAGCTTTCATTTTGTTGATTTACAAATTCCAGAGCAGGTAGACAGTGTCACGTACCTCCACTTAACAGAAGGCTTTATATACCTCTTATTTGGCATTCGGTTCTTGCAAACTAGTAGATTTTAACTGTTTAAGATTTGACCTTTCTTTATTATGCCACCAATTTCAAAGACTTAAGGAGTCCCACGCCGACTCATCTACACCCAAACGACAACCTTACGATCCATAGATTCCATTCCATCACACCTTTTTTTATTCTTATTTTAATTTGTATCAATCCCTTCAACAACGATAGCAACACTCACTGATAGTTCCAAGTCTGGCCGATAGGTCGCCCACGTCGCAGCGCAGTGGGTTGTCGGCGCCGCACTCCTGGTTGTACAGGTCGTGCTGTAATGTGTAAATAAACGAAGGCTTATAAAACAATAATATTTATTTTTTAATAATCCTAAAGAATAAAGAAATTTTATCAGGTCACTAATATATATACATGTCTCTTTGAATGTTTGTATAAAACTTGAAACAGATACCGGCATATAATTACTGAATATCTTTTATTATTCTAAAAATATTATGTGCTTAATAAAATATGATTTAACAGTGCTGTTCTTAAAGAATAAGATATGTTTATAAATAAGATATAGTTTCAAATTAGGTATTTTATTTTAACAAATATTTCGAGAATGGCCTCAAAATTTTAACATTCCTTCTTATTCCTGAAATCACTGCGCCTACAATTATAAAGAAATCGGGCCCAATTATATAGCTCCTTGATCTACAGGTTTGAATAAATTCGTGATTGCTCCAAAGTCTGAACTTTCATACGTACTATACATTGAAGGTGCATTTTGAATCTCTCTTACAAATGAAAATAAACAATGACATTGTCCGAGTAAAAAAAGATGTTAAGCACAAAACCCTTTATTAGTAATTTCGTTTCGCTTTTGACGCCTTTTTGCGTCCACATCCACACCCTTCCGAACAGTTTCGTTCGAACGGCTTAAAGCACTAGTCCCCGCCGTCACGTCTGCGAATTGCGGTAGTTCACGAGCACTCACGTTGAGCGGGTCAGCGAGCTGGGTGAAGTACGGGTTCCAGCGGTAGCCGCCGGCCACACAGCGCGTGTTGGTCACCTTGACGGTCGCGTCCACACTCACCGGGTTCACGAACACGGCCCAGTCGTGGTTGTGCGTCTGTCGGAATTAAAATTTCATATACATTTATATGAGCTTCGTTGGATATACAGTAAACTTAGAAATAATTTATGATAATTAGATCATCCTGCGGATAGATAACTCTTTAACTCCAATCATAAATCACTCTATATATTTACAAAAAAAAAAAAACTTAGTGTAGTGTAAGTAATAATTTCTTTCATAAATGCACATTTTTTCAATTATTTTGTCCTTCTAATCGAATTGATTCTACGCAAATATGTTGAGGTTTCAATCAGGTCAAAGAAGTTTTACTTCTAATGCAAACAAATAAGCACAGATACATTTTTTTTTCTCAATCGGTTAACATGTATAGCTATACAAATGTATTCCATCTTAGTAGAAACAGTGATGTATAGTACAACACACGAAACTCTGCCGCTGTGAAGTCAGTCACGAGTGTTGCAATAGCGTAAAACAGCAACACGGGGGAGAAGGAAGGGTCGAGGAGCGTTATACCTCCGCATCGTATCATTCGCAGCCAAATCAGAGGGGTAAATTTCATGCGTTGTACTGTACACACCTTCAAAAGCCAACTGCTGGCAAGCGCGAATGAGTAACCGCGGTCACCGCCTAGATCATATACGTAAAACGTGGAGGTGTTTTAAAAATTGTTTTGAGTTAATTATGCATATATACAATCGTGCATAAACAAAATTCACTTTGATCGGTTTGACGTTCCTGTGGTTAGCACACACTTAAATAAAAACAAAACACAACAAAAAAAAAACATTTTGAAAACGTTCTCAGAATTTCACTCGTTTTCTGAGTGCACAGCATCATCACTCATTTACAATCGTCTGCCATCGGTTTATAGACACTTTTTACTAATCCTATACTTAGCTATACCATGGATACATGGTAATGGAAGAGGTACACAATAAATTGACCAAGCTATCATAACATAAAAATAATGACCAAATTACGATCATTGACGCCGGGGTACCGCAACTTGACTTCGACGACGGTGTCGCTCTGGCTGCCGTCGTAGTGGATGAGCTGCGTCATCCGCACGTAGCCGTAAGCGAACCCGTTGGGGTGGTGGAACGAAGCTATGCCGCGGATCTCGCGCGCCTCGGAGGGGCTGTAACCCCGCTCCACGGACGAGCACGCCCAACGGCGGTCTTTGGTCTGCGAAAGGTTCAAAACATTTAGTGGTGGTATTTTCATTGTTGGGATTTTGAAATGTATTTATTTAACCATGACGCAAATGAGTCGGTTTATATATTTAATGAGTGCTATACTTTTTTTTCTTTGCCTAATATTTTTTTTATAATACATCATAAAGTGTTGGCGATTCTTTGTAAATAAAAAAAAAACAAAACGAAAAAGAAAATTCAAAGTACACGATACACCCATTGACAATGGATAAATCCTGTAAAAATGTATATTTTCATACTATTTGTATACATATTTCTGAATACAACACCTGGCTATGGATACGGCACATCAGATTAAAAAAATCACTTTCTTAACTATACAGCACTGGCTCTGTCGGCCAACTGATATTATTATAGACTAGAAAGTCGTCCGCAAAATAAAAATCATTTTATACTAATGTCTTCATTTTGAGTCCTTCTGTAACCGCAGCGTTGAACCATATACTGCAATCTTTGGGCCACGGCAGCAGCAGGAACATACAGTTTCCTGCTAATAGTAGACATAGTTAAGAAGAAAAAGAAGACTATCACATACCTTCAGTCTCCCGTGGTAAATTTTACTTATCAATTGGTTAATATATATAGAATCATATAATATCATTTCACTTTCTTTTATATTATTTGTCGGACGCCGTTAATCAGTTATCGTGTGAATACATACATCGATACGTTTTTTATTACAAATAATTAAGTACGCGAATACACATTATATGAACAATTTGATGGAGAATTAAACAAAATTTAAAACTGCATAAAGAATTTATGTGTATAACCACCTTTTGGTGCAGTACGACAGATCGTCCCAATATGCTGAAGGGCCCGAACAGCGACACTTGTGTCTCGTTGAAGTATGTAGACAAAGATTTCTTGTTTTCTAATAGACCGTACTTATTTCCTAGGTCACCCAATTCATACTGATCTGCGGTACCTGAAATCGTGATATGGATGGTATTTTAAAAACTTTTAACTAAAATTTTACAATTTTTGGATTTGTAGGTATGTTGTTGATGTTTTAGAATTTCGCTTATATTATAATATATATCGATTATAATTTATGAGTTATAATTGAGAACGACAAAAGACAAACATAAAAAAGGTAAAATAGTTAAAAGAAATAACAGGAAATATTTTTCAATTGTTAGATAAATAAATATAAATCAGTATAACTGGCGTTAGAAGCCTTAAATCAAGTAGTATTTACTAATAGCATACGACTGACCTCGTTGGTTAAGGGAGCGTTTTATAAAATACCCAATTGGTAAAACATAACATAAATATATAGGGTCACGTATAAGGTCATTTACAATTATCATTATTTTAATCAGTTAAAATTAAATTTTCATCATTTTACCCAGGGTCGGTGGCGGTGTTCTCGCACCATTGACATGAAATGGGTTGTAAGCATCGTATAAAGTGGTTTTCTCGCAGGGAAACTCCAAATCTTTCTCTACCGGAGTCTGAAAAATTAATGAAAAAACTTCAACTCTAAGCCATTATCCACATCAACACTACTCACAAAACCTACCGTTGTTATATTTTTACAAATCGGATATATTTAATAACAAACAAGTGATATTTATGGTTATCGGTGATCTACATAACGTACTTTTGCCAACTAATCTTCTCATAGCATCTCTAATGTCCCTTCACAATCAAAGAGTATTGTAAAATGATAATTAAAAAAAAATGATTAAGTAAAATCGGATTGTTTGTATTTCGAGAAAACATTTAGGAATATATTATATATACAAAGAAATCCATTCCAGTCATGACGTATTTACTAAAGCATGCCGATCGAGGCGTCGAGACCGACCTCGTGTATTTTGTAGTTATGGACGTTCGTCAGCCCGTCGAACTGCACTTGAGCGTTGGTGAGGTCGTACTCCGACTGTTGGATGAGCTCCAACTTCCCTTTGAAATCGACCGGTTCCCCGTTGCCGAACCAGTCACGTACGACCGCTTTGCGTCTGTGAAGGCCGTTGACGCTGGAATGAAGAAAATTGATACTTTTAAAGTTTTTTAAAAAAAATTTAAAACTGAAAAACCAATGATGACAACCCTTATCTTTAGAGACAGTCTGCAGTTCGTAGTTGAAATATATAATTGTTTAGTCTGCGATCGTGACAGAGATTCTAATCTCTGGATAATTATTTTATTTATAAATTATAATGAGGTGAACAAGGTTGAGAACCAGGACCGGGACCAAAACTAAATAACGAGGCCAGGAGCGAAGTTAAATGTGGAACCGGTACCAAAATTAAATGACGAGACCTAGAGAGAAATCGAATATGGAAGTAGGATTAAAATTAAATAACGAGGCCGGGAGAGAAAGCGAATGTGGAACCAAAATTAAAATTAAGAGTGTGATCGTGATGGAAATTGGAATCAGTACCGGGACCACAGTTGAAAGCGGAAATGAGATGAGGATTAACAACAAGATCAAGCAATGAATATGAAAGATGAAGGAAAGTATTCTATGTCTATCTATGGTGAAGCTGTGGGCGGAAAGCTAGTAAATGAATATTTGTACTGACTTGAAATTATTCGGTTAAAATATTTTTCGATTTTCTATTTACGTTATTGTATATAAAGTGTATAATCTAATGTCGGCATCAGCTGGCGCACTCATCTCTCCGTCTCTCTTTCTCTACCTCGTTATACGATATACAAACAATTAGTCTAGTATTTCGGCTAATACGTCCTGCGGTCGATACTTAGCCACATCCACGGCAGCAAAAAAAAAAATTAAAAAGAACCCGTTTTCTTAAAAAAGGACATTATTTTATAGCAATAGATACGTAGTCTTACTTACATAGAACAAGCCATTCTTTCGCCTCGGGCCGCTGGTCCGTGATCATCAAAAATTACAAGAGACTTCTTCATGACCGACTGCCTACCGGACAGTGACATAACAGTGTCCGTGAACAACCTTCTGGTTAGTTTGAAACTGTCCCTCTTTCGCCCTGCCACCGCTAAAGTGCCATGCCTATAAATTCAGACCGTAAACAAGAACCAGAAATGAAAATAGATGAGCACCTTCTTATATCTAGACGGGTTTATACGATCGTTTCTTTCAATTTGATTTAATTAATTCCTTTTTCTGTTACAATTAACATGCGGCAATTTTTTCGTGTATTTACTTAAGTGCTTGTGTGTGCGCTGAATGCTTGAGACCTAATTGCGTCTGTATAGTGTTATAGAAAAAAATGTTATTAATAACTATTGGCACGTATGCCATTAACAAATCTAAAATAATCAAACTTATATTTATAGTTATTCATCAACACCTTATGAATCTCGGGAACCATGATCGTAAATACGAATAATTTTCCGACCAGTTACCTGGTAGTCAAGTCGCCGATTCTGCAGTACCCTTCCAAGCCGGGCCTGCAGTACTGGTCCGCCGGCTTGTCCTTCAAATCCAGGTGGTAAGGCTCGTATACCTTCCCCGCGCTGAGACACCGCTGCGACCAGTTATAGTAGTCCGCCCCCGGCGCATTCTCATGGATTGCCCATCGATGTTCGAACGTGTTGTTGACGTTGGCACCGTCCGCGTGAATCTGCGCTCGAGATTATCCATTTATGACACTCGTTTTTATAATTGACGTAAATTTATTGCATAAAAATTGCACTAATTAATTGTGTTAAAAAGGTTTTTAAAATTTCTAAAAATTCATTCTAATTCATTAGGAAGCAATAGATACATTTTCGGATATTTAAACACTTCCACTACCAGACGCTTGTCTGCATTATATATTGACATGCAGCATGCAACCCCCCTTTGATTCTTAATTCTGTTCTTCCACTACGAATCACTATCCAACGAATCGAATATTGATTCAAGAGAATCGGCAGATATGTATTTGCCTATCGATAGACACCTAACCAAGTGTTAATATTTTATTTATCTTAGTGCGCTAAATAGTTATCATGTTATTTCTACGTACGTACAGACAAGCGTCCACACGCCGATTTGTGACAATTTGGGCAAAATGCCAGATCCCATACCTATCCATGCCAGAACGCCAGATCCTATCGACACAAACACCCCACAAAATAGAATACTTCCACTACGAATTCGAATGATTCAATAAATTAAGTTGTATGTTTTTAAAAATTACATAGTTGCTACCACAATCATAACATAGAGACTGTTAAAATGATTTACCATCATTTAATTTATTCTTATCACATATGACTTTCATTAAAGTCATCACATGATAATAAAAAAAAAATGCATCTATGTCACAAAGAAGAAACATCGCCCGCCAAAAAATCAGAGAGTGTCAAAATTAAAAAGAAAGTATAGGAAAAATCAAATTCTTTCCTTAATTTTTCTGTAATTTCTGTGAGTCTTACTTTGGACGTTTCTTTGACTAACCCTCCCTTTCATTGACAATGCTCGCATACAATAAAAAGATCATATACACAAAACAACATTTAAATGCTAAGGACCTTAAGCGTTTTCCCATGTGAATAAATGGGGAAACCAAACATTGATTGATTTTCAAAGGAAAAGTATATTAAAAACTTACCATACTCTCGATGATGACGATGGTGTCCTCCCAGGGTCTATCGACGGGTTGTCTCAGCACAACTCGCCCCACCAGCGGATACCGGAAGATCACCTGAGCGCTGCTCATCTGTGTCTGGTAGCCCGTGTCGTGTTCGTACGGTAGAATGGTGGCGCATAGTGAATGCTTCGAAGCTTTTCTAATGCAATGTAACAAAACAGTGATATAACTTTTAAAATCCAAAATTTTTAAATAAATAGGGATATTAATGCTTTTCGAATTATTGCTGCATGAAAGTATTAAATTTAATAATAGTCGGTAAAGTCCTATTGATATTTTTACGATAAATGTATCATTTTGGGTTATTTTGAATTGAATATGCCCCGTTAAACATCAGGATTTTGCCCTATCCAATAGGGAACCTCCTATTCACATTCTAAATTCAGATTGAAGAATTTGAATTTATTTAATATTAAACATATAAATATTTAATATTATTAAATATTAAACCCTTCACATCGGTACAGTTGGGGTTGGGGGCTCTCAAGTGCGGGTCGTGAACACATTATGCGATGACTACTTACGACATCGACGGCTTCGAATGAAACAAATCAAAGTACAACGTAACCTATATTACTCAGGGATAGTGTATCTTTCTATTAGTAAAATATTTTTTTCAATATATTTATTAGTTCCATATATTACTTCTCCCCCAACCCCATACATACAAGCAAACAAATTTTACTCATCACAAGATTAGTATAGATAAATAATAATAATAAACCAAAATGGTATAATATAGATAAATAATAAAAAAAGTAAAAAACAATAAACAGCACGTTACCTATCGAGCACTAAAGCCCTCTGAACCACACTACTGACACCGTGCAAGGGCAGAAATACGTCCCAGTAAGCACCGCTGAGCTCGTCGGCCAGCCCGGGCAGCAAATACCGGTGGTCGAGGTACTCCGTGCGCTTCTTGTACTTCCCCAGGAGGTCCCCGATAGCGTATTGATCTTGAGTCCCCATACCTTAAATCAGAAATGTCATATTAGATCGTGAGCACCCAAACTAACTCCTCTTTCTTCTATTTCCCTAATCTTCTTATTTCATATTTGAAAAGGCTAGTACCTTATGCTTTCCATGCTGACCTATTACGGGTCCGAGACTGCTAACAACCGTCGTCACTAATTTAATAATAATAGTATTAAGGTCACTGCCAACCCCGGCAATAACGTAGTTTGTTTTATTGGCGCAGCAGGCGTGAAGGCGAGACTGGTTTGATTTGACCGACTAAAAAAATCTTTGGAAAATTCGCCGTATAATCAGAATTCAAACCGAGAACTTTCTCAGTAGAAGGCGATGCTCTTAACCATTGAACCAGTGCCGCTTTCCATGGTCTGTATTAACAAACCTCACTCGAGTCATGTACCATCCCAAGAAGTGACGCGGGAGCGCGACATATATTATTTTCTAAACCGAAACACTACAACTCATTAGCTATTTCTCAGTCTCAAGATGGAATGCGCACTTGAGTGTGCTTTATTAACGGGTTTCTTCATCTTTGAGTAATTCCTACAGTGTCTCAAGCTCGCAAACGTATTTTCAACTTACATTACCCAGACAAACGGAAAGAAATAATAGGATCTCTAATAATCTTCCTTTTTTTTTTCTCATGAACCCTAAAATGTTTTGATTATCTTGTATATATTAGATCGAGGAATAAGTTTTTTCGTACTGCATAAGTAAAAGATTACAGTAAAATCTCACTCTGTATAACTAAATCTATATTTGTATCTGACGAGTTTTGATACCATGAAAAAGATGACATTTCATAAAAAGAATAATGAAAAGTAAGAACAGTGTCCCGCCATTTTTCTGTCCACAAAAATGAGTGAATTTAACGTAGAAATTCGATACATTTTTGAAGTTTTATTATTAATAATAAAATCGCATTTTTCTTTTTCTTAAGAAAAAGAAAAATGCGACACAAGCCGCGAAAAAAATTTGTGACGTTTATTGACCTAATTGAGTGTCGGTAAGAGTACCACGAAACTGGTTCAAGCGTTTTCAATCCGGCAATTTTGATGTCAAAAATGAACCTCCTTTTGGTCGACCTGTTACGAATAAAGTCGATACCATTTTGGAAAAAGTAGAGCAACATCGGCATATTACAATTTACGACATAACTGAAGAGCTTGGGATTGACTAAGAATCAGTTTTGACCCATTTGAAAAAAGCTGAATATACAAAACGTCGATGCTTGGGTCCCACATGGGCTCATTGAAAGAAATCTATTGAATCATTTGCGATTTTCTATTGAGACTTAACAAAACCGAACCGTTTTTTAAAAGATTCATCACCGGTGATGAAAAATGGATTACCTATGACTAGAACGTGCGAAAAAGGTCGTGGTCAAAAGTCAAGCACGCTTCACAGACTATAGCGAAACCCGGATTAACTCACAATAAGTTGATTCTATGTGTATGGTGGGATTAGAAGAGCATTATTCATTATGGGCTTTTACCGCAGGGCAAAACCGTCAATTCGGATCTCCACTGCCAACAGCTAATGAGACTCGATCAAGAAGTAGAGAACATACGGCCGGAATCGATCAACATAAAGGGTGTGGTGGTTTTTCACTATCATAATGCCAGACCACACGTATCTTTAACCACTAAACAAATATTGAGAGTATTTAGTTGGGAAATATGGGGAACCACCATATAGCCCTGATCTTATACCGTCAGGTTTTCACCTGTTTCGGTCTCTTCAGACTTTTTTAGATAGTGCTAGGTTAACATCAAGACAGGACTGTCAAAACTACTTGTCGCAGTTTTTGGAGCAGAAGTCCTAAAATTTCTACAGGAATGGGTTTATGTCACTATTTATAAAATGGCAACAAGTTATTGAACAAAATGGCATATATATATATATATATATATATATATATATATATATATATATATATATATATATATATATATATATATATATATGTATGTATATATATATATATATAAATATAAGTATAATATGATGAAAAACTTTCGTAAATTTGTATATAAAATACAAAAAAACTTTTTCCCCGACCTTATATAAAATTTGACGCAGAGCAGTCCGCTCTATTAACGTTCTTACCTGCCGGCGGTACATTCTTCAAATCTATATGCGTCGGGTTGTAAATATTCCCAGTGGTGTTACAGTAACTGTTGACTTGGCTCTCGTCCAACAGCCTCGGAGGCAGTTCTTTGATGCTGTAGGCCAGCACGGAATCTACGAAGATAACGTTCGACGCGTAGTTGTTGTCGGAGGCACCGAGGTGGAAGTCCGACCAGGTCGGCTCAAACGGTGAACGCTGAGTGAATTCCACTTCACCCTTGACGCCGCCCATGTTTATTAGGGCCCTGTCAATAAACATGTCGTAATCAATTTCTTTAACTTCATATCGGCAGTAAATCGTATCGTTGCATAAGCTTCTAACAATCAATGTCGGTCAGTCTTCCAAAACGTATCAGTTTACAACTGATTTTTACTATTGAATAGTTTTGGTCTCCTTAAATAAATCGTTTCTATCCTTGGCTAGGCTATTTCTAGACAAACGCAAATTTATTTGAAATAATATAAAATTCTATTAATACCTTGTCTCTCTATCATACTATGCGTAAAATAATGTTTCCACTAAAATTATCCTATTCAAATTGTTGCATGTTAAAACGTAAAGATGATACATGTTTGCTAAAAAATTTTATCAGTGTAAACGCGTTAAAAGTTAAAATTTTATTACGTTATAAACATTTGTATTGTATTTAATGTTTAAAATAACAAATTAAATTAGTTTGAGAATTTTTTTTTTAATTTTATTAAATAAAGCTATTTATTTAGGAGAGATAAGTACATAATACAGTATAATCAATCTTATTATTGTTATTAAATTTCCTTTATGGTCATATAATTATTACTATACCTTTTGAAATAAAAAAATTACGATAGCCAAATTAGAAATACGTGTTTTACATTTAATATAGGAGCTCGTCAATTATATGAGCCTTGATGGACAAATGTGACGAGGACAACGTGACATTTTTTTTATGTCGTACTTCCCTCCACCATCTAAAGAAGTTTCACCTCAAAAAATTTATGTCGTACTAATTGAAATGTATTGTAATATACGGTTATGATTTGTAATTAAATTTTAACATTATCATAATTTAACATATAAAAAAAATTACAATTGAAAATAAGTTCTAAAAGATCAAAACATCACATATCATACTAATTTCACATCACGGATAATTGAAATGTGATGTGATTTTATTGAAAGTTAATATATTTTAATTATTCATTTTTAACTAGTATTCGCCCGCAGCTCACCCTGTGTTAACATCGAATAAATTATTTCATGTTTTGTTCAACCCATGATATTGTCCACCATCCATGATCCCGATGTCGTTCCCGCTTTTGATTCCAATTCTGGTGTCGATCTAGGTTCTGGGTCTGTTCAAAGTGTATATAATGTAAAAAATAGCAGCAAAACGGGATAAACACCATCTTACATGTTACTATGAGGTATAGACTATTACCATGACAATTTTTCGCACTAGTTTTTGCACATTTCGCGAATATATTTACATACAAACAGACGAAAATTGTAAAAACCATTGTTTATTCCGTCAGCGTTTGTAGAATCCCCATAGCACTTTTTCTCAAATATCTTTAATGTGCTCCAGTTTTTTCTTTCTACTGTTTTATTATATATGTATATACATGATAACCAACACGTGGTTAATCAAAAATAAATGAGTTATTCGAAAACACATTTCAAACATACTTCACAACTTTTGGCGGCAGCATACGAAGTCTCGCGCATGCCAAAAAGCTGTCCTCGCGTCTATTGTCGTATATCACCACGTACAGATCCCTCGTCGTGGCGTCCATGTCTCTTCTCAAAGCGTTTATTACATCGTTTCTGTACAATGTTTTGACTTTTTTCACATTAGCGTCGCTGGCGATCTTTACTGGCCCCAATCTGCTGTCCAGATCGCCGAGCGCGGAACCGTCGCCACGATTTTCAGGGTCGAAGACCTGCTGCAGCACGTCACACCTGTCTTCGTAAGTGCCTCTGTCGACATCGAATATATCCGTCACGAATAATTTCCAGCTGTGCTGGGACAGATCCATCTTTTCTTTTGCGCCCTTCACATGGTACAGGTCTGTCGTTATGTACGAATCCGTCTCGTTGCCCTCCTTCGTTGTCAACCATCTGAAATGCACATTTCCAGCAATGGGAGCGCTGAATTTGGCGACGGCAGACTTCTCCGGCTCGTCTACTGATAAAATTGTGGCACATAAAGTTCTGTCTCTTTCCACTTCTCTGAATACGATACTCTTGCCCCATAAACCGTTCAGACCCGTCATGGCATTCTCGCTGTCGAATTCGGCACGTTCGCTGTCCGGTATTATTAAATAGCCTACTTCTTTTGTGAAATCTATCACCTGCTTCCCCAAATTTATCTCTGAACATCTGGAATCGCTTAGTTCTCGATAGTCCACGGGAAACTCATGAACGGCCCATGCCCACACTTGTTCGGGATATTGGAGAGTGGCATTAAAATTTGTTCTCACGGTAATCGCTGTATCATTTTTTTGGGTAAATTCAATTTCTCCGTGAAGTCCATGCTGAGATATGTATGCACGAAGGATTAACGCATCAGCTAACCCTGCAAAAATGTTTAATTATTTGGATTAGCTTATCTCGTACCTAAGCTCTCGTGAACAAATTTTAATGCGATCTTTTTTTTGTAATCGAACAAAAAGGAAAATGGTTAAAATCATACACGCGGCTCATATTATTACTCATAATGCTAATTAAAAGAAATATATTTTGATCGCAGCTATTTTCGATATTAAGTAATACACCGCCCGAGATTGATTTTATCGTTTAGGTCTGACCAATCCAAGCTTGTTTAGGAAATTATATTAATTGACAGTAATAGAGGATGGATTATGAAAAGCGATTTTTAGACCCTGATACGTTATCACCTGTCCTCGAAATATTTTTTTTTTTTTGCTGCAGAGAAAATTGAGACGCAATTCAGGGGTGCAGAAAATTCCAATTATTTTACTCTATTATTTATGGCGATAGACATGTAATATTATGTTTCGCTTACATGTATTTCTTCTAAGGATAATGAAAACAAACACCGAAAAGAAGTTTTTCTTCTTTTGGCAAATTTAAATGAAGTTGCTAAATAATGATAGAAATGGAAAAAATAAAGGTAAAGCCAAAAGATATGTTGAATATGAAAAAACCAACGAACCGACCATAGCATGTAAAACTCCCCATCCAGGTTTCCATGCCAATAAATGAAATGGCATGAAGTTTGTGATTGAAGTATATTTAAATTAATCAGATATCTTATCTGGGGTTTCTTGCAAATATGAATATATGTATATAGGCACAATTACGTGTTATAATAATAGGGTTTCTTTGTTTAATATTGTATTGTGTTAAATCTATGTTCGTGCTCATGTGGGTCAAAGACTAGATTATTAGTATTGGCAAGGAAAGTATGTAAAAAAACTTGTATTCAGATTTTGTTTACTGATATATACATTTCAAAAAAGAAGGCACTTAAAACCATTAATACAGTTTTGAATACGTATCACGGACATCCCACGAAAAAGAGTGCGCGCAAAAAGAAACTACATTCATCGAGTTCATGTATGAAAAGCTACCCTCAACTTTATTTATCAATTTGTATAAATACTGTACAATTCCATCAAAATCGATAAAAAAGTGACAGTGTTTTGATTGTAACATACGGGAGGACGGGCGAACGGACGGGATGACAATACGGACAACTCTTTTTTTACTTTGGCTACGGAACATAAAAGATGATTAAGTTGAAGGACGTCAAGAACATGACAATAAACTACTAATACGTAACATGATATAAATCGACTTGGTATAAAATATTTTTTTTTCGGAAGAAAACAATGAAAGTAAATTCTCTGAGAAATTCCGAAACTACCTTAAATGGATTTGGAAAATTGTACCATCCGATAGAGGGGAAATCGGTAACATAGATATATTGCTAATTGGTTGGATGAAATCCAGGAGACACGTAAGAGACAATAATGAGGGATACTCAATAGAAGCATAGTGATTTTATAGGGTAAGGCATTTGTGATTACTGTGCTGCAGAACGAACCATGAGCAAAACCGGCCTCGTTAAAAATAACCAACTACCTTATGGCTCGGACTAAACACTTTGTAATTATTTTCTGTTTAGACTTAAGGAGAAAGATTTAAGGGAACGACAATTTTCTACAGACGATGAATTGACGGAAGCAGTGAATGAGAGTTTTAACCACAAACTGGAATAATATTTCTTGATACATTTTATTTCTATAAAAACTGTAGTAACTACATTTCCTTCGTGTGGAACTACATAAAGAAGTATTCCTGTTCATCTTTACCTTCATAGTTAGTTACTTATAAACTTCTTTTCGTACCTCCAATATCAACTTTATAATTAACAATGAGAATAATAATTGTAAAAACGAGACTGTAAAAGCAATGAAACGCTTAAAAAATTCAAAATCAGTCAAATATGACCGAGTCACGCCGGAGACGCTGAAATATGGTGAACCGGTAGTTGTAATTTTTTAACGTATTCTGACAGAAGTACAGACTATCGAGTGATGTTGTTTCATATTTACCAGGGATCAGAGAAGGATTGCAGATATTACTAAACCAATGACCTTCTTATTGTCACCGGAAAACTATATATCGAGATAGTGACTAAAACGATTATTGAAATTAATGAAGAGCCAAATTTCAGAAAGGAAATTTCGAACATGTTGTGTTGTGTCAGGATTTAAATTTGACAATAGTTTTTCGATTGCCTCGGTAGGAGTTCCATATTCAGGAAAAATACGACTTCTTTTTGGTGTCGTGAGCTCTAGGTCAAGGTGAACGATTGAGGTATCAAAAGATACCAAAAGGTAGAACAAGAGATCTATTTTTTTTTTATTTCAGATTGAATCGCTTGAACTTAAAGCCAACCAGCTGGCCTCGAGAGCTCCTTACGACCATTCTGATCATTCAAATTACAATGTCATTATCCTAATAACATTCATTGTCATTACTCTAATTACATCCGAGGCCGACGGCTTGACGTGTCCCTGGGCACCGAGCGAGTGTTCAATTTGACCTAAGTACAGAACTAATTGGACAGTTCGCTCGTGGTCAAAATCTAACTCGATACCATTTGACTTCATAGTGCCTTTTTCCAATGTATCTTCTTGTTGGTTAGCCACCCTCAGCGTATCACACTAGACTAAGCTACTTCTTACTTGTGAGTAACGAGTTGTAACGATTACAATTTCGAACGCGTTGTCCGCTCCAGCGAAATGCTAAAATTTAAATATTTTTGGTAACATCAAAGTGAAACTTTTACTACAGGATTTTGGATGACAAATTCAGCAGTATTGTTGTACTGCCACAAGACGTACCCTGTGACCTTTATAACCTACTCCCGTATTTTACTTTGATATATTGAAAAAAATTATACTCTTGTTATTTGACCGTATTCAAATCAATCATGCAATCATTATTCTTACATATACTTCAGACTGTAAAAATCTTTAATTTTTTTCCTTGACTATTATAACAATATTAGATTGTTCCTTCGACGGAGAGATTTTAAAAAAAGATTTTTTTTAATTTTTCCCACTT
The DNA here is from genome assembly GCA_005406025.1 of Eumeta japonica. Lineage (NCBI taxonomy): Eukaryota > Metazoa > Arthropoda > Insecta > Lepidoptera > Psychidae > Eumeta > Eumeta japonica. The sequence goes on from BGZK01000211.1 coordinate 324,471, forward strand.
ACGCTCCTACTTAACCCTCAACATATTCCTATTACTGTTTCCCTACCCAAAGCAAACGAATTAAAAGGTTTATTTGTAATTTCTCCAAGAATGTACCTAAATATAGACAAACAAAGCCTCGGACGAAACCAAATAAATTGCATTAAAATCAAGGATTATCGTCTCCTTTTCACACTTTGCGGCTGCTTGATTAATATTGATTTTTCGCTTTCTATACAACTTTGGACTCGTTAGCGAATCGCGCTTCATGTTTTATAGTTTATAATTTTTTTTAGAAACTCACTCATACAATGGAAACTCGATGCAAACCGCTCTAAACCTTATAATAGTCGTACCAAAACTGTGTCCAAAATAAAAAAATAACCAAAAAAAAATCAAAAATATTAAAATTTTTGACAATGATCAAAAAATTTAAAAGATCTGTACGACAAATTCCGTTAAAATAAATACTTGACAAAAAAAATGCCCAAACTCAGCCACTCTGCTGTAATATTATTCTTGCATATTTATTGTAAATTGTACACGTTGTTGTATTTTATAAGCTGGGCACTTTAATCTGCAGCTAAAAAAAAACTGCATTTTCATTGTGCAATCCGCATAGTCTTGCCGGTCTTCTAATAGTCTCTAATTACACCAACTTTTACACCATTCACAGTAAACACAGTAAGGGCAGTGGTTACAGCACATATATAAGTTGTATTAATACAAAAATAGATAAAACACGTTAAAAAAAATACTTCGACCTCCTTAACGAGTTGCGTATCAAGTAAAAACATTCAAAATAAAACACTCACCATTAGTAAAAACAATTGTTATAGTTACAAAACACAATAACTTTGGTATCATTTGACTAACTATATGAAACATTTCTATTTGGTTGGTCTCACTTCATTTTCCTTTCTTCTCCTTTTTTTTTATGTTCTTTGCGGTGTCATGATACAACCCGGCGCCGTGTCAATGCTAAGCGCTTAGTTTCACTTTAGTCCGAAGTGAAAGGTGCACTGAGTCAAGTTGTTCAAGTACGACTTGACGAACGAAACGGAAGTAGGTTAGAAAGAGACCGAGTATGTGACGTAGCACAACGATTGCGCGTGAGTGGGATTTGTAAAGGTCCTTACGCGATTAGGAATTTTTTCCTTACGGGAACTCCTTGTAAAGAGGGAAAAGGTTACCAAACAAATACTTTAAAATCTAATGACATTCAAATTTCTTTTGCAATATTTAATTCGTTTAACCTATTTTATTATCTCGGATGTTTTACTATTCAATAGAGTAGAATTGAACAAAGATATAAAGCAAGCTTAAACCAAATTTATGTATGAATTTTGGAGAAGAAATTGTGGAACGAGAAATTTTTGGGGTCTTTTAGTTTTTTTCTTGCGCGAATTAAAAATGTTTTACCAGCACTCAGCTCTACTATGAAAGTTTTGCCAAAAAAAAAAACTTGCTCGAGATTTTGGAGTGAATTTTAAAATTTTCAAAACAAACCAAAAGCAAAGGAGGTTATTTCTTTCAATAAAATTCGAATATGAAAATAATGATATTGAAACTTGTATTTTAATGATTATACAACTTTTATAATGATCATGTAATTTAAATTCGTGTTTAGTCCAGCGTCCTGCTCATGAATTTCACGTTTATCAAAAAATTTTCTTTGCGACAACCGATGACGAATTATACCATCGTCCGTCACATAACAAATGCTTACTAATAAATATATGCAAATTAGAATATCCACCTACTTACTCGCAACTAACGCTCATATCTTCTATCATTATAAAAAGGAGAAAGTCTCCTAAAAAGGAACAACTCAAAGGTCACAATTAAATTCAATTTTAATATAATTTATACCTTTATGCAGGATGGATTTTATCATGCATCTGTTCGCAAATATTCATATATACATACTTTTCAACTTAGCGTTAGCGATTAATTTCCGTTTTTAATATAAAATGTTTATGTAGAGTCCTTTGAAATTCGATTTATTAATAACTTCAGAGTGAAAAGATATAAGGTCCGGCAATTTAATTAACTGGATGTTGTTTTATTAAAAATATTTATAATAATAATAACGAATCTTTATTTATTCCACAATAATTTATAAATATAAAATTACCTCAAGGAAAGTTAATAAACAAGAGACATTATCGTGGGAGACGCGAACTAAGTCTAGATCAAAGCTGAATTATAAGTTTCCAGACAACCCACGCCTTCGTATTAAATTTGCACAGTTTAAAATGTGAATAATTTATAACTAAAAGACACACCTTTATAAACAGTTAGATACCTACTTTCCTAAAAAGAGGGAAATGTAAAAACCCAAGAAATCGCTTAAAAGTCACCAAATCAAACCTATGTAACTATCGCCCAAGTGTATAAGGAATGAATTTCTTCGTCTTTCGCATCGAGCTATCTCTTTTTCGAGCACAATCACGATAACGATTTAGGCCTCGATTTCAATTACGATTCCGATGTCTGTTCGTATCTCGATTTCATTCTCAATTCTAACGATAAAACTGCTTTCAATGTTAACTCATTTACCTATATGCAATAATTACTATAGTGTCTGTGTATGTCGTTTGATTATGGCCCCGTAAGTCTGGGATGTAAAATTACTACACCGTTATCATAGAGGTTAAAATAAGGATGTCATTAATATATTTATTACGATTGAATGCTAAATCTGTTGATGTACTGTAATTTGGCAATTATTAAGAAATTAAAACAAAATATAGTCTATATTATTCAGGGATAGTGCGGTTTTCTATTTTTAATAACTTTCTTATGAAAAAATTCGTAGTTGATGAGATTATCCCATATATAAAAACAAACAGTCTAGTTTTTTGTGTATACTATTGTTCCGATCCGATTAAAAAAAAGTAATAACTAATTGAAACTAATTATCATTTTGTTATAGCAGAAAAATATGGGATCGTATAGCGTGTCTTAAATCATATAATTGTTAGGTCATAACGTCGAGCATTTCTCATAGATACGCTTACGAAACGCCAAATTAAAAGCAGGATACCATCACGGGACGCGCGGCAGATGTGAAACATCGAAATTGATGGTTATTGAAAGAATTTATGATTAAAGAAAATCAGTGAATAAATATAGGAGAAAATAAATAAAAAAATTGTTGTTAATGAAATAAACGTATTTTTCTTATTGTTATTGTAATAATAAATACAAGTCGCGCCAATAAACTTTTTACATCGACAGTAGGAAAATGTCTAGATCTTATTATAATTTTTTTTATATCGCGAAAGACGCTAACAAGCTGTCGATAACGGCGGAGGTGTCTCTAGGCCGACCCACATCGTCCGCGTGTATGCTATATATAAGCCGTGGGAACGGCTCCGCCCGGGCTATTCTCGTGCCCGCTCGCCCGTTGATTCAACGGAGTCCAAAAATACTGCATTGTAATTCCACACCGGCGGTATGCTGATAACGCGTGACTAATACTTGAGCTTATATTATTAAAAATAAAAAGTTTATTATCGTTAGGTAGTTTTAATAATCCAGCAATACAATAGGAAAATAACATTATAATCAGGCAACGAACAAGCAACAAGTACCACATTCGTGTACCCATATAAATTGAATTGGATGTACCTCTTTTGGTTTATTTTGACTCTGATGGCTAAATTAAATATAACAAAATTTCAAATAGAGCTAAGATTACAATCTCCTTGAATAAGAAGTATGATATTTATTACACGAAAAATTATTGTGAAAATAACGGAATAATAGTGAGAATATTCGAGGAAGGACCACGATCGACATCGGGATCAGTATTAAAACAGACAGCAGGATTGTGTGATTATAGCAGCAGACACTGGTTGTTATCAAGTTCGCTAACATTCAACTCACAAACGGAACATTACAATGAAAACTTAAGAAAATCAATACTACCTGAACTATCGGATGCGCAAGCTTGCTTCTGATTTATTTATTGTCATAGATATAAATAAATTCGTTACTGTACGAATCATGATTAACTCCGAAATTTGAACTTTTACCTGATTGATTTATAAATTGATATTATATTACCGTACTACCACAGTGGGACTGTCATCCGCCATTTTAAGAAAGCTTGCATCAATTAACTTTTAAAGTATTACATTAAATACCCTGTTGAAGTATTTCACTATTTTCTTTATGGTGTGATATAATAGAAGGGAATCGTTATTATAGTATTTGATCACGAAACACATTAATTTTTTTTCATAGCTTTTTGGAAAGTTCGCTCTTCGCCTCCTATATTGGAAAGAAATGTACTACATATTTTCCCGACTCGCACCTGGATGGAAAATTCGCTTATAGTCCCCGGCAAAACGTTCTCTTCTGCGCGACTGGCGAGGATGCCCTACTATTCTCAGTTGGTGCATAATCTACTATTTATGTATAACCTGGTCATAATATTATGATATTAAATTATATTAAATTAATTATAATGTAGTACAAATCGCACGTAAATACAACAAGTATCACATATTAAAATCGTTAAAGGTTTTGTAGATTTTTATTAAAATTCAATTAATACAGTATTAAAGAGGCATTTATAAGTAATTGTTAAAATCTATTTCAAAATAATTGAATAAAAAAAATAAAATATGATAAGTCAATAGTGACTTACCTATCATATTTTATTTTTATTAAGTATTTAAGTCTATAGAGACTTATCATATTATTAATTTATTAAATATTATCAACAACTGAAAGTACATAATTCATTGTAATAGCATTGTAAATAAAATGAAATATTTCATTGAACTTATAAGATGTACACAATTCTGATTCATAAAAAATATTTATGTAGAGCTACAATAACGTTGATATAGATTTTAAAAATACTTTTCAAATCCGAGAAACGTCAACGCATATACGCCAACGAAACAGAAATCGCTTTGCCACCGATTCCAATGGATGCGGGCAGCTTGCCGAACTATATATGGCGTCAGAAGCGGCGCACGCGCAGCAGGGATTACGACGGTGGCGGGAGAAGGGAGGGGGGAAGTTTTGTAGCCAGCGACGACGAGCTCGAGATCCGGGAGTCAGGGTGAGACTGTCACAGCGAACAGTCCCTGCCTCCTTCGTCGACCGTCAAGCAAAAGAAATACAATGGTAAGTCTGAAAGTACATCGACAGGGGACATACAGTGAAAACATACAATACAATGTGGACAATACAGTGTATTCATACAGTGATAATATGTGAAGATTTACGCGAGTGTAACAACACTGTGAACGGAAGTGATAAAGTTATAAATAATACGTAATAAAGAAGTGATTTAATTAAAACGAAATATACTAGAGAAGACTAAAGTAAGGAGGAAGTAGAAAATAATAGATGAATACGTATTAAATAATGTTAAAACGCGTTTAAAGAAAACGGCCATTCAAAAGATAATTGAAAAATAATAAAAATATGTTTTGCAACACAAATATTTATACATTTTTAAACAAAACACTTAAAATATAAAAACTTTAAGAAAATAAATTTATGATTCGAAATCAACAGAAGAAAGCGGATTTTTTATGAAATACTTACAAATTTTATAAACCTCGCCCAAATCGTATAAAAATAAAATTAATAAACTTCAAATTAGTTCGCTTTATATTGGCGCATAAATAAAATAAACAACGTGATTCAATAAAAATAAAATCAACTATTAACACTGTCACTACGTGTTCCCAAAAATATAAATAAAATTTATGTAGTAGATAACAACATTTTTCATTGAGCGATTTGACTGGGAGACACTTCAACTATTTTTACACACGTTTACGCAATGAGAAATTCCTACTGCCGCTGAACTGAATTTGTACGGAGAGCTGCCCGCTATATTTAGAACAACCACACTAACCCAAAATGGCGGAGCACGGACGGCTCTGAAATAATTCATCAATTAAATATTCCACTAAAGACCACAAAAATAGTGGACTAAAGAAAGTCGAAGAAATCGTAATCACCCAAATAAATAAAAGAAACGCACCTGGAATTTACGATTAAACCCGGTTCACGTTTATCGTTTTGGAAATTGACATCGAAATAGAAAAATCATAAATGATTACCGCATGAAGATGTTTCGAAACAGGATTACAATTTTTATAACTTGTATAATCGGCCATACTCTAATAGATTGTCATCTTTATGCTGTTAAATGCGAAACACAGACATGCACTAAGTGACTCTCTGACTACACCATATTAGGAAAAGCGTCTTGAAGTTATTACAAAAATACAATTTACTCACTCTTCTCGATGCATTCAAATCCGCAAATAATGTCTCTAACCTAAAAGGAACTTCTAGAAGACCTCCATTTTGTAAAAAAAAAAGCGTATTCAAATATAATGATGATCATAATGTATTTAATATTAAATGACATAGAGATTTCTTTCGATTTGATAATAATTCAAAAATTTTACATCGATCTCCACGACACATCAACACTGAAGCGGGGTTTCGCAGCTCATAGATTCATCATGCATTATCCATTCTAGGCGGATAAAGATAAGAAGGTAAAGAAGAAGAAGCCAAAAGAAGAGGCGCCCGCTGAGGAGGCCCCAGCACCGGCGCCGGCGGCGGCGCCCGCGTCCACCGGCGGCAGCGAGAGGCAGTCATCCCGCGGCTCCCGCAAAGCCAAGCGCACTGGCTCCAATGTCTTCTCTATGTTCTCGCAGAAGCAGGTCGCCGAATTCAAAGAGGCGTTCCAGCTCATGGACCACGACAAGGACGGCATCATCGGCAAAAACGACTTGCGTGCCACCTTCGACTCCCTCGGCAGGCTCGCCTCCGAGAAGGAGCTGGACGAGATGGTCAACGAGGCGCCCGGCCCCATCAACTTCACGCAGCTGCTGACGCTGTTCGCGAACCGCATGTCCGGCGGCTCCGACGAAGATGACGTCGTCATCAACGCCTTCAAGACCTTCGACGAGGAAGGCAAAATCGACTCGGAGAGACTGAGGCACGCTCTCATGACCTGGGGCGACAAGTTCAGCGCGGACGAAGTGGACGAAGCCTACGATCAGATGGACATCGACGACAAGGGCTTCATCGACACCACCAAGCTCATCACCATGCTGACGGCCAGCGCCGAGGACGAGGAGGGTGGAGAAGCTGCGTAAAAACCCTCAAATAACATCCAGCCCCACGCACCGGCGGAAGGGGAGCGCGCGCAGGGAGGGCGCCGGCTCGCCCGCCCCCGCCCCCGCCGCGCGCGCTCCCCCCGCGGCGAGGCTACGCCGAAGACGTCCCGCACGTCGAACACCACGGATTCAAAGATAACATCACAACCGAAAAGTTATAATTTAATTTATTTCTGTATGTAATAAATTATTGTTTCCATTTTATAATTTATACCAAAATATAGTTCTACTATTTAATTAACTCCTATACATATCTTCCCTACTGCTGTAATACCCACACTTACGATCACGATACGAATTTAAGATTAGTTCAACGTCACCTGGAAAAAAAGGCATCAGGAAAGATCAGCATTTTGAACCATTATGAACTGAACTGAAAATCGATAATCCGGTTTCCGGAACAAAAATTAACTATGGTACCACCAGGCTCTCTTGTCGATGCATGTCATGCCGCATATACCCACGCATCAATCAAAATCTGACCACCGATCGATGACGGAATAATCTTTTTCGAAAAAAAATATCGCTCCTCGAACATATAGAATGTCGCATGTTCGACCTACGTCCAACCCCTATTACACAATACCTCGAAAATGTTGAAGGTCAGTGACGGTATTTCCGATTGGACCAACCGCGATCGCAACTTAAGATTTTGGGGGAATGGGTCACGTTTCACAATAACAATATGATCAAGAATCAATTTCATTCTTAGAATTCCGAGCCAAAATGTCAAAAACGGAACCGTTATAGTTTCGTCATGCATGTTTGTCCGTCCGTCCGTACGTCACAGGCATTTTATTCAAAAACTACAATATGTATATTGATAAGATTTATAGTGTAGGTATCCTGTACAAGCCGCTACTTAATTTGATAGATAAATAACTAAAAATAAATATTTCTAGGGCGGGGCACTGCATACATGTAACATAAGCTGCAAAAAACCTTTTTCTGCAAATATCAACGTGTGGCACATATTTCGACAGTTCTTTTAAAAACATTCTAAGGTTTCTAAACAATTTTTCTAATTATGTGAATAATTCTGGAAATATTTACTCCAAAAATTGCCGAAATTGTGACCCTCCCCTTTATTTTTATATAATATAATACATTCATCCCACGCTACGAAAACACAGTTTTACAAATCTCTAGGTTTGTGGCTGTCTTTAAAAATAGCGTACACTAGATTTCCCATACGCTCTGCTTCGATCGGTATCTTATATAGAGTAATCTGTTTTTCCTCGTGCGAGCAGTCTCGTAGCAATACCTTATGATGCCACTGATCGTGATATTTTGTCCGTACATAATATGACCAATAAATAACTAATTGAAATTTTTTTGCCAATACCACCCGAAGTGTCTAGAAAATGTACATTGTCAGCACGCACAGTCATCCTATTCACAAAAAGCCCGTAAATTTGATTGTATTTACTGTATAGTCTCGCTTCATTATGGTTTATGGTATGTTGAAGTTCAAGTAGATCATAAACTGTTTGTTTAGTATTTTTCCTGTTCGAATTATCGATTTATCCATCAATTACTTATAAATATAGTAAATCTGAGAGTTGATAGTTTTTTGTCTATTTTTGAATAGACAAAAATTCTTTGAAACAACCCAATTTAAGTAAGCAGCTCTTTTGTTTTTCTTCTTCTTTTTTATCTCGGTTCTAGCAATATCAATTTTAGTTTTCATTTCAATTTTGAAAAAATAATGCTTTTCAAATGTATTTACATTTGTCTCTTCCCTGGGAAAGCGAAATGAAAAAAAAATTAAACGTTTCTTTATTTAGCTTCGTTAACTATAATTTTGAAATAAATACGTTATTCCTATGTTATTGGTTCTCTACCTTGAGATTTTCAACGACAAATTGCACTACAAGACATAAACATTACAAGACATAAAATAGTTCTCACTATACATGTTACATATCTAAATGTTCATTGTTGGAAAAAAATATAAACAACTTTACCTATTAAAAGTTATTATTTTGCAACGATGAACCCCGGAAATCGCTAAGCAAAGCTCGATTGCGCAAATACTGTTTTACAATGAAAGTAGTGCTCAGTTGATTATGTTTTCAGTGTTAACAGTTATTATTTGAATCAAATATATATATTATTTGAATCAAAGTACACTTTGTGACCGTTTTCTAAATATATGACTGGAAGGAAACCTTCATATTTAAAAAATGACAACATACACCAAACTGCAAAAATACCAATGTATCTTCAATACTGATATCTAATCAGTTCATCGCAATAATTCTGAACACCAAAATTTACTTTATTTTCTTTAGAGGTATTTATACTTTCTAAAACTATTTATTACATCTGAAAATAAAAAAAAAAACAAAGAAGAATACAACTTATATTTCATTTAATTCACATACTTTTATATTACAGCCCAAAATATTTATATAAATTAAAAGTTAAAAACTAATTAACCATTCATTATTTGGAGTAGTAATATTTAATCTAAATAAAATAATCTGAACCTTTATTAATATATTTACAAATTTGGTTTACAAGTTGTCTGCTGCTTCAAAGTTCAACGTTCGTGTATATTTTAAGCCTAAATCATAAACGCTAACTTAAGATCAATCTAATAATAGCTTTCCATATAATATATTCTTAAAAAATGGGATAATATCGATAGTCTGAACTTCGATAATGGGGTCTTTCCGTATAACTTGGTTCCATAGCAATCGATGTTTTACTAAGTTATCGATGCTACATATAGTACGTACTCACTAAATTAATTCTGGGTTAAAAATATAAATGGAAATATTTAAATTAGAAGTCTTTTCAGTGAAAAAAATTAAATGTGCTGTAAAAAATTCTTACCTTAAAGGAAAAAAAATTGCAAATACAAATAAAAAGAACCAGTTAACGATAGGCAATCAATGACTCTTCTGCCTTATAATGTACATCTAACAATGTTTTCACATTCAATGCTCATTTATAGTAAATTTAAATTTTCTATTATAATAGAATAATCCAAATTATTAGAAACATTGTTGTTATTCATACCTTTATTTTACACTAATTACGGTATACAACTGAAATGAAAAACGCAATGTGAGAGATTCATTGTAATTTATTTTTATGGGAATTAAATCTTTTTCTGAAAATAAGACAAACAAAATTACTGTAATCATAAAAAAAAATTGTAACAATTGAACAAAGATCCGAAACCTTATATGCATTTACTAACTAAAACTGATGTTGACAAACCAATACTGTACTTTATAATGATGATAATGATTACGATGATGATAGTTTTGATGTGTAACACTATCGATACTATAGATAATATTGATCATTACTATTAAGAATCTAATAATTTTTGATGAACTGCCCTAATCGTGGTTAAGCTTTTGACTGTCAATGTCACACTGACAGTTAAATAAAAAATAGTTTCAATTTGTTTTTATTGCTTATTATTGTAAAAATAAGGAAAGTTTTAAATAATTTTATATTTAAAAATGACTGCCGAATCAGACCATAGTGTTACGAAAGTGTTTCAATTTTCATTTCCAACTTGCACCAACGAGGAACTCCGATATGACCTAGAAGTACCTATTAAAATACCGTATTCAGGATCTACCAAAGAACTGGTCCAAAGAATCCTGAATATGTTTCACATACCTGTCTATTTAGAAGAAGAATTAAATGAAGAATTAGCAAAATTCGTTTCCAAAGAAACTAAAACATTCCACAATGATAGAGATGAGAAACTTCTTAATCAATTAAAAAATGGCGAAATTAACGTTGATGGAATTGTAAAATCGTGGGAGAAGCTTTTCAAAGAAAATGTAATCGAATATGCTGAACAAAAAGGTACTTCGGATGAAGAGGTCTTCGCAGCTGCATACCATAAACTGGTACATTCTCCCGCTTTAAATACCATACTCCAGGTTGAAAGCTCATATGCTAATACAGTAATCAACACTTTAAATAATAGAGATGAAGACATCAAAAAACTCACTCAGAGACAAACTGAAGAAATAGAAGAAAAAGTGCGTCAAGTGAATACTGGCAGCACTGAAGAAGAAGTCAACGTCCTAGCTGGAAAACAATTCGAAGAACAGAGCCTGGTAGCAGGTCGCTGGGGCTCGCAACTTGATGCATTATGGCAGACACAAAGAGCACAATACCGCGCCTGGCTCATGAGCACACTCGAAGAATATCAAGGTGCTAATCAGCTCAACACTCCTACAAATTCACCACTCGCAACGTTCTCCATGAGCGAGCGCCCGATCACGGCGCCTCCGCAACCGCCCCCCGCGCCCGAGCTTGCCGAGAGCTTCACCATACATCTGGGGTCTCAACTCAAACAAACTCACAATATTCGCATAGTGTCTATGGACATGTTGGATTTGTGCAGAGTCGAGAGACAAGACAATTCCACGGAAACGTCAAGACGTTTGCAAACAGCTTTAGGGCTGTATTCTACAGAACTATGTGCAGCAGTGCTGTTAGCCGAGAGCGCGCCCCCTCGACATTCGCCTTTGACTAAACAATTCACGGACGTCTGCCGAAGGAGTACCGAGTATCACTTCCCAGATGTAGATCAGCAACTCAGGACCTTGATGGAAAAGGTTAAAGAGCCGGCGGAGAAGCGCAACGAGACCAGATACAAGCAGCAGCCGGAGTGGTCGTCGGGCGGCGGCGGGCGCGCGCGCGAGAGCCGCTGCCTGCAGACCGGAGACGTCTACGTCACGCGGCACTCCAACCTGGCCGAAGTCCATGTCGTCTTCCATCTCCTGGTGGACGAAGGCTCCCTTAGATCGGGTGACATAAACTCCCGTCACCCGGCCATCTTGGGGCTGCGTAACATCATAAAGGCGGCGTGCGCGAACGACGTCACCAGCATCTCGCTGCCTGTGCTCCTCAGACACGACCTGTCGGATGAAATGACAGCGGCGTGGTGCACGCGGAGGGCGGAGCTCGTGCTCAAATGCGTCAAGGGGTTCATGCTGGAGACGGCGTCGTGGGGGGGGGCGGAGTTGAAGAACCTGCAGCTGGTCGTTCCGGCGGGGATAGACGAGCGCGTGTTCGCGTCGCTGGCGGCCCTCTTGCCCGCCATCTTCAGGATATCAAACCCTCTCAAATTCAAAGCCTCCACGTGATAAAACGACGACACAACTATTAAAGTTATATCCCTATTTAAGAGTTTTCTTGTCCATCAATCCACAGGGCCCGATCTAAGGGGGGGGCAAGCCGGGCATTTGCCCAGAGCGGCAAAAAATGAGGGGCGGCCAAATTGACTTATTCTTATCTTCTAACCTAGCCATTAGCCATCCACCACCCAAGTTGGTAGGTTGAGAATTTTATGTGCCACTCTTCCAACCTACTTCAGGTTGGATAGTGGAAATATTTAAGTATTTTAATTAGCTGAATTATTTTAGTTCGAAAGAAAGAAAGAAGATGTAGGGATCCGCAATAAATACCGATACCTGAGTAGTATCGATACTTTAATTTCGACTACTAAGTATATTTGAACACGATACTTTTAACAAAATTTAAGTCATATAATTAGATTTGGGTTGTAGGGAATTACCCTTCTATAGACAATAGTTTATATTTAGAGCGTGTGTAGCCAGTTTCTTGTGATTGGTACCTATTTAGTAGATTTATTTTTATCAATTAAGTAAGAAAAGATTTAAAACAGTTTAATTCTGATTTACTTTTACTTTTTTGATTAATATTTTTGTACCGACAATTTAATATGTTGAAATTTAAATTTAGTTAGTTTGATACCATTATTAAGTGTCTCATTGGTGATAAGTGCCGAAATCCAAGTTCCGAAATTTCTCAGATAATATTTGATATTACGGATTTTACTCAATCAGAACTTTTAAAAATAGATTAAAAAATACTCGATACCGAACAACATCGATACTTTTGAAATTTTATGGAACACTAAGAAGAAAAAAATACCTAAATAGAAAATAAGGAACCAACTAGACTAGAACTTAGAAACTAGAATACAAAAAAATTAATCTGAATTTTCTGCCGATTTTACATTTTTGAACCGCATGGAGAGAAAAATTTTGTCAGAATGAGGATCTGTATAACTATTTTAGCTATACGCAATATCTGTCTTTAAGATACGTCGTATAGCCAATTCAGCTATACCACGTTTCTTCATTGCGTGTCGTCAAAATGACGATCATATCATTATTGTAGATATGTAAATGATTCTTATTATTTTAGGGAGAATGTTTTACACATAAATAAATTGCATTACAAATAAACAAAAATTGGGAGAGTAATATAATCTTGAAAAAAATTATAAAAATCAAATTTAATTCTACGAATATTAAATTAACTTAAAATCCATAAAACTAAAATAAATTCTAGTCGATTAATATTTTAATTATTAGTATTAATAATAAGAAAAATAATAATAATTTCAAATAACAAAGTTTATTAAGGTGATTAATATAATACATTATTATTATGTCTTAAGCTAAAATTAACTAAAAAATGACTATAATTAGAGGTAGGATTTAATATTCTCCGAAAAACTGCATAATTTACACAATTTAATTATTTTAAAAAATGACTGATTTGTATTGTAGTAACATAATTGTTTTTTTATCAGTATTAAATTTTAAAACAAATCTTTTGTTGTGTCTTTTTTATATGTACCGTATGAACCTTAACTTAAATACATATAAACCGATTGACCATAATAAACAAACAGCTTAGTCCTAATCTTTTTAACTTCTGAAATGATTTTGATGAAAAATGTTAATTGTTCATATAGTTAAAAAGGGTCATCTTACATAGACAAGATTAGCCCGAGACAGGGAAAAATAGCACAAGGGAAAAGAGACCCATACGCAGCGGTAAGTCACAATAGGTTGATGTTGATGAAAGTTGAAAGGTACATAATTATGTCGATAAAAAGATATATTAATCCATTCAGTAGTTTCCGTGAAATTTTTTAAAAGACATAAATTGTATACTTACTAACATAAAAACATTCATGAACTTACATATAGGTACTTCTTCAGAAGACCCAATAGACTGACGTGAATATTATAAGTAGGTATAATCCCAACAATAACACGTATTTTATGTAGGTACTTGTATACTTAACATCCTTCAACATAACTAGCTAATGACTTTTATAATATGGTTTTGTGTATGTAAAGGGCGGCAAAAATTATCTTTGCCCGGAGCGGCTAAATAGCTAGATCGGGCCCTGTCAATCCATACCAGTGAACCACTTCAAGATCGTTCTAAACCCTTAGTAGCATAGACCAATCACGTTTGAGAAATTTTTGAAATGGACTTGACTTGCGGGAGGTGTCAGTTGCTAGATAACGTCACACGCGTTATGCCCTCCATTCCACTCTCAGCTACACATCTCTGTCTAACACACTCTAGTTAATTGAGCGACGTGAGGGGCGAGCCACTCGGAACTGACATTTAGAGAAAAACATCTATCTATTGTTATTTTACATTCATTTGTAACAAATGAGTGCCATCGACATATCTTTTTGGTTATTTTTGATTTTTATTAAGTTCTGGAGATGGAGTTTCCCATTTTCAATTTTAATAATCTCAAACTTAAACATATTAGTTACATTTATTATTGATTTCAAAAATTACATTATGGTGCAGGTTGACGAACTTAACAAGACTTTAACAAACAGACGGCGCTATCTAGTAAAAAGTAGGTAGGTACTACAATAAACAATTTCAAATTGTTCTTGGTGTACTCTGAAAGAACCCAAATGTAAACCATGTTTCTAGCAAAGCTATAATATTTGAGTGTAAAAGTATAGGGTGCTTTTCACTAAAAATAAACCCCCTGCCTTACTCGAGTCTACTGGGACAACTGTGGGTCAACTTAAAAACACCAATTGGTATGTATAAAAATGTATATTCATATCAAAATAAAACACTATTTCAGCTTTGTTATTAACTTTATTATTATTATTATCAACAATATTTTAATAGCACACATCAGATGCAAAAATATCTAGCTCCTAATTCACATTAGAGAAATAATTTTTCGTATAAACTTAGTACCAAAATATATATAATTTTTGTTACCCTAAAGTCCTAGACACCATTTTGTACCACAAAGATGAGGCATTTTATTATTAGCACAATCTAGTTACGTTATCAAACAACAGCAAAATACACAAAATGAAATGAATCATAATTAAAAGCTCTTAAACAAAATTAGTGAATACAATTTTTCATACCAATCTTGGTTTTTTAATATATATGTATGCATAATTACCAAAAATATCTTAACTTCTTTTCATCTTTTGAGTCTGGATTATTTATCAAACATAATTATATTTAGTAATAATGACCTTGCCACAAAATAAAATTATATGTATTATCAACTTAAGACTAAACAGTAACATGTACTAAATTTTAGACGTGTCACACAAAAGAAAACATTTTTAGTTATTAAATATCATTGCAAATTAGGAAATCCAAATGATTTGTGTGATGTAATATGAAATCCTACATCTCAAAATCGATGTGGACAACTTTTTGAATTCAACATTTTCACTGAACTATTTAGGTATAGAATTCAATTATCTGGACATAATATTTGAATATTTGGCTCGAGTTAAAATATTTTTTTAAGTGCTCTAACAAAACTTAATTCAAAATGTAATAGACAAACATATCCATGCCCTATTTTATTGAGCTGAATCCAAAACTAATATTTCTCTAAAATTTAATGAGGTTGACCGGTAAACTGAAAAAACAAAATGTACATAGTGATATAAATATCATGTCAGCGCTTATACATTTGATGATCTCTTTTTACTGTTATTTGGAACTTGCATATTGAACATTATGGATGCAATGTATAGATCCATTTGTCAACCGACAGTATATAACTTTTAAGGGTACTTCTCTACTCCACTAGTTCAGATTCAACTTTTTGAAATCAAAACTATGAATTAAGTGTAAACTTTATTAGTTCTCTGAAATCTTTGAAAAGATATTCTCATATTCACACAATAAGGATTCACTTAAACATTAAAATCATTGGACATCCTTAATTTGTGCAAACAAATGATAATACCTTAGACTAATGTATATAATGCTAAGAGAACGTTTAACACTAAACAAATTATTTGCTTAGACTCCATTAAAAATTGTTGAAGTTAAAAGTAGCATTATCAGTAGCATTTTCAAATATCAAAAGACGTCCAAAATTTGAGAAATCACATATCCTTGTGCGTGATTCGTTTTCACAGACATTATATTTGACCAAATCTACAATAAGTTTATATTTGGTCTCTATTATAATTTTGTAAAATGAAAACAAAAGCTAATTCAATACAAAATAGGTAGTGCAGGAGATACAGGATTTCTTTAATGGTTTTTTTTTTACCTGATTTTAGGTTTATCAGGAAATTTGTAAACAAAAAATTTGAGAACCTTGAAAGTAATTCAATCATGATTTACATTTCAGTGCCTGATGTGATGCATTCAATACAAAAGCAATTATTGTATGTTAACTTAAAAGCAGTTAAATAAAAACCACATTCACTTTAAAACAATGTTATTAAAAAAGTAATAGATACCAAACCATAAAATGAACATCTGACAAACTGTCCTATGTCACTACGTGAAAGCAATAGCAAAGGATCTGAGTAGAAGACAACTTTCATCCACCCGTTTACATCATGTATTTTATATCAAAACTAATGTGTTAAATAATCGTGAGAATCTAGAATCTAAAAAAATTCCGTCAAGGCTATGATCAAAATCAAAAACATTCTGTTTCGTTAAACTTGTCTATTTATGAATCAAACTATGTACCAATCGAAAGTATGAAGTACATGGAATATGCAAACGTATACAAAAATGATCTTTATGTTGATATAAGGTTTATTGAGTAAACAGATTGAGTGCAAGTTACTAGTATTGACTTATCTGTTTATATTTATCAATTCAATAGTTATGACAGGAAAAAATTTAATAACCCAATGTTTACATATTCTATACACTTCATACTTTCGATTGGTATAATAGTTTAATTCATAAATAAAGTGCAATATAAAAAAAAAACAGAATTTTTAAATAATCATAGCCTTGACAGAAATTTTTAGATAACCCACTCACAATATATATTTTTTAACATATTAAATTTTATATAAAATACTTTTCATCATGTAAATGGAGGGGTGGTCATTTCTTACTAAGATCTTAGAATATAAAAGCATATAATTATTACTATGCATAGTAAGCGATATTTATGCAAAACTATAAAGAAAATTTTATATTTCCTTTTCGAGATGTCATCAATTTGTAAATTACAACATCAATCAAGGTCAAAAAATTACATTCAAAGTTATTTTGTAACATAATGCTTATTATTGTTATGTAAAACGAAAAGGACTCACTGGAAAGAAATGTGAAAAAAATTAAATAACCACCTCGTATCGCAATGATGGCAATACGAAATAATACAAATTAGCATAAAAGCCATGCAATTATGTTAACATTACCTACATAATTAAAAAATATATGATACACAATTAAAGAAACCATTACATACAAAAATAGCATATTTTTGCTGCTTAAAATTAAAAATAACATTTACTTTCGACCTGAAACAAGACATCGAGTTGAAATGAATGATCGCACACTACAATGATTGAGTAACCTAAACATCAATTACACAAATAAAATTATTTCAAAAGAACATTAAAAAAAAAAAACATTTTTATGAAGGATTAGATAGGGGTCGTTAACCATAAATAATTTGTACTCCGATGATTCGCCCCATTCATTTCCGACCGCGCCGCTTGGCACCCGCGTCTGCGAAATTTATTTTTAATTTTATTAGAAGATTGATCAACATTATGTCAGAGTGTGATACAACAGGCACAGGCGTCTTACTCGGACGATATTTTTAACATAAAGACAGCTAGGACATAAAAAGGAACATCATTTCAATAATTATTCTCAATTCGAATAGTGTTCATAGCTCCACCCATAATCATTTGATATACATATTCCATTAGTCAATGTGTTTGTAATAATGTAAAATTTTTAATTGTTATACAAATTTATAAACTTAAACATCTTGGTTTCTAAGTCTTTAATATTATGTATAAATACTTTTCTTGTGCACAAACTATTAGAAGTGAATCTAGATTTTGTAGTCATAAAATAAATTTTGAATAAACTTGAATTTATATTGATTCAAATTCATATAGCAAATAAATTTAAGTGTTATTTTTTAACGATTTAGGAAAATGCAGATAGGTGTTTTATATAGGAATTATGAATTATAATACAATTATTACTCTATATAACACTTAGAATTCAACTTTTCATATTTTATATGTATTTTGTTTATCTTTTAAGTCATCTAAGCAATGTCGAATGAATTTATCATGCTGTGATTTGAATTATGGTTCAAAGAATCAGTTATAGACACATCTCCTGTAATAGCCAGAAACAGTGAAAATATCTTAACACTTTGACAGCCAAGCCTTTTATTTATTGCTAATATCTGACAGCCAATCACGTCCCTCAGTCTGTGACATCTTTTTGTTAGAGATGCTGATAACGTACTGAGTACGTGTTTGAATTTCAATACTGTTTATTCTAAAACAGCGTCCTGCGTCCGTGATCCGCGTATTGTCAATGCTTAGATGAATGTTTAGGCTACGCACACAAACGCATTTCAAATAGTTACGGTGTGCGGGTGCGGGGATGAAGTATCGCCCGAGTCGGGTCGTCTCTTGCGCCAGTTGTCCCAGCGCGGCCGAGCGATCGAGACCCGGCAGTGTATAATTTTGGCGCGAAATGACTTTCGCGACGACGATTTCGTTCGATTCAGACAGGGGCATTAGGGATATATTTGATATTTTACAAAATGATGATGATTCCGATATTGAGAGGACACCGAGAGAAATGAAACTGAAGGTAAGTTATCGATTTTACTTGTGTTTTTATCAATTATTGCTATTGGTTTTGAATAAGTTCTACATGTTTTGTTTTCCAGAGGCAGTTGATGACTTTAGAGCCGGTCATGAACAATTAGGACTTGAATGACGAGGACATACCAGAGCGTGGTCAATTACCGATAAGGACTCCGGGATGGCCAAGGTCAAGGGAGCAGATCGGAAGTCGTGTTCGTTCGACAGTGTTCTGCGTTCAACCGCAGTCGCGGCAGAGAGGAGGTCGAACTGTACATAATGCCCGACAAATTGATGAAGCTAATGGATGGTCATATAAACCAATAGAACATCTACCTGAAAATCCTGTCTTCAAGATTTATGTACGGTTATGCCTCCAATTGAATAATATTCAACGGAATTCGACTGTTTTTCAATCTTTTCCCAGACTCTTTTGGAAACTTCAAAGAAGAAACCAATCGCTATGCAAGTCAAATGAAGGCAAAGCAAGCTAGACAGGGTGTGTTGAAGCTAGGAAGCAAGTACAATTGGAAACCTGTAACAATGCGAGAAATGAAGAAATTTTGGCTATCATAATCCATATGACGCTTGTTGACAAAGAAAGTTTTGATTCATATTGGTCCACTAGAGAGATTATCCAAACTCCATTTTCAAAAAGATCATGACGAGATCTCGTTTCAGAGCCATATATAGTTGTCTTCATTTAAATGACAACTCGAAATATATACCACGGGCCAGGAAGGCTATGACGCTTTTTTAAACTCCGCGCCATATTTTGAGGAGTTATCGATTTGTGTCAGAGGGCCTTTTCCCTGATGAAGAACTAACTATCGATGAAGGAACATGTGGTTTCAGAGGGAAAGTACATTTCGAGTGGATAAAATTAAAAAATTGAATGTAAGAGTTTTTTTGGAAAATTTTACTTTTATAAGATGATTTTTAATAAAAAAATGTAAAGAGACATGTTTTTTAATTTTTATTATAAAATATTTCACCTTTAATAAAAGGAAAAAAAATCACGGTCGAACTATTATAGTTTCATTTCTATGAAACTAACAATATTGTTAAAAAGTGCCGGCGCGCTACTAATGCTACGTTTATTATTTGAGCGGCTAATTAGGATAAATAGACGTCACGTATCTAGTCCGTGATCAGCTGTCAAAGTGTTAAATTCTATGCTAACTTAGCAATAGCACAATAAATTCAATTACACTGGTGTAATTGAATGTGTAGCCCACAGCTCCAATTGAGCTGGCTCTATTGGAGCTGTGGGCTACACGGCCCGTGATATACTGAGCTGGAACTTATTCAACATTCTATTATTACACTTTTTGCTATTTTCTCCTTCTTTTGCATTGTCAAATTGTGAAACTCTGAATAGCCCATGCAATTTAAATGTACACCAAACGCTGACATTCCATCTTCAGTCACAGTCCCAATGCTATACAAGTGATTATAGAATTAGCATCAACACGGAGATGAAATAAAGACAATGAGCTCATTCACGAATGACTACGTGGAGCACACGTGCGGAGCACACATTCTCTTGTCAGCAGCGTGTGCCCGCATCGGCACACCCTGCTGGCAAGAGAACAAGATAATCAGTATTAATAATTACAATCACCTTCAGCCTGTACAGTTTTCTTCTGGCTCCTCGTAAGTCGTGGATTAACCGGTGAAGACTTTTTTGCTTTGCCTTCTCCTACCTTTGATTTCTTAACGTTCCCTTGCCTTGCAGACTTTTTGCCTGTTGTTTTATCAATTTTATTAATTCACTATTATTTGTAAAATACAAGAACAAATAAAATTCCCATATTAACATAATAGATTCTTTTTAAAATCATCATAAGTAATGCTTTATAAAAGTTTGAAAATAATAAAATGATTTAGTAAGTTCTACTTTCAATTACCATACAGTATTTGGAAGCAATGAAATATTTACTACTTATTTGCTTTTCAAAAGCCAAACTTATTGTTACTTACTGTTTCATATTACAGTTCAACTTGTAATGAGATGTTGTCATTGCCAATGAGATTGACAAATTATACAGTTAAAACTCATTGTTTAGTAATTAATTGTGAAAATGGAATGAAAACAGTTTTAAGGCGAAAAAGATGGCATGGCATGAAAGGTCACTAATAACAGAACACATGCGAATAAGACAAATCTATATACTGATTTTTATATTTATATGACATGCTAACATTAAAAGTGAAATATAACTGATATTGGTTTGTTTTTGAATTGAATCGAATTGTAATATTGCATACTAAACATAGATAGATGGAAAAAAATTGTGATATTGTATCACAACTCTTTCATCCATGTATTCTCATCATATTTTTATACCCTTTTCATAATACACTGTACATCCATACTATCAGAGGATGAACAATGGCCAACCAAATGAAAAAATTAATTTGCAAGACTCCCTCTTCAATGTATACAATAAAACTACAGTAGAACAACAAACCAAAATACAAAATATTTATAAATACTTATATATGTTGTCAGCTCTAATTTATAGTTAAAATATTACCCAAAATTAAAATTAGCACTTGACTCTGTGCAAAGAAACAATCAATTCTGCATAAACAAAAAAATTTATGAATTCTTTCTACATTATTTAATCTAAAAAGAAGATTCTAACAAACCGAGAAATAATAGTTGAATTGACTCCTTCGAAAATCAATCTAGCGGCTCATACCTTCTGTTGACACTCCAGGCTCTACTATTTCATCATTCTTCTTACGACCCCTTGGTAACTTCTCTTGAGCCACAACAGGTGAATCCTTTTTTTTCTTCCCGCTTGTAGTTTTCTTTGGTGATTCTATCTTCTTAGATCTCCCTCTAGTTTTCCTCTCTATTTGCATAGATGCTTCTGCTGTTTTTATAGTTCTTCTTGACATTCCTCTTTTAGGACCTGCATCCTCAGCAAGGGCTACCGTTTTACGTGTCTTTCTGGGCACAACCTCTTCTTCAGTTACTACTGTATCATTTATAATTCTTTTTTTACCTTTAGCCTGTTTTCTTTCATTTAATTTTTCCATATTATTATTTTGTACTTGTTTTTTATTCTCACTCAAATGGGTAAGGCGAGTTCTTGAACTAGTTTTGGTTTCCTGCTTTGACACAGATTTATTTGGCTTTCTTGGTGATTTTTTAGCAGTAACCACATTTCCACCTCTTCTAGTAGTTCTGGGCAATTGTATATTTATTTCAATGTTTTCTATTTTTTTAGTCCTCCTTTGATTAGTCCGAATAGGTTTTTCAGTTGTCTCTGCTTCATTTACAATTGTTTTAATTCTTTTTCCGTGATCCTTCCTTTCTTGGATAGGAGATTTCTGCGTTGCTTGTCGACTTGTAGTCTTCTTTGGCTGCGGTTTCATTTTAGGAGATGGTTTCATAACAATGATGGCTGGAGTTAGGCTCTTCCTTTTGTTACGTGCCCTTGACTTTGTTTCTCTTTCCTTTTTATTTTTTACAGTAATATCTTCTGAAACATCCCGTTCTACAACCATTCCTCTAGTGCCCTTACCACGCGTTCTTCTTTTCAATTCCACTGGTGATTTTTCTTGTTTACCAGCAAGTGATGTACTTGATGGAAGTAAATTTAATTCAGTTTTTGTTTTACGACCTCTACGAGACACTTTTTCTCCAGATATCACTCGTGGACTTATTACTGGTGGTTTTTTTGTTATAACCAAGGATCTCTGAATGTTCTTTGTAATACCTATGTCCGCAACATTGGTACCTCTACGTGTTCTGGTTGCTTTAGGGCTCTTAGGTATTTCGAGTTTAGATGCTCTGGTTCTTTTTACTTTTCTTTCAGATGTAGCAGCATTAATTTGCTTTAATTGGTTTGTTTCCTTTGGAGACTTTTGTTTGCTTTTCGATAAAGCCTCTTTTATTGGTGTCTTTATTGAAGTGATCAAGTGAAATACTTCCGGATTACTGTCTTGTCTATCAACGACTATTGGTGACACTCTTTCTAAATCTGACACACTAGAGACAAATGTGTGTTTATTTGCTACAGGAGTAGAATGTATAATAGTCCGTTTCTTTATTGGTAGACTTGATTTTCTATGAATTGGTTTTTCCCTAGGGGTCCCCAAAACATTGACAAGAGATCTCTTTTTTATAGGTAAAGAATTATGGTCGAAATTAGATAGCCTGTTCCTTTTCTGTTCCAACTTGTAAGATATGGAATTATTGACTGTTCTATTCCTGACTCTGGATTTAAGTATCGGTGTCTTACCTTCAACTGTATCAGTGGCAAGCTTTTGAAGTTCACGATTTATTGACACATTTTTTGACTCATATTCTCGAGGCGCAGCTATGACAGAAGCCCCCTTTTGCGTTTTTTTAATGAGTTCCTCATCTAACCAACTTTCAACATTCATAGAGGTAAAATCTACTGGTTCATGAAAAGATTGTGCAGCTTTAGAACGCTTAATTGGTGTCTTAGATTTAGCACGGTAACTCTTGGAATAAGTTGCTTTAATTTGTGGTTTACCTAATAACTTGTCAAAAGTTCTATTTGGCGAAAGGTTCATTCTACACGAACCCTCAAACAATTCCTCAACGCCACTGAAATTCAAATCTGATCTTGATATTTCTTTCTTTCCCCTTGACACATCTCTACTAGGTTTCTTTCGTTGAAGCTTAGACTCCTCTACAGTAAACAAACGTTTAACACCTTTTATATCTGTCAAATCATTCTTTGGTGACTTTCTTCTCTCATCAAATTGAAAAAGACTCCTTACACCAGAAAGTCGCGTTTTACTCCTCCTTGTTACTCCGTAAAGATGTTTCACACCAGTAACATTTGTTAAATCGTTAGTTGGAGATCTTTTACTAAATGTCTCTTTGACACCTAGTACATTACTAAGGTCATTACGAGGAGACTTTTGTTTTCTGGGTGTACGAAGCAATCTATTGACACCACTGATATTTCTTAGATCATTATTCGGAGTATTCTTTACAAACAACCTTTTCAAACCATCCAGTTTGGGACTTTGCTGTGACGTAGTCATGGGACTAACAAATACTTCAGTAGGTACTTGAGGTGTATTGACATTTTCTAAATCTAGACTTTGATTAAGAGTACGGTTTGTTAATCCAATTGCTGTTCTTCTTCTTTTACCTTTAGTAGTGTTATCTTCTGTGAACTCATTTTTACTAAACTCTATCATACTATGTGATAACTTTCTTTTCACTGGACTATTAAATAATTGTTTTACTATAACAGACTCACTTAAGTCATCAATAATTGATCGTTTCGAAACTGGCTTTTTAGCTGTTGAATGTATTTCTTTAACTCCTGGTTGAACTAGTTTTACAGTACTCTTTGGAGTAACTTTTTCTTCTCCGTCATCAGCAATAACACTTTCATCGCTTTCAGGAACACCAGATGAATTATTACCAAGTTTTTTCAGAAATGACTTTTTAACTGAATTTAAATTTACTTTAGAAACTCTGCTTAACCTTGTACTTTTCTTTGGATCAGTCCAAACGCTCCTAGTCACTCTCATCCTTTTTCTTTTATCGATACTTGGTCCGACCGTTTGACGTTTGCGACCTCGTCTTTGTGTCTGAGCTTTATTGGAATCACTATCTACTGACATATTACTAGAATCCAAGAGGTGTTGTATGTTCAATATAGGTGTAGTGGGTTCGCTCATGGTTATTACATTTTCTGGTGGGGTACTCGGTTCCTCATTTGAGGCTTGTGACATTAACGAATTTTTACTCCCTAATTGCTTCGATTTATTTTTCTTTGGTGGTGAACTTCTCAAAGTTTTAGAATGTCCTGAATTAGACACATCAAAAGTAGTATTGGATCTTGTTTTACTACTTATAGACTGCAGTGAGGAAGTTATTGTAAATGTATCGCCCTGTTTGATTTCTACTGTTGTGTCCTCACTATTATCATTTGTCTGACCATGGTTACTTCGATAACTCTGACTAACTAAGGATTTTGATTTTCTCGGACTGATGTTATTAATTGGTGAATTTAATGTTTCTGATGCAGTTTTATTGTGCAAGAGAGACTTTCGTGAAGTTATTTTTCCAGCATACGGAGTACTAGTACCAATGTGTGATGGTGTAAGTGAATAAGTCTTAAGTCGTGGACTGCTCCTTTGTGAATTATTAATGGCAGATGAATGATAAGACCTCGTGCTGCCGTGATCCGATGCAACAGAATCATATATTGAAGAAGAAATTCCAGACTCATTAGCTTCTACAGATTCCAAATCTATGACTGATCCAGGATCACTGGAATTCAATGAAACTAAATCAACTATAGAATAAGTCTCCATGTTATTCAATGATCTACCCTTCCCTGACACTTTGCCTTTTGAAGAAGTATCAACTGTGACTGATTGTGACTTGTTTCTATTCATTCGCGGAGAATGAGTGTTTTCTTCCAGTGAAGTAGTTAATGCTTTCTCTACAATCAAGCTACTTCTCAAAGATTTCCTTGGAGTAAGTGAAGGAGCAACAGATTTTCTTGTACTGTCATATTCTGATGAATTTATGGAAAAGGTTTCACCTAGAGTTTTTTCCATTATCTTACTACTGCGAGAATGTATTGGTCTTCTTGGTGAGGGAGTTGGTGGTGGTGATTCCGAATACCTAAGAGTTAAATTTTCTTCTGTCTCAGGTAAAATATTAGATCTATTGTGAACTGCACTTGATGCCTTTGTTTCAACTTCATCATGTAAAGAAGACTCAATATTACTCAAGTCAAATTTTATTGATTCAATTTTTTTTGAATTCCTTTTTACTGAAGGATCCTTCATAGCAGATTTTTTAGGGCTAGGTAAAGGTGGAGACACAATTTGGCTTCTTAATGATGACAGTGATCCTTCATCTATCATTTCAGATTCATAATTCGGACTTAGATCGCTTACCTAAGAAATAAAATTTAACATGATTTAATTATTAATTAAAATTATGCTAAAATATGTAAGAAACAATACTTTATCAATCACTAAACAATATTATAGTAAAACATTAATAACTGGGATCTGAAGAGACCTATATTTTTTATTACTTATAGAAATATCATTTATCACAGATACCAGTCATTTACCCAGTTTCCCAAATATGCAGGTTAAGATGACAGTTGTTTTATTTATAGAAGGTCCCACTATGAGAGGTCAAAATGCACCATTTTTCATACAAAGAGGTGGAAATATTAATAAAAAAAGAAATGCTTGTTTTATATTTTTTATATTATGTTTTACAAGTTATTACACATTTAAATGTGTAATAACTTGTCTAAACCTGATATTGTCTTACTTATATGGGCTATTGAGCTACAAAGTCCCAATTATAGAGGTAACATCGAAAAAATCTAAGAACTAAAGTCTCAGTTACAAAAGTTTGAAAATTCCCAGCAACAGATATTTCAATGCAAACGTATCAAACCTCATTGTTATTATCAATATCAGAGGTTTCTCAGATATCCAGGGCCCACTTATCCAGATTTCACATAAAACCAGAAAACTTTGGTACATTTTATAGTAAAATAATGTTAATTGTCTCACTAGAAAATTTCTTTTTAAGTAATTACAAAAGTTAATAAACAAATACTTACAGAGCTATCAGTGAATATTTTTACTCTGTTTCGAGTAATAGTTTTTACTCTAGATCCCCTTTTGTTACTACTGCCACTTACATCAGATGTTTCTACAGCAGACAAATTTGTGGATTGAACTTCTTTGGATATTCTTTTACTTTGTCTCTCCTTTTTTGGTGTAGTTTTCAATGGACTGGATTTCTTTAATGCTAAAACTGGTGTTTTAGGTTTTACATTGAAGTTAGATTTCGAAGTTCTAGTCAACAACATCAAAGCAGCTTTTTTATTGTCATCTGTAAAGATATTCATAAATGATTATGCTTTAATGTTATCAGTCATTTGAATGTTATTTATGTTATTTGTATATCATATTTAATTTTACCAAAGCAAATTGAAATATAAAAAGAAAAAAAGGTAAAATGTATAATAATTGAAAATAATTTGCTTATCAGCAGAGATTTACAATAAGTCTCAAAGGTATATGTTCATTATCTTTAATGCAAAATCAATTTTCTTTTACCACTAAAATCAGTTTAGAATTTTCAAATACTTAAAAAAAAAGTGATTTTAAAATAGCATTTAAATAGTAAGTAGAACTTCCAAATTCTGTATTGTAGCTGTATGTACAGATATAGAAAATTTTGTTTTTATTTTAATTGATGGAGCAAAATTCTAAGTTTAGAAAAATAAATTCAAACTAATTTTATTGTGACAAAAATTCCAAAAAAATTTTAATGTAGAAGAATGACAATGAAGGAGCCACTGAATTTCAAATATAAAATAAAAGTAATAAGCAAATTAAAAAAAAAAAATAGAAAAATACTTAAGTCGTATCAGAATAAAACAAAATTGAAAATATTTTAATGAAGGCACCACTAAAATATATTGCATATAATGAGCAATAAAAATAATTTGTTAAACATTGTACATTTGATACTTTATCGTATTTACATTTTTTACATGGTTTATAACATCTTAAATTATAATCGAATATCATTGGTGTAGCCATTAAAACTATTGCCTATCATAATGTATTTTAATTCAATAACTAATAAAAAAATGGTTGTGAAATGGCCATTATGGATTTTTTTTTAATCCATTTATTTTTTAAATTAAAAACATTAAATATTTTTTTGTTTAGAAATAATATCATAATTGTTTTCCTTGATAGATGTGTACTGATATTATCTTTTAAGTGTAAAATTAACATAATAGGGAGAATTTCAATCAAGGAAATTGCTTGACCGTGACAAGTTAAGAGTAGAACATAAATTAAATGCTTCCCATTATGAGGCACTTCACATTATGAGGCATGCAAATACCTTCTATTATCAGAAGGTATTTGCAAAATATATGTAAATGCCCTATCTATACATGACACCAGACTTACCTAAATGTAAAGGTTCTTCTATCTTCTGCACTCTAATTTTAGGTACACTCTGCGTCCTTTTTGCTGACAGCAATAATGACTTATTTCGATCATTAGGAGTTACCATCTTCTTTAACACGACAGTTCTTAATGGAGTACTTCTTTTGGGCACAACTTTTATTGGAGATGAACTGGCTAACATTTTTGATGGACTTTTCTCAACATAAGGTTCTTTTGGTCTGGGTGTTGCTACATGTACATATTTAGCGGAATTTTCTTCATTTGTTTTAGGTGTATGGCTTTTTCTTGGACTCGTTTTTCTCGATGCAATCCACTGACTCGCTTTGGTCTCTGTACTGTTTTCTAACAATGCATTTGATGACATATTTGTAATAGATTTGGAGTTTCGACTTTTAGGAGTCCTATTCTTAGGAGAATCGGAAGTCAATATGGTTTTAGATTTTCTATTCATTTTTTCACTATCATGTGTAAGATTTGAAGCTTGTTTTGGAGTAACATTTTGTGATGTATCCTCTGCCATTGTCCTATTGCTTGTATTTTCATTTCTTGGAGATTTTGTCTTCCTACTTCTAGTACTAGACTTATTTTCACTCATTGATATGTCAGTTTCGATTGATGAATATCGAACTTCAGTCTCATTTGTATGAGAAATATTTTGGTCAGGCTGAGTCATTCTTTTCCTTGAATTCCTTAATTCTCGAGAAGTTGATAACTTCATGGAGCGCTGAGCTTTTCTGTTTTGTATATAAGGCCTGTGAGGTTTAGTAACTAATCTAGTCTTTGCTTCTGAAAGAAAATGATAATGATTAACTTGCCTTATAAATGCCTTATAACAAAGATATATAAAAATAAATAAAACACTCACCAATGGTATTGACAGTCTCGTCTCTTCTTTGGAGTTGAACAACAGCTACTTGTTTGGTAGCAGCTGCAAAGTTCGTACAATTTAATTTTAAATGGAAATAATTACTTACATAGTAATAACTGAACTGTTAATACATCTATCTATGTAAATCGGCATAACAACTAAAGTTAATAAAAATTCATACCAAAGATATTGTCATCTTAAACTACAAAACAGCTAACTCCATTGTAGAGGAGACAATAAAAATTTTATAAATCAATTAATATGTAATTAATCTGTAATTCTAAAGCCCCATTTCTAGTAAATAATGTCTTTTTACATCTGACAAGACAATTTTCAAAATATTAGTAGTGGTTTTTTTTAGAATGCAATTTAGAAGTTAGATTTTCTACGTATTTAATTTACATATTTAATTTATGTAATAAGTTTTGAGTTAACTGTTAATATAAAAAAACAATAAAATTGTTAGTTTTATTTATTTAAGCGGTATAATTAAATTTTAGTTAAACTCAATAACATCAATTCTTAGACACTATTTCTTTTCTTATTAAAAATAATTTATTTGTATTCCACAATATATCATTTTTTTTAAATCACACTCAAAATAATTTCAATTCTACAAATGACACTATTATGACTATACCAAATTTCAATCAACATATGAAAAATGTCTGTCAGAGACAGGTGATTAGACACCAAGGCTTCTTTCTGGTGACTACTAAAATGATTTAGTACAACACTAAAGGCTAGAACACTACTATTTCATAATGCAATTGAACAAAAAGAATTTGTAAAAAAATATTTTATAAAAATATCAAAATTTCAATAGTGAATTAGTAGAGACAGATAAAAAGTATTTAACAGAAAATCCAAATGTGGTCGTAATTACGAAGTGAAATATATTTTATAGCCAGATTTTTATGTGCACAAAATTAACACAACAATATTATTGTTAATGACTGATAATGATTATTTTTTATTTTAGAAGTCAGCTACAAATGCTTTTTAAACTAAACAGGATTAATTCAATTTTTGAAGCTACAAAAGCTAAGCTGATATTTTCAAATAGAGTAAATGTTAACCTGGCATAGATGCACGATGTTTCATTTCCAATGCCAGACGTACTGCAGGTTCAATTCTCCGTGATGCCACCTCACTTCCTCTCTTACGAGCATGACTTTTTGTCTTACGTTTTACATATAAAGCTAAAATTAAAAACAAACATTTTCTTCTTACAAATATAAAATTTACCAGTTTGACAAATGTATGTACTGAGCATAAACACTCAAAAATTTATATGTTTATTCAATAAAAAGAACCACATTTTGATAATTTTCATTTGAATAGCCAAGATGGTATAATAATAAAATTATACAAATGTGAAAATAATTTATATATTTTTATAATCATATAATGTAAATTTACAATGTAAAATTATAGCTTCAAATTTAAATTTGAAAGGACAAATAAAGAATGGTTATATAGAATGTAAAGTGTTATCAGTTGACTTGCAAATTGAAGTCAATTGAATCAAATCACATTTCCATTAATTATTTTACACAAAGATTAATCCAAATTATGCCAATATTAAGTTACTGTTAATGAAGGTTGTCATCGTTTGACATCAAACAATTGATATTCATCATCTCAAAACTTAGAATTCATGATATGGTCGATCTATATCATCTAACTATCGATTAACTGTCCTAGATCATCGGTCATCATCAGTATTTCTCATTTCCAAACATACATTATTTCTGCTCCTAAAAATTTCATGCTTCCAAAACAATTTTTTTTTTTATTTGTATAACAATACACGTAAAAGTATATTTGTGTAAGCTACTGCTAATACATCTTCCTCTGAATATGTTTTGAAATAGACTGGATACACAAATGCATTTGACGTATTGATTGATAAAACCATTCATCTCACATTTCATTACATACAGTCCATCTGAATGATCAATGGCATTGATCAATGAAAATCTGAATGCACCTTTATACCTTGACTTGTATTTGTTCTAATGGATAATACTAACCTGGTTCAGGAGCCAATGGTCTTGGCACTGTTGGCTCATAGTACTCCCAGCGTAAAGAACGATCACCAAGTGTTATCACATCTCCATGTCTCAATGCAGCCACGCTCACAACATGGCCGTTTACTAAAGTCTCACCATCAGAAACATTTCGCACTATTGTCTGTAAATAAGATTGTATTATTGTAATACAAAAAATTTAAAACATAGTTATGATAAAATAAAACCTCAATTATATTGTAAGCGTAACTAAAACAGCAGTGAGCAGTGGTTAATAATGGTGCCAACAAAGCAAATAGTACTGGATTCAATCCTCTCTATGTACACATTAATTAATGAGTTTTCAAGTATGTCAAATGAAACCATTTGCTCTATGTCTCAGAACATGTCGAGCTATTGATTCCAAACATTGTCATTGCATTTGTAATATTGGTAGCAGCCTCCAAGTGACCCTGGGCCAGTATTAAGAGTTCGAGATATAAGGCCCTCAATCTTAAATAAAAAAGTTTGGAAAAGGTTATACCTTAACAGTAGGATAATAGAAACTATGGATGTTACAGAGGTTCAATTCCAATTCTTAAAAGTCGTAATGTCTGATTGATATTGCACCTCCGATTTCTAATTCAGCTCTAAGGTATTTAACTTGTAGGTTACAATTGTAAGTAGAAGCAAAATGAAACGATCAACCATCAAAATCCCAAATTCAAAACTAATGCAAAAAGTAAAACAATTTGCAGTGGATTAGCTTATTCAACAAATAAGTCATACAATTTCTAAACCTGCTAAAATGATTTTGGGTATCACTTTGAAAAATAAATAAAAACGTTTAATGGTTTTATGGGCATAAAAGTACCCAAGCTATGTACAGAAATTTTACAAGTAAACTCAACTATAATGTTTTTAAATTTAAATTAGAAGCCTTTGATAATAAATGATTTAACATAATGCAATGCATCAAAAATTAAAAATGCATTATCATAAAAATTTATTAAAGTTTCGAAACTATGATTGAAATACATTTTCAAATGAAAGAAAAAGAATTGTTACATACATATAATTCAAATAAAGAATATGAACAAATGTTGTTACCTGATTGGCGTGCACAACAACAGTGGCATGATGTTGTCTGATAGCCGGCAACATTACACGAATATCGCAATCCGGGTCACTGCCCAGTGTTACAAGACCTTCAGGCAATGAGTATCTTTTGACATCCCGCCCTGAACGGTCCATAACCACAAGTTGACCACCAGACATTTCTGTACACAAAAATATTGTGAAGCCCCTATAATAAACTTAAACAACTAACAACATATTGTAAATGTTTCACAAGATTGGTTTTTCTTTGGAACATTTACAAAATTTAAAAAAAAAAAAGGTTTATTATATATATAGAATCCATGAATTCATGTACTAATTACTAAAGTATCCTCAAGAAAGCATTAAATAATAAATTTACATTAATACTTTAAATAATAAAATAAAGGCACCCATTCTAATATTGTTTTCTAAGCATAACTACATTCATAACATTACATTTCCTATGTATATGAGCCGACAAGTGTTGAAACTTTTAAGACTACTTTAAAGAATAAAACTGTAGCAGGTACCACAGAATACTTCATTTATATATAGCTAAACGAAATTATCATTTAGGAAAACAAAGTAATATAGCAAATCACGTTCATTGCCGACATGCATTGATGCCATTGTTGAACAACATTGTTGACATGATATTTTCCCGCCAGTAAACATGACGTAACCAAAACAACATCGAAAAATTTGAAATGTAACATTACTATTAGCAGTAATAAATTAATTAAAAAATAAAATGAGTAATAAAAAAGATAAGCCTCTAAACTAGGTTTGGTAACTTACTGATTTTTTTCCAGTTGTTTAGGTAGCAGGCATATTATTTGACTACAAACTATGAAAATAATAGCACTTGCCAATATCAAAATACTAGTTTCACTGAACTCATTCAAATTACCAAGAAAAATCACAATTAAAGTAGGTATATAATGTCACTATTACATCTCATATACCTCTTTACAAAACAATAATTAATAAGCACATAACGAACACCGAAACACGACATTTACAAATAATGGCGTCGCGTCACATTTAACGCCTAAGTTTGACAATAAAACTACGTTCTGAAACTATAATTTATTACAGATTGCAAAGTACAACAACCATTGAATAGGGAAAAAAACTATTATATTGAAAAAAATTTTGAAGGGCTAAATTCACGTATCTTAAATAAAATTAAAAATATGTTTTAATTAGTTATCAGCCAAATAGTAATCGTAGAAAGCACTATTATGTGGGCATTACATTAAGTTACAAACAAGGATGCAAAAATAAACAGATAAGGGCGATGAGGATACCTTCTCAGCAACAGTTGGTAGAGTAACATATATTACAATGTAATAAAATTCGTAGACAATATGAGTCAGGCGAAATTGACAATCATCGGAAAATTTATAAAGAATGTTTGTGATGCAGCGATCTGAGTTATTAAGGGGGCGTCAGTTATGAATTACATTATCAAATTATGGCCCTTCAGTCTAAAAATTATTAAACCTTTTTAAATATAAAAAAGTTCATTACTCAAAATGTTTACTAAGGACACAGAAAAATACTATAACATGAATTTTGTAACACCTCACTTTTTTAAAGATAGAAATACAACAGACATGAGAATTAGTAAGATAAATAAACTCTATAAATAAACTCATTTTACGTATTTAAAACGGAGTACAATTTTTTTGGAGCAAGATTCTCACATATCTAAGGTCAAATGGTCAAAAATGATTATAATTTAATAATGACGTGATTTTTTATGAACCAAGAAATTATTTTAATTATTTTTGTTCACATAAACATAAAACGATCAAAAATGAGGTGATCGAAGACAAATTGTTTGTATTTATGTGCAAATAAATTGTATAAAAAAATAATTTTGTTAACAATATTTATTTTTATTAGTAGAAAATTTTGTTTAATTGCAATT
This sequence comes from Eumeta japonica, assembly GCA_005406025.1. Classification (NCBI taxonomy): domain Eukaryota; kingdom Metazoa; phylum Arthropoda; class Insecta; order Lepidoptera; family Psychidae; genus Eumeta; species Eumeta japonica. Next base: position 358,442 of record BGZK01000211.1, read on the forward strand.
TTAGGTTTCTATCTATGGAAACCTAAAATCGGATCTATCCGATGAATAAAACACAACTAACTTTTTTACTGTAATGTTTATTTATCTGTCCACATGTTCAGCCTATGTTATCCGAATTTGATTCCTATACAAAGTCAAGTAACGTTATCACGAACACATAGCGTCAATACATATTTTTATTTTATTGCTTAATTTTAATGCCAATTAGAAAAAAAAATGGCAATTGTATCATGTGAAATATCAAGTAAACGAGTTAGCAATTATTATTTATAATTTGAAAATCCAGTTTATGAAGTTTTAAAGTAAATATCGAGTTTAATTAAAAAAAAATGCCAAATATTTTACTTTCACATATAACTTAAAGAACAACGTAAATAAAAATACCAAGTCCATAAATTTTCACAGAAAATTTGAAATAGGCATGAAGGAAAAATTAATATACTGCTATACTTCACCGAGGACTAATGCGATTATCAATAGCACGGAATCCTTTCCACGCGAGTCCGACTCGCACTTGTACGAATTTTATACATGATTTTTATTAGTCAACTCATAAAACAATCTTATAGTCACATACTATAAATAAGACCATACAGTATTAAATTAAAAAAAATAAGACACAATCTTTTCGAAAGAAACGTAATATTTCTTTTCCGAAAAGAAACGGTATATTTGCAACTTAAACTTAATAACAAACTAAAGTTCAATGCATGTATATTCCTGAGACAAAAATAATTAAACAAGACCAATAAAATTAAAAGCATCATTTGTATTGAATTGTAAAATTATAAAACTATTTAAAACTGTTTTTTGAATTTCGTTTATCGAAATTGATTAGAAAACTAGTGACAACCTTTTAATTTACTAAGAGTGTAAATCTTCATTTATTCTTTTCTAACGGATTTCCATTGTAACAAATGGAAAAAGTAAGTGCTAACGTTACTTAGTGTATTTTCAGTATGGTTACTATAGATTTAGTTATTGTTCCGATATTCATTCTATCAACAATAAAAATTTTAAAATAGAAAATATGCGATAAAGCTATGTAAAGGTTTAATGGAATAAAATAATTAATCATAAAACTCAATTATCTAAACGCAATTAGTTAACGAATTACAACTATTACAACTCTATATAATGGAAATCAAAAATTGAAAATGGTCAATTGTTTTTATGCTAAGTATAACCTGTATTGCCTGTAAATTAATGATATGGACATACACGCTCAGTGCATGCAAATCTCGCGTATCAAACCTATCAAATACGTAAAAAAATAAAACTTTGGTCTAATGCATTGTGTGATAAATAAAAATAACAATTTTGTTATGAGAAGTGCTTACAAACGTATATTTTTTATAGTATTAAAATGCATAGTTTAAAAGATATTAAATAAAACTAATGAGGCATCTTTGGGAAACCCCGGTTGGAAAGAAGTTCCTTTCACTATCTGTAAATATATTTTATAAATTGAATAATAACAATGAAATTAATTAAAAGTTTGAAAGTCATTAAATGCATACAAATTGTACATAGAAGGTATTACTACAAAGATAATTTCGTCCTTTTTAGGGTTCCGTACCTCAAAAGGAAAAAACGGAACCCTTATAGGATCATTTTGTTGTCCGTCTGTCCGTCCGTCCGTCCGTCTGTCAAGACCCTTTTTCTCAGGAACGCGTGGAGGTATGAAGCTGAAATTTATATCAATTACTCAGGTCTACTGTCCCTTGAAGCTGTGAAAATCAAACTTAAGCCAACGCAATCAAAAGATACAGCCGCGCCGCAAATTTTCGACACTTGCAAGGGAATCAAAACCTACAGGGTGCTTCCCGTGAACTCAGAATCTTGAAATTTGGTACGAAGCAACGTCTTATAGCATAGATAAAGGAAAAATTACGAAACCATAAATTTTAGTTACATCACATAATATATTTTTTTAATAATTTTAAACTTACTACCCATTTCCTCATAAACGCGTAGAGGTATTAAATTGATATTCATACCAAATACTCAGGTCTATAATACCTTTGCTGTAACAAAATCAAACTTCTATGTCAACGCAATCAAAAGAAACAGCAATTTAAGCTGCATATTTTGAAACTCGCAAGTACTCGCAAGGGAATCAAAACCTAAAGGGTATTTCCAGTCGACCTAGAATCTTGAAATTTGGCATGAAGCAACGTTTTATAGCACACATAAAGGAAAAATTCCGAAAACCTTAAATTTTAGTTACATTACAAAATATATATTTTTAATAAATATAAACTTATACGGAACTCCTGGTGAGCGAGTCCGACTCGCACTTGGCCGGTTTTTTTTTTTCTATAGTTGAACATTTAAGCAGTAGATGGCCTTTTTCCAAAATTCAATAAAATACAATTGTTGCATTTTTTATTTCTTTATTAATAAGCAAAAATAATTTATTTTTCATGCACAGAAAACATAAAACATTCAAATATTATTTCTTCTAAAAAAAATTAAATGCTAAAAGAACAAAATGATATTTAAATTTTAGAAATATTTTCCTTATCAAAATTTCGAAATAGTTTAACGTATCTCTTTCTTTATGGATGGATATATCTTAATTTGGGTTTGCAAATAGTATTTTTGAAGTTCATCAAAAATATTCCGCCTTTTTTGAAGTAATTTATTAAAATTATTATATAATTATTTCTGTTATAATAAAAGTGTTAGCAATTTTATTAAAAAAATTGGTTGCCTGTAAAGTCGGTATACGGGCGAAAGTTTTACGTGACAACGACTTTGAGTGGTAAAATCATTTTAATGTGAATATTCATTCGTATAGTAGGAAGAAGGATGAAATAATAGTAACTATTTAAAACATTTATTTATACAAAGAATTATATTGCGCAAGACATGAACCGGTGTGTATGCCTATCTCTCTCACTCTCTCTCTCTCGCTCTGTCTCTCTCGCTCTTAGGCGGGCTAACTGTGCTCGAGTGGAAGGGACGCGTGCCTTTCACTTTTTATGTCTGTCTCTCTCGCTCTTAGGCGGGCTAACCATGCCCGAGTGGAAGGGACGCGTGCCTCTCACTCGCTCTCATTGTGAGCGCATAACGTGAGCGGAGCGTAACGCAGTTTCTTGAAGTGTCACCCGGCAAACCAATTTATAAGACGTTGTCACGTCAAAATGCCAATGAAATGAATTAAAACGTTTGAAATTAACAATAAAAAAAAAGCTAGGACAAATTTGAACGTGGGCAGTCCGCGCACGCGACGTAATATACACTGAACAGCTGAGCTAAGTCTACAACAGATTCTAGCGTGTAAATAGTTGTGCTATTCTTCAAATAGGCCGTTTAAGATATGCTATGCAAACGCTTACATTACGTTATATTTTTTACTGCCTAGCTATAATCTATAAAAAAAGAAGATAATGGTGTTGTCAGAAGTGTTAGTATTATTTTCTTATCATTTTGCGTTCAACAGCTGCACTATGCACAACTCAATTAACGGCATAGATTAATGGTTGACGTACATTGTATTTTATCATGGTAACCTCTATGGGTATTATAAAAAAGAGAAGAAGAATTCGCTGAGAGGGTTACAAAGAATGCGTTAGCTGCTGTGGTTTTCTGGAAGAAGTGGACGATGCGATTCCTCCCGATCCTCTTCACGCTGCTATTGACAATATTTCTGATACTGACATATTGAAGAATTTTCCCAAAAGACATCGGGCGGAACACACTTCCATTAGAAGGAGAAGCTTCGGTCTTCCGGCAATGAACGAAAAATAGACCTCTGTCATTATTATTATATTCTAGACGACCTATGTTTTTAGTTGGAGAACTAGTCATGAGAGGAGTTGCGAATGAGGATTGATAATGGCCTACGTTGGGGAGATGAGAAAAAGGTGGAACATCATTCAACAAGGTGGTTGAAAACTATCTTTTATATTTAGTTTGGAGTTTATCCGATTTCTCTTCTTAAAAGCACGTTTTTCAATTACCGCCGTACGCGTAGGTAGTGTGGGACTGAAACCCACTAAAAAATTCCTCCTGAAAGTGAAATAATTGGGTCGGCTATGCTATTTAGTCGGTCGAGACGAGTCGGATGACAAGTCAGACGACTTTGATAGCTTCACCGAGTGCGGCCGGACGGCACATGCGAGTGCCGACAGCGCGTGACATGCGCTATGGACGACGCCTGGAGGGAGTCGTCTCGGCATAGATGTCGCAGGAAATCGTCACGGGTCGGTTTCCTTCCCTCCTGCCCGGCCGGAGGCAGTTAGCGGCGGCCGGGTGGAGTAAGGGAGTTTAGGTCGATGACCTGACTAACGAATAGACCTACTTTAAGTCAGTCATGCGTGTCGTTGACGCCATTAAAGCTTTCAACTGCCGCTGTAAGAGCGTCAGGTGGATCGGTAAGTACGTTCCGTGGCCTACGGATAAGGTGGGATGCGGCGGTTGATAGTCAACCGCCGCGCGAAGGAGCGCATTGGGATGATCCCGCGATGTCGAAGAATCGCTTCGATGCGTCCTTCATATATTTGGAAATAGTGGGAGTTCTAAGTCCCTATGGAGAATTGAATTACGAACACACCAATGTGCATCCGTTGCGGCTCTACAGAATTTATTCTGTATTACCTGTAGTCTATGTAGTGCTTTCGGAGCGGCGTGAGCGAATACAGGAGACGCGTATGTCATCACCGTCCTAATGCACATTTTGTATATGGTACGTTTATTGCGTTTAGATAGTTTACTTTTTCTACCGAGCATGGCCCCGAGCCTTGCTTTGTAGAAAAGTGCAGTATTTCTAACACGCTCGATATGATCTCGGAAGTGTAGATTTTTATCGAGCGTGACTCCTATGTATTTGTAGTTCCGTTGCCACGGAATGTTCGCATCCAACATTTTAAGATTAGAAGTGTTTTTGTCGACAATGAGTCAACTCCTAATCTTACCATACTTGAATTGTATGGCTGCTGATTTGTCGGGGTTTACTTCTATCCTCCACTTCCGGAACTATTAACCTAGCTCGTCAATGGCCCTCTGGAGGGGGAGGAGGGTGAATCGGGTGCTCCTATTCCTACTTCCGTAAAAGAGTGCGGTATCGTCCGCGAATAACGCGAGTTGGACGCCAGACGATGACGGTCGCGGTATATCGTTTGTGTACGCGGAGTACAGCAGGGGAGAGAGGGTGGAGCTTTGAGGAACTCCTGCTCTGTTATGACGTCTTGTCGAGTGAGTGCGCTCATGCCTAAATGTTTTCAATCACCTTTTTTATTTATTTCATCCTCATGAATATAAAATTGTCATAGCATCGGAAATAGTGACAAACCAGGCCGGTTAAGGAGGGGATATTAAAAGTAGTACGTTTGTAGGAGATTGGCCCTTATCATTGGGAGGGTTGTCCATATTAGACTCATAACCTCCTTCACAGAAAGTAAGCGGTAATATCATAGATATATAAAAAAGAGATGCACAGTCGCGTTCTATGTCGACGGCATAAAATAGCTCAAAATGTGCATTTTCTCTTTGTCTCACATTTTATAATACTATTTTGCAGTTCCAAAGAAAAAGAAGGAAACGAATACTATTTGTCATCTGAAATTTAAACCGAAAGGTCATACCATAAGGTTTATTTTTAAGTACAATGAGAACAAGTAACAATCTTATTGTTATAGGAAAAAAATAAGTCCTATTTTTTTACAATTTATATATGCTGTTCTAAAATAAGACATCAGTAGAGTGGTTTAATATTATTTTAAGTCTTTATTATTATTTTGTAGTTGAACGTGTGAAAAAAATCATAGATGTTTTTTTTTTCATAATAAAGTTTGGTAATCACCTAAGATTGAAGTTAATGTATACCTTTAATTTTACAATTTCAGTGAAAATATACATGAAAGAACTTGATAATTTTTAATGTATATAGAATACCGTAATGTAAAATTTGCTTATAGTCTATCAATAAAATTAGTGACGATTCATTAAACATTAGTCTATTTTGATGAACATTATACCTACAAATAATTTGTAAAAAAAATCCAAATAACATAAACATTCCTCTTTTTGTAATCTATTCTATGGTTTACCTTTGGAGGTAATTTAAAGATTTGTATATAGTCATAAAAAAATTAGAAATAAAAAAATGACTTCATTAGTATAAGAACAGTCTTCATTTTTAAGCGACCGAATAATATGACAACGTAAGAAATACGAAACCAGTGTTGCTTAGGACTATTTTTTAAAGTAGGTTATTATAAAAAACCTTCAAAAGCCGTGACATAACTATGTCACGGCTTTTGAAGCTAATTTAAATGCAGAAAGAAAAAATACTCATCAAATACTCTTTATAATATATAATTGGGTACCTATTAAAAACAAAATATTTTTTCTTATTGAAAATAAGAAACACTCCTTTTTCACAGCTTTTTACATTTTATTTCTGCATTTTTTAACAGAACACTTCAACGTCGTAACGGAAGATACGGCGTAACTTCACCGGATGCAATTAATGCTATCTGCTTTAGCACTCATTCCCGCGGTTGTTTTTGAGCGCGCGACTATGCATCTTCTTTCTTATAGATCAATGTGCTAATCATAATTTTATTTCACAAAATTTTATTTGAGGTAAACGTACGATTTTTGGGTATCGATAACATTTCTTCTCAGTTTTATTAAAATCGTACTTTGTTATGTAAAAATCGTTTCTTTTATATGTGTGCCGAACTATTTAGAAAACCAATATGACACATTACAAAACGCGCATAGTGAATATGCTTGTATCCAAGGCCCCATATATAATTATTCTCTATGGTATAAAGTATAAACACGAATTTGACGTTATTTTATTAACAATCACTGAGCTTTTAAATAAGATTTTTTTTTTTGAACGCTATGGATATAACACATTCTAATAATCAAAGTTATTGGTTTACTTTACGCGATGATCAAACTAACGTTGTTTTTACCAGTAATAACTTTACAATACAAAATCCTCACGGTAAGCATTTCTAAGCAATTTGAGAAACCGAACTTTTTTTATCATTATCCCTATTCAATAGCAAATGCAGTGGCGGATTTATATTTTTTACGAGTGTAGGCCACTTTATTTCCGCCGCCCCATGTACTATTCTAAAATAATAATTTCCCGAAATATGCCGCCCCTAGGACGCTGCCGCCCCTAGGCCGCGGCCTACACGGCCTATTGACAAATCCAGGACTGAGCAAATGCCCTTTAAATAAGTACAACATTCGTGCATTCTATGAAAATATGCAGCCGAACGTGCATTCCTTTGTAATTACTGAGAAGTTTCCAAGAATTTAGTAGTACTTATTGAAAATTTCAAATACTTTACCTAGTTTAATGCAAAATTAACCGATTGTAAGAATACGAACTATTACAACAGATAAGATGAATTAACTAATTGTGCTTACTCTCTCATCTATTTATTTTTGTTACAGTTGCTGAAACACATTATGTAGTTGATGCAAGTGATGACAGACAATACATTGAAATTAATGAACATCCCACCGAAGAGCCATCAGAAGTTATTACTAAAACCTTGCCACTACCATTAAGAAATGAAGATGGTTTATGGGATAAAGACAAAATTAAAATGTTACTTGACCTTAGTGTTGAGAGCAGATTTCAAAATCCTAATCCCAAGGTGAAAGATACAATTCTATGGAACAAAATAGCACTAGTTCTTGGGATTTCTGCAGAAGAATGTTGAAAAAAGTACAGGAATTTAAGAAAAACTTATGTAAGATTATTGCAAAAGAAAACAACAGTTAAAGAGATAAGGTGGCCTTACTTTAATGCATGTGAAGAAGTTTTCAAAGACTGCAAAGTAAGTGAAACTTGGGAAGACACAAAGATTAGAAGGCTACTTACACTGTACATAGAAAATTTAAGTAGATTCAAGAATGAAAACTTGATTCAAAAAGACATTTGGAAAGATATTGCATCGTCACTTGATACAACAGAGTACAACTGTTATCATAAATTTAAAGCTTTGAAAAGGACATACTTCAAATTCCTACAGCGTAGTCAAGATACTGGTACAGTAGTGAAATGGCCATATCATCAGTACTTTGAAAGAATATTTTACAACTACAGCCCAAATGTTAGGTCTTGGGACAAATATAAAACCAAACAATTATTAGATGCTTATGCTGAAATCGCTCACAAGTTCAGAGATCCTAAATATCAAAAGAAGGAATTATGGAAAGATATATCAACTGTACTCGGAGAGCCGGCAGGTGAATGTGATAAAAAATTTAGAAATTTAAAACAGACATATATAAGGTTTAAACTGAGAGTAGAAAATGGACGACAGTACACTAAATGGCGCTATTTTAAGGAGTTTGAATCAATTTTTAACAACCCACTACATTCTGTTAATGAAGATGCAGTATCCCAAAGGCTATTCCTTCTTGATACGATGGAAAATGATCATATAAAACAGTTGCTTACCTATTACATTGAAAATAAAGATAAATTTAAAAACCCTTTAATAAAAAATAAGAAATTATGGAAAAAAATTGCATTTAAAATAGGAATGACTGTAGAGCAATGTGATAAAAAATTTAGAAATTTAAAACAAACCTACCTCCGATTAGTAGACAAAAAAGAACAAACAGAGAAATGTATAAAATGGCCATATTTTAATTATTTTGAAGAAATTTATGATGAAACGAAATACATAAAAAATCAGGACTGTAATCAAAAGATCCATTATGAAGATTTTAATTTAACTGACATTAGAAAAGCAGTTCAAGATGTGCATGACAGACGGGATAGTGATAGAAGATTTGAAATATTGGTTAAAGTAGCAGAAGAATCAAATGACATACAAAGAGAAAGAAATAAAATACTTGAAGCATTGTTTAATAAAATGAATAAGTAAATGCAATTTAAATTTTAATTTCAACATTTTCCATGTGTCTGTCTACTTAATTGAATAATTTTACTATAACAACAATTGCTATTGTAAAAGCTATTAATTTTAAATGAACAATTAATTATATTAGATACCAAAGTACATTGCTTTAAATCAACATATGGCTGTAAAGTGGCAATTAATTTTGACAGTTTTGCACTTTGAATAACATTACCTGGGGCAGATTCTCAGGTTATATGATTTAATGTCTCATGTTATGAAAATGGCAAAACACTTAAGCATGAATAAAAACTTAAAAAATGTATTTCATTAATTGATCGGTTCTCAGATACCTCAAAGTATTCATTCGTAATCAACAATGATACATGAAATATTAAACCAAATAACCTGAGAATATGACCTTCATGGTCTATCAGAGTACTAAAAAGACTACTTGTCATGTAAAATTTTGTGCTTTGTATTCCAACTCTCATAAGAGTACATATATTAAATTCTCTGAATTATAAATAAAGTAAAAATAATTTCCACAAGAATGTCAATAGAAATATCTAAAATACATTTATTCGACCTATAGTAAGGAAATGTTTAAAAAAAAATTAATATCTACAAATAGGGATGAAAGGTAAGATTATAACATAATGTGTATTATAATAAACCGCAATTACTTAATACTCATTTTTTATCTTCATTATTTTTTACAAATAAGATATGTATATATGGAATTGATCATGCATTTTACCGCAAATATTAATATTTCCTTCTTCTTTAGAACAACTTTACCAAAGAAACATTAGTCATTGAAGTAGATGTTTCTGAGAAAAATAGGTCAGAATATGTACTAAAAATTTGTGAACTCACCTTAGCAACAGCTGACGATCATGCGTCATGCAACGCCCCCAGTTCTACATTGCCGAACACGAAGAACGGTTCTCAATCGTCCGCGTCGCACGGCTACATGTGGTCATCGGACTTTCAATGAAGATGTATATTGTTTATTCCCTGTTCTTTTACAATAGAGATGTTTTTTGTAATGATAGTATAGTATTAGTGATAAATTACAGTTATAAGTGTTCCGTTTATATTGACGTTTTTGAAGCTAAGATTGTGTTTGATTATTATTGAAGTGTTTAATAATAATGCCTTTCACTGTTATCGAATATTCAAACATAATTTATTGTTGAGAAGTTTGTAGAGGTTACATTGCTGCAGCTCTAAGACTTTATAGTGAAAATTACCCTGACAGTCAACAACCTGCGAGTCTGCAAGTAATATTGTGTGCTGTGTATTATGTAATAATTTGCCTTGTTTGTCTAGAGACGTGTGGAACATGTGGAAAATCAGAGACAGATTTAGAAATACCATCGGCGAAATCGTTCTTTCAATGATATATTTTGTTGTAGTTACTTTGGCAAAGTTTTTCTTAAAAAGAAGATTATGAATATTTGCGAAAAGATGCATAATCCATTCCATCCTGTATATGCATTGGACTACAAATTAAATGACTTAGCTAACAGATATAAGTAAAATAAAAGTCAATTAAACAATAATCTGAAAATTACTGACTATGGCATATACAATGGTGACACATATCAAACGGTTTAAAACAGATAACACCCAGAACGAGGGTCGCCCCTCTTTGTCCCAGAGTATCCCGCCCAATCCTCTTATAAAGGAATTTGCCTCACTGCCCTATGAGCTAGCTGTTTCACAAGCGACCAGTATAATACGGTATGTGTTTTTCAGGATGCTGTATTTCAGATGTTTTTGTTTGGAGGCAGATTCGGCCCTGAAGACTGCTGCTCTTGAGAACTTTGCAAGACTCTAAGTGTGACTCTGCGAATGTATTGACACATGGCGTCCCAGATTAGTCGGCGCCTCTTTGCCAGAGGATTAACGTTAATCCATCAGGTCGCTTACCATCCAAGCGGCTAAGACCAAGAGGCTCAAGCGTACTCGCGGAACGTTGGTAGAGATCAGCACTTGCTGGATGATATCACTGAGGGCACGGTGGCGTGGGAATTTACCAAAGCTACATTAACAACTCAGCCCATGATAGCTATTAGTTACTATGGTTAAGCCACAAATGCATAAGTGTGATTTCGTTATTGATACATGTTGGAAGGAGGGGACTTTAAACAAACCATAGATTTTGTAGGACAAATATTTTTTCGAATAATTTAGATAATTATCTTGAGGTTTGACAAAAAAAATCAGTAATAAATATTTGAGAATCATCAAATCGACATATTTTATCCTTGCTACACCTGTTAGCTACCACAATCAAGAGTTTCGTACAGCAAATTGTTGGGCGTCTCATCAAAATGAAGCTACTCACGGAAAATTAGCTTAATAGTAATCAAGTGCAAAAATGGACCATGGATTCTGGACTATTTCATTCCAATACAAAAAAAATGAGAAAAGTGGTTAACCCTGTAGGCCAAACCGGAAACTGCCCGCTATTTTGGAGTTCGAAACACTAAAATATACAGGCTTTGATGCGATTTCTTGAGTAAAAAAATTTGAGAATGTGAATTTGATTTGATACAGAATTTCAGAATTTTTTAAGAGAGGTTTTTTTTTTGTTTTTGATATCTCTTGAACAAGTAAATCGATTTTGACTGAACTAGCGACAATCAACATAGATTTTTAAGTTCTATAAACGAATCCAGAACATGTATTTAATGAGATACAAAATTTTGGAGTATGTTGAAAAAATCACTGATTTTTTCATTCACGAACAAATCAACCGATTTTGACCGACCTAGTGGCGATCGACGCAGGTTTTTAAATTCTATAAAAGTACTCAGAACATGCTTTTAATTAGGTACAAAACTCGGATTATTTTGAAAAAATCACTATTTTGAGATTTTTTTCGTTCACAATATCTCACGAACGAATCAATCGATTTTGACCGGCCCGGCGGCGATCCACATAGTTTTTTAGTATTAAGAGCTGATTAGTTTTTGGAATCGATCAGTGAATCCATCTAAAAGGTATTGCAAAAAAATCACATGAAAAAATATTTCAGTTTTTTTAAATTTCTTCGAATCTATTGATCCGAATTGGTTCAAATTTTCAGGAAATCTAAGTTTGACGGAAGTCTTTGGAATGCCACAGTTTGGTTCCAATCAGTTAAGCCATTCAAAAGTTATAAGAGGTTTACATACATCCACACAACACACCCATAGATACATACATACAGACACCATCGTAAAATCATTAGGAGAGCTTCGTAGGAGCTCAATAGGTCAAGATCTGATGAAAACTTGATTTTCGAAAAACAGGATAAAACCAATTATTTCCAGATTTTCGAAAATTTTAAATTTTCTTAGCAGGAAGTTAAAAAGGCAGGGAATCTAATGTATTTATTTACTTTTATAATGAAAAAAGCAGATTGAAATAACTTCAATAATTAAATATAAAAATGTTTTTTGGCTGACTGAAATGTGACAAATAGTAATGATTTTTGGTATTTCTTAAAAACTACCAAAAAACACTACTAGTTGCCAATATACAATCTACATTCATATGCATTTCCACTTTTACTACTCTAACTATACCATGTACAGAGATTCCTTTGTATCTGCTATACACTATTTCTACATATTAATATTTTCTTTAAGTCGTGGATGTAAAATAAGGCAGACATTATTATTAAACAATGGCTAATGCAATGTCATATGCGAAAAAAGTCAATAATGTGAAACTGTCGAAATTGACACCATGATGACAAGCAATAAACTTATTTCCCTATGAATGTTAACTGCTCATTTAATTGACTTACTTTGGGAGAGCCAATGTTAAGCCATACTCGGTCTATCCATTTCTTACATTCATGTATTAAGTACCATCAATGTAACTTATATAATTACATAAAAATTGTCTTTTTTCTAGAGCAGTTTTTACAATACTCTTATCAATAATAACTCCATCTTCACAAAGAATTATTTCTTCTTTTATTTCCTCACTAATACCTTCATGTAACAAAACAAAATTGTGTAGAACACAAGCGGCGACAATCAATGTATTGAAATTTTCAGTCTTGCTCACATCGAGGTGATTTAATCTTCTAAATCTAACTTTTAAGATTTCTAAAGCTCTATTAACATAAGATAACGCCCTCCAGTGCACTTCATTGAATTTCATCTCTTCGTGGGTGAGTAGCTCATCGCATGTGAAAGGTGTGATTAGGTTTTTTCTTAATTTGTATTCTGCATCTCCTAAAATGTGGTTTTCAAATGCGACAAAGTTCTTCAATTCCCTAGCTAATGGACTCATTTTAAAAACTTTCTCTTTGCTCAATTTGCCAATCTCACCTATATGCACATCTACAAACATTAGTGATTCGTCACACACGGCTTGAAGAAGAACATAATCTTGGCTATTTTTTTTATTTGTTTTTGAGTTAATTTTCAATCTGCAAGCATCTATGAATCCAACACAATTTGGATATTTCAATTTGTTATTGATTTTTACACTTGTCATATTTTGTTCTTCAATAGATGGCCAGTTAATGAAGTCATAATACTGTTCTTGAAGCAAAGAACACATCTCGTTCATTATATATGAAATTAATTTTCTGTGCATACTAAATAAATTACCAACTTCACTGAATGAGTTATTGCTGGTTATAAGCCATAAAAAAATATGTACTTTCTTGTCCAAAGCTATTACGTGGTCATTAGATTTAACAATGCCATTGATATAATTTATTAATGCCTTTACGGTTGATTTCTTCATTTTAAACTTTTCCTCATATTCTTCATCAGTGAAATTAATTACTACATTTTCGTAAAAGCCTTTCACTCGTCGAGTAATTGTACCGGCTTCTGGGTCTGTATAGTTATTAAAAGATTCATAATATCTACAATGCTTTTGCGTAATCTTAGTAAATAACATCACATTTTCATTATTTTCGTGAACAACATTTGCTACTGCAACAACGAGTCTGTTGATAGTGGAAACACTGTCGTTGTCTAAGAATAAATCCATTACCAGATCTTTATCAAATTTTTCCATTATTACTTTCGGGTTTGTTATATTAAAAGCCATCATATTATTAACATATTCATACTTCAAAATTGAAATGACGGATATAAATAAACAGAAGATGACATTCACATGGCTGATAATCGTAATAACAATTAATTGTAGTGTTACCATAATTTTTTCAACACCAACTGTACACAATAAATACGTCTGATCTAGATATTTTTATGGTTACGTAGTCAACAGGAACTCTTACAGTTTCGCTATTTCCATCCGTCTGTTTATCAGCGGCTTAGGAGCTATGCATAAACTACGTCACATGTTAAGAAGAGAGGGGAATAACGAAATGTGATAATGTGTGACAAAGGGCAAGGGGGTCAAAAGCTATGTGACGTCACATGTTAAAATCCAAAATACTAAAACGTATAATTTATTTCAAACGATTAAGTTTTGTTTAACGATAAAGCGAAATAAAGACACATGTAGCTTACATTTTTCATCATACAAAGCGGCTAACCAACGCAAACAATCACATAAAAAGCAACATGAGGTTTTACCTAACGCGAAAATTCCTAACCTAACAGACATTTTTTTTATTTCAATGAATGATGAGGATGTTATATGGTCAGGATGAGATAGATGCTCACGCAATAGATATTCCTGACATTAACATGCAAAATGAAAACGAAGTGTCTCATATGCTAACGGTAAACAATATCAAGGAGTGAATCCAAAGTCCGTGGTCACAAAATCATTATGTTTTGTATTTTTTATTGACATTATTAATCGATTATAGTTCTTTAATTTGTGTTTTGTTTTGTCCAGTACGTAAAACATTTGACTTTATGTTAATTTTATTAAAAATTATTATGAATGTAATTGAAAAAAGATTTGAAACAACTGCTGTTTTAATTTAATTACTTCTAAATATAAAATTTACAAATAGGTGACGTCACACCAGGGGCGAAGGTTATTCACATGTGTGAACATCTGTGACGAGGACGAGAAAGGTTCAAAAGGCCTAAAATTTCGTGTGATGTATTTTATGGATGGCCCCTTAGCTCAGAGACTCTTAATACTAGGAAGTTGTAATTTGAAATGGGTATACATCTAATCATGCCGACAGAGTGGTAGAATATCATAGAAATTTGTTTAGGGTAGGTATCTCTCTTATGTATAAGTTAAGAATTACATATTTTTTTCTCTTCTATCCGATGACGTGAGATATCGTTAGATAGTTAAAAAATTGGGTGCGTGTACATAAGTACGCGCTTGAGAAGTTATACTTCTTTGGCATCATTAAAAACGAGCCCAAACTCGATGGGGTTGCGTCGTTTAATTACGGAGTTCCTATGGCCACCTTCCAGCTCCATCATCAGACGCTGATTACCATAGAGTATCAAAGTACTGTCAAGACGAATCAAACGAGCCCAAACTCGATGGGGTTGCGTCGTTTAATTACGGAGTTCCTATGGCCACTTTCTAGCTCCATCATCAGACGCTGATTACCATATAGTATCAAATACTCATCAAGACGAATCAAACGAGCCCAAACTCGATAGGGTTGCGTCGTTTAATTACGGAGTTCCTATGGCCATCTTCCAGCTCCATCATCAGACGCTGATTACCATATAGTATCAAAGTACTCGTCAAGAGGAATCAAACGAGCCCAAACTCGATGGGGTTGCGTCGTTTAATTACGGAGTTCCTATGGCCACCTTCCAGCTCCATCATCAGACGCTGACTACCATAGAGTATCAAAGTACTCGTCAAGACGAATCAAACGAGCCCAAACTCGATGGGGTTGCGTCGTTTAATTACGGAGTTCCTATGGCCACTTTCAGCTCCATCATCAGACGCTGATTACCATATAGTATCAAAGTACTCGTCAAGACGAATCAAACGAGCCCAAACTCGATGGGGTTGCGTCGTTTAATTACGGAGTTCCTATGGCCACCTTCCAGCTCCATCATCAGACGCTGATTACCATAGAGTATCAAAGTACTCGTCAAGACGAATCAAACGAGCCCAAACTCGATGGGGTTGCGTCGTTTAATTACGGAGTTCCTATGGCCACTTTCTAGCTCCATCATCAGACACTGATTACCATATATAGTATCAAAGTACTCGTCAAGACGAATCAAACGAGCCCAAACTCGATAGGGTTGCGTCGTTTAATTACGGAGTTCCTATGGCCATCTTCCAGCTCCATCATCAGACGCTGATTACCATATAGTATCAAAGTACTCGTCAAGAGGAATCAAACGAGCCCAAACTCGATGGGGTTGCGTCGTTTAATTACGGAGTTCCTATGGCCATCTTCCAGCTCCATCATCAGACGCTGATTACCATATAGTATCAAAGTACTCGTCAAGACGAATCAAACGAGCCCAAACTCGATGGGGTTGCGTCGTTTAATTACGGAGTTCCTATGGCCACCTTCTAGCTCCATCATCAGACGCTGATTACCATATAGTATCAAAGTACTCGTCAAGAGGAATCAAACGAGCCCAAACTCGATGGGTTGCGTCGTTTAATTACGGAGTTCCTATGGCCACCTTCCAGCTCCATCATCAGACGCTGATTACCATAGAGTATCAAAGTACTCGCCAACACAGTCAATAAAGTTCAGTTTAAATTTTACAAATGAATAAATAATTTTTATTTTCTTATATTAAATGTACATAAATTCCTCTCATTATTCGAAATTCGAATTCTAAGCGGGCAGCTTCAATCTGTTAATTTTGCGTCACACAATCTTAAAATTTCACTCTCATCATTTTTTCATAACGCGCCTAAAGAAGTATAACTTCAAAAATACAACTGAATTGCGAAAACCTTCTTTTTTTTTAAAGTCGGTTAAAAACAATTCGAATCTATATAAACCATTTTTCGTTTGCGAAATTGTTAAATATTAAGCTTTAAACTGCAAATTTTATTTATAGTCAAGTCTGTGAGGCAAATTGTTATTCTTGAATACAAAAAAGTCTACTAGAGTAAAATATGTAACTAAATTAAAAGAAGATTGACAGTGGAATCACACATCGGGCATCCACGTGTGTAATTTTTTCTGGTATTTTTATTTTACTTCTAGCATTCATTATTGTGTTTATATCCTGTATTATATATTTGTTACTATTATTGTTCCTCTACCTATTTTCTCCGTGCTATATTTTGGGTTCATATTAATTCTGTTTTTATAACTTATTACCCATCGATCTATAAATAAAAAAGAGAAGATGCACAATGCTGCGCTTAAAAACGGCCGCAGTAAATGAGTGCTAAAATAAACAGTTTAGCACTCATTGCAGTTTCGTCGCACCTTCCGTTACGACGTCGAAGTGTTCTGTTAAAAAAATGCAAAAGTAACACGTAAAATCTATAAAAAGGATGACATTTCTTATTTTCGATAAGTAAAATTTAATTTATTTATAATAGGTGCTCAATCACGTATTTTAATGAGTATTTTAATTTTTTCATGTAAAGTAGCAAGAAATGCCGAGATGTAAGCCGACTTAAAAGAAATGGTCCTAAACAAACCGGTCTTGTAATTCTTGCGTTGTCACATCGTGTCACATCGTTCACTTAAAAATAAAGACTCTGTTTAAGGAGGCGCCTTTTATATTTTTTTATTATTTGTTTTATACTTATACAAATCTTGAAATTACCTCTTGTAGGAAGTAATATAATAGATTAGACCTATTCCAAAAGAAAATATGTTTATTATATTTGAATTCGTTTTTTAGCAAATTATACATAAGTATTATATTCATCAAAAATATGTTAATGTTTAATTAATCGTCATCTTTTTTTTATAACGTAAATAATAAGACAATTTCATATTACTCTACACACTTTAGAAATTATTGATTGTTTCATGTATAATTTCACCGTCATTATGAAATTAAAGTTTCATCTTAATTTTAATCTTAGGTGATTACTACATTAATACATTATAAAAAAATATGTTATGATTTATGTTATAAATTCAACCAAAACCAATAAACCAATAAAAATGAAAATAATATTAAATCACTCCACTGATGTCTTATTTTAGAACAGCACGTGTAAATTGTAAAAAGAAATAGGACTTATTGTCGACCTATAACAATGTAATCGTTACTTGTTATCTGTATATCTGAAAATGAATCTTGTGTTATGACATTTCAGTTGAAATTTGAGATGATAAATAATATTGCTTCCTCTCTTTTTCTTTCGCACTGCAAAATGGTATCATAAAATGTGAGACAAAGACAAAATATAAATTTTGAGTCATTTTACGCCGTCGACATAGTACAAGACTGTGCATCTTCTCTTTTATATACATCTATGCTATTACCATTTACTTTCTGTGAAAGAGGTCATGAGTCCAATATGGGCAACTCGCCCAATGATATGGACCAATCTCCTACAAACATGCTATCTCCCCTAATATCCTCTCCTTCACCAGTCTGGTTTGCTACTGTATCCGATATTACGAAATAAATAAAAAAAATGTGAGCCGTCACGGAACGCCTGACAGACGTGAAACATCGAGTTTGTACAAGTAATATGCATTAAAGACAAGATTAAGACAGGAACTAAATATAACATAATGGAAAAATTAAATATGACGAATATTTTACAGAAAATGATGACTATTTATTTAATAATTATTTATTTTCATTAATTAAAAAAATTGAATATTAATTGCAAGTTGCTACAACTTAATTCATTTCAACTGTTGCTTCAGTAATAGTTATATTCGATATTTCCTCTGACGGTATTATTGTGACAATTGCTTGTCATAGTAATCATTAATAATTGATTATTAATAATCAATTATTAATCAAAAATACAATCATATTAATTAAAATGTAGTAATGTGTACGGTGTGGCGACGGATTGCCACGCTATGCTATAGATATATACAGTCCACAGGTAGTAGTGTGTACGATGTGGCGACGCGTCGCCATGCGCAAGCGACTGTGAGACTCCCTTCTCAATCGGTTCGATGGTGCTGTTTACTATGGTATACATTTTGACTATATATACCATTATAAAGCGTGGCGACCCGTCGCCACACAGTGCAATCTATTATAAACTATAGATGTTTCATATAAATACACTAGCTGTATATATACCCTAGCATAGTGTGGCGACCCGTCGCCACAGCAAGCGTCGCCACGCCAACAATCCGGTTTACCCTGCGCTTATAGATGTTTCACATCAAAAAGATGACTGGAAAACGCACTCTTAATAAAAACATCGGATAAACTCCTAACTAAATATTATAGACAGTTTTCAACCACCTT
This sequence comes from Eumeta japonica, assembly GCA_005406025.1. Taxonomy (NCBI): domain Eukaryota; kingdom Metazoa; phylum Arthropoda; class Insecta; order Lepidoptera; family Psychidae; genus Eumeta; species Eumeta japonica. The sequence goes on from BGZK01000211.1 coordinate 377,595, forward strand.
GTGTGAACGATGTTCCACCTTTTACCTCATCACTCCAACGTAGACCTTTATCAATCCTCATTCGCAATTCCTCTCACGACTAGCTCTCCAACTAAAAGCATAGGTCGTCTGGAGTATAATGATAATGACAGAGGTCTATTCTTTGTTCATTTCCGGAAGGCCGAAGCTTCTTCTTATGCTGGAAGTGTGCTCCGCCCGGTGTCTTTTGGGAAAATTCTTCTATCTGCCAATGTCTAAGACATTGTCAATAGCAGCTTGAAGAGGATCAGAAGGAATCGCATCGTCCTTTTCTTCGAGAATCCCACAGCTACGAACGCATTCCTTTGTAACTCTGTCCGCGAACTCAAAAGCCTAAAGGCTTTCATCCCATCATTAAATGCAACTCGTCTCGGCCTAGTACGAGGTGTACCTTCTGAATGTTTCCTGAAAGAGATTTTCGGTTGCATTGTGGTTGCGAAGGGCTCCAGACAGGTGTTAAAGATACGATGTCTTAACAATTAGACAATGGTGGAAGGATCTACTGTCTGGAAACCGTCCCAAACCATTATGCTTACCTATTATTGGCAGATATTGCCTCAGAAGGTGTTCCTCTGTTACAATGATCTGTCGGTATATACTTACCCAACGATCCAGTGTTAAAACTGCTGCCGATATGGGTATATTAAAGCCCAATGTAAGTCTCAGCCTAGATGTTGTAAGTGTAGTATTACACATATAGGCGAGTCCTGCTCTGTGGGGAAGGACAAAGTGACCTGTCTTCACTGTTCGGGCAGACATACCGCAACTATCAAATCCTGACCAAAGCTATATAGACAGAAACGTATCAAGATTTCTATGGCTGAAGAATCTATTTTCTATTCTGATGCTTCAAAAAAAAACATCCCTCTATTGGTAAATCATATGCAAACATTGCTGCGTTTACTCTTTGCGACCCTAGTGCTCAGATGTCTTTGCTTCCTATTACTTCATCCTCTTACAGAAAAAACATCTTTCTTGAAGCCTTCGTCAGTCAGCCCTATGCCTAACAAAAGATATGATAAATCTTCCTACCAGGAGATTATCTTCAATGGATTTCCTCCTAGTTCCAATGGCTGCGCTCTTACAAACTCAAGCCCTATTGGCAGTAACTCTTAACAAAACCTAATAATTGACCTTTTGTCTTTTCTATTGAAACTGCTCTTTGCCTCAAACACTCTACCGTCCAACGTTGCCAATTTGTTACTCTCTAATTTATCTACCACAAAAAGGTCGCCCAGCAGTAGCTGTTTAATTGAACAGAGAGAGTGTAAAGAGGGATAAATCCGACCTTATTCTCCTCCAACAAAAATACTCCCCCACCGTTGCCGCCGTGTCTGAGACATGATCGACACTGGGCAGTCACTTTAGAGTGCCTAATTTCGTCTTCCTTAGAGATGACAGATGTGATGGATGCAGTGGTGCCGCTGTGTTCATCATAAATCATACCCCCGGTTCTCCGGTTGGTATACCTGTCCGGAGTGATGGTCTCCAGGTAGTGGCCGTGAAGGTTGAGGATACTACCTTCCTGTCCTTATACATTGCCACACTTTCCCTTATAATTTTAAGTGAGTTAGAAGCTACGCTCTACATCCATGTGAGATCTTATGTTATGCTCGGTGACTTCAACTGCCAATGATGGCAGTTGAAGTCACCTCAAAGGGTATGACCCTTTGAGGTTTTGGTAGCGTTGATTCTACTGGCAGGATTTTGGTTAGCATAATGGATAAATTCGATCTTTGCATGCTGAACGATAACGCCCCAACCCGTCGTACTAGACCGCATTCGAGCCCTAGTGCATTGGACCTATCTCTCTGCTCTCCTATCCTCCTAGCCTCGTTCCTGTCCTGAGGATACAGTATTTTTAAGGTGGCAATAACTTCCCGATCATTGTTAAGCTTCACTTTACCCATCCTTTACCTAAAAAAATGTTACCCCTATAAAAATAAAAATTGAAGGATATCCTTCAACTACAGCATATGCTGTATGGAATGTTTACAGGGATCGTCTCGATTGTAAGTTTGTTAAATTGCCTAAAGTCTCTGCCGCAGACCCTTCTCCTGAGCTGACACTCTGTCCCAAATCATTTTACTGTGGTCGATGACATGTTTCCACTAAAAAATCATTCTGTAGTAGACATTTCATCGCCACCGTGGTGGGACCAACAATGTATACAAGCTGTTGAGGATAAAAGAAGAACAGAAAATCTATACTGTTAGAATGTGTCCCAATAAAACTTCATCAACCTTTCTAGGATACATACAACTTCTAGACTTCTTCGTAGGAAAAAGTTAGAAGGATGGCATGGTTTCTGTTAGTTGATTTCCCCTGATGTCTCTTCCCATGCAGTCTGAACTCAAATTCGTAAATTTCGGGGCTCTTTCAGTTTCCCCGTGCCTGAACACTTCAGAGTGGATCGACCGGTTTATGACTAATCTTGACCCATCATTAAAATTTCTTCCCACACTAAATGATAAATCCTACACTTACTCTCTCTCTCTCTCACAAGCAGCCTGTTTGATCGTTGGTTGACTTCCAAAAAGTCTAAAGGCGTCCATTAATCTCACATCCAACCCACCATCCCCGCTAAGCCTTGGTTTTTCTAAATTCAAATTAGCGCACGAGCTACATCAACCATCTGCAGGATGAGACTCGGTCACTGCACCATCCCAAGATACCTAGTTACACTTTGCATCAGAGACTCATCGGTATGCGAATGCGGTCTAGACGACGGTGACTTATACCACATCTTTCTTTCCTGTCGTTTGTATGTCGCCATCATCTTCTAAATTCTCTCCTAGATTCTGGTGACTCTCCCAACTAGTATTCCTACTCTTCTCTAAATGAATCCTATCCTCCCTTATCTCATTTACTAATCAATAACATAAAATTGTAAATATTCTCATTTAAACATATATTCTATTTACATACAACATTTACTCTATGTATGTGTCTCTGTATGTAGGAATATATATTAGAACGGGGAAAAGTTATTTCAAATTTTATATACAAATTTAATATAACTTTTCCATCATATTTTATTTACATTTAATTATAATCTATATATGCTATTTTGTTCAACAACTTGTTGGCATTTGGTAGTAATGACTTAATCTCATTGCTGTACAAATTTTGAGACTTCTGATCAAAAAACTATTACAAGTAGTTTTGACATTCCTCTCTTTATGTTAACCTAACACTACTTAAAAAAATCTGAAGAGACCGAAACAGGTGAAAATCTGGGGTGCAAGGTCAGGGCTATATGGTGGATGCATTAGCACTTCCCAACTAAATTTTAGCAATATTCACTGAATGACTAAAGATGTACGTGTCTGGCGTTATCATGGTGAAAATCCATATCCTTTCTGTTAATAATTTCAGGACGTTTTTTCTGTACTTCTTTCTTGAGTCTCATCAGCTGGCTCGACTAGTTTTCCTCTCAGAACAGCAGGATCGTTTTGTTTTTGGTCTTGACTACTCTGCACTTGTTTCTCTCGATTCCCACCAGGGACAGTGCGTAGAAGGCTTTGCGCTTTATGTTTGTCATGGAAGTGCTGCCGTTTAAGAGAACCGCTGGTCCGGGAGAGATTGACATAGAACGAGGTCCCATTGAGCAGCAGCTTATTCCAAGTCTTTCGGTATTGTAATCCATGAACAGGGCCATTGGCCTAAATCTTAAGCCTGGATTTCCACTTTCCCAACATTTTAGTCTCTACTGTAATGTTCATGATTGTGAGGATTGCCTGGATCCACTCTGTGATCCCTTCTGAAAGTAATCGTGACCCAGGTTCATTTCTGTGTTTGTTGTGAGTTTCTGTGTGTTGTGTATGTAGACCGCTATTCCTTTTGGTCGCTGTGCGGAATAGTTTCAGCGTATTCGAAAAACATCGGTCTGTTTTTGATATCAGCCATAATAGTTGGGATCGCCTGTTGACTCAAAGTCCGCTCTATCTTATATTCTAGTTGAAGGCGTGCTGCCAGGACACGAGGGCACTCCAGAAGTAAATGCCATACTGTTTCTTCGATTTCTACATCGCACTCGCAACCAGGGTTGTATTTGAGACGAAACCTGTGCAGGTACGACGCTATCCCACCATGATCAGGATCAATCTACTACTCCTCACGACGCGGAACGCTTCTTCCAGGTTCGGGAGGAACCGTCTATTGACTTCCCTGATGCTTGACTATTAATATATATCCTACCACTTGAGGACAGACTCGTTTGGAACCTTTTTAACTTCCCGCTAAGAAAATTTTCTAAATTTTTCGGGAAGTTATTGGTTTCACCCCATTTTGCAAAAATCGAATTCTTATCAGATCTCGACGTTCTGAGGGTCTAGGAAGCTTCCCTGATCATCCCTGAGATGATGTCCGTATGTGTGCGGATGTGTGTGCGTGTGTATGTGTGGATGTATGTAAACCTCATAACTTTTAAACGGCTTGACCGAATCGAGCCCACTAAACGGCGTTCCAAAGAGTTTCACCAAACTTAGATTTCCTGAAAGTTTGGGTCGATTTAGACCGGTAGATATTGTGAAATTTTCAAAAAACTAAGAAAAAAATTTTTTTAAGTGTTTTTTTCAAAATAACTTTAAAATGGCTTGACCGATCAATTCCAAAATCTAATCAGCTTTTAAGCTATAAAAAACACGTCGATTGCCGCAAACCGGGTCAAAATCGGTTGATTCGTTTGTGAGAGATCGTTATCGAAAGAAATCGAAACCTTTTTTTTTTAATTACTACGAAACAGATAAAATTAGCGGGAAGTTGCAGAGTTGGCATTTAGGGTCAAATTTTTTTTTGACGTAGGACAGAGATCTTGTCGTATTCCGGTGGCGTGTCGGAACGCAGATCTGCTGTTTTAGCGAGCTCATCAGCTTTCGTTTTCTGTCGTACCTTTGTGAACCTTCAGCCAGAATAATTTAACATCTCGGCCCTCTGCTCTGATCTCCCGAATGTTCTCCCCTAATGGACTTTGCTAACAGATGGTCTGCCTTGCTGTCCATTAACATTTCAAGGAAGGACTTCAAATAGTTTAACACCACGCTGACTTTGGGTGCTGTTCTGGGCTTAACCAGTAATATTGCTCTATGCAGCGCATATATTTCCAATTGGAAGACCATATAGGAGGGGATCTAGACTGAAGGTGAGACTTATAACTTCCTCGCCTTTCTCCCATCAAGATAACGCGGCGCCAACTTTGCCTTTTATTTTGCTGCCGTCTCTGTATGTGTGGACCAGCAATCTTTCGGATAGATTCCAGGTCCGCGTTGTCTAAAGGCTTGCAAGTCACTCTTTGTAGTGTTGCTCCAGGTAGGTCACCCCTGTTTCGAGCTCTCGTCCTGGCGGGAAGTAGTCATTCGAAAAGTTCTTTTTGTGTTTATATAAAGCGGCAGATTCCTCCGCTCTCAAAACCAGCGGGAGCAGATCAGATAGTGCTAGAGTAGCGTTGAGAGATACCATGCGATACGATTTGCAATTTTCTACGCAAATCCCCTTTGGAGCGTGTTGAGTCGGTTTCTGTTTATCAGGAAGCCCACGGACCGAGGAAGCCGAAGACCTCATACTTGCAGCAAGCATATAGCACGATAGGCTCTATGAAGGCGACGTAGATGATCCTGATGATTTCGGTGTTTAAGCCCCATGTAACCTTCGTGGCGCATTCCAGCCGTTCTTCAGGGCGGTAGATCTTATCGATCTACCGCCCTTCTGCATACGGCGGCCACATGCGTTTTAAACGTTAGGTCTTTATCGATGGTTAGGCCTTGTACTGTTAGCTTTTTCACAAGCTCGATATATTTTCCGGCCATTCATACTATGGGGACGTAGAACTTCAGCTGAGTCGTAAATAAAATCATTTTAGTTTTATGAGGCGCGAATTTGAGCTCGTTGCAGGACAACCCATAACACACTGTCGACTCTTTCTTGCAGAGATCCGATAGATCTGTCCTTTCGTTGACGGTAGGGAGTACATGACATTGTAGTTGATTTACCAGAAGTGTCTCAAACTATCTTTCCAAGGACTGAAAGAAGACCGATCGGTCTGTAGGCCTTTGGATGGGTGTAATCTTCCTCTTCCGCTTGCGTATCGCGACTACATGAGTGACTTTCCATTGTTTCGGGAAATATCTCAGCGACAGGCATTTGTTTGCTATCGCCAAGATACTCCCTCCGCGCTGTTGATGACCGCTCTTGAATATGTCAGCTATTAATCCGCCCGGTCCGGTAGCCTTTTTCAGATTTTGTGCCCTAAGTACCGATTGAAGTTCTACGGCGCTGAAAGACAGATCGTCCATGGCTAGACATAGTTCCTCGATCCTGTTGTTCAGTCCTGTGTGACAGGTGCTTTGTTGGCACCGTGTCGTCTGGGTAGGTTTCCGCTAGGAGTTCGACCGATTGAGTCGGGGTGATTCCCCATTTTGATTACTCAGTAGAACATCCTCATATTTCCCAGCAGTCCTTCCAATCACTCTGTAAATATTTTCCCACGTGGTCTCCCTCTCCTGTGTAGTATAGAATTCTTTCCAGCTTTTAGTTTGTGCCTCTTCGGCTTTCCGCTGGTATTCCTTTTTTACCTGGAGGTATTCGTCAATCAAGTGTTGCCTTCTGATTGGGGCTGCGTTTTTAATACGGCGCTTCTTTCTTAGGACTTCTTCCTCAAGAAGTTTTAGGTTTTCTGTCCACCGAGGTGGGACGGGTTTGCCCTTTCTTACCTTACACTTGGTATGGTGTTTGTACATGCCTCGGGCATGGCATCCATGTAAGCTTGAGATGTTCTCTAGCTTCGCTCTATCGCTTATTTTTTTGATGGACGTTGCCGTTAAGTCCCTTCATAAGAGTGTATTTTCGAAGTGCGAACAGAATCCAGACCATTTGGCCTTCTTCGTACTTTGTACTTCCGAGTCGACATTGGCCTGAGATTTCAACGGCCCCTCGACTCGGATCCCGAAGGTTTTGGCATTATGGTCGGAAGTTATAATAGTTCTGTCCACTCTTCCCAATAGAGGCAAGCTGCACGTCGTTACGTCCACAATGCTGGTGTAAAGCCTGCCCCTCTTGGGGTTTCGGCGTGTCGCCAGTGTTTAGTACCTGGAAGTCCATCTCATTTAGAAAAGCGCTATATGTCGCTCCTCTATGGTCTTCCGCGTTGCTGCCCCACCAGCAACGCGTTGACATCCTCAGCTAGGATGACGAAGTTGACTTCCATGCTTTTGATTTTCGCCTGTGTTCGCCTCAGGTACGGCTAGATTTCTTGATCCCCCTCATAGTAGACGGACACGATCCCCAACTTCAGACCGCCCGAAATCAGAATTGCGACGGCTTTCGTTTCACCGACTAACTAGGGGTCCTTTATCACCTCCAACCGGTCGCCGAACACTATGATTGGCGCTTTGCCGTATTATATATAAACATCACCTTTTATACTATAGTAAAATTACAATTAAATGAATTTTAGGGGTGTCTGGCAATGAATGACGTGATTTTTAATAATATTCTGAAGGAAATATCAAAAAACACACTTTTTTATTTGATGAATTTAAGTTGGTATTTTACACACCTTTAGTATCTTTTACCTGCCAAAGCCACGATAACCCAAACGTCATGTTGGTTCATCATTTTTACCTGTGTTGGGAACATTTTCTGGCAAACTTGAAAACTTTTTTAAAATACCGAACTTCACAGGCTTTTGCTGTATAAGGAATACAGAACACTTGACTTGCTTATTGTAGATGGATTGACTATAACGACGAAGTCGCATTATGTCCGAAACAGATTGTCTTTATGACGGTTCACCGGTCTTGACAACTGTCGGTCCGTGAATGGTGATTTTACTTCTATGCAGGAATCATAATTTTGAAAACTTGAATTGTTATCTCTTTAGACGTGCCTATTTATGCGCTTACCATCAAAATGCTGGAAAAAAATATAGTTAATATTTAACAATTCAAAATATTTACATTAAGAGGAAAATTTGATGTAGGAAACAATTTTTGTCCAATGCTCTGAAACAATTGTTTTCAGCATGCATTCTAATAATCAGTTTAGTGTTCATTTTTTTAATTCATATTTTCATTTATTTAATATTAGCAAATTATTGTAGTGGGCATATAGAAAAATTTAATTTTGTTTATTATCATCAATTAACTTTGAGAAAAATATTTGGTTTTAGAATGCCTTCTTTAAGAATTAAAGTATCAATACAAATTTTTTTAGGACTAAGAGCTACAGTTTATTATTGAAAAATACATTAGATGATAGCTAATCATATAAAAAAAAGACTTTTAATGAAGTCTTGATTAAACCATACCATTACAAAGGTAGTTTTTATAAAATTAAACAATTATATAGATGTTTAAAAATGGATTTGTTTATTGTTACGGTCCTTATGTTTTTATATGTACAAACAAACTATAGTAGACAATCAGTTTCATTCCACAGAGAATTCGTTACAGTATATCAATAAAAACCGAAAACTATACTTGTCTTATTATTACACTGACTTTATTTATGCTTAAGTCTTACTTTTCTGACATAGTCTTAACTTAAAAAGAAAAAGAAATATTCGCCTTAACTTACTTTCAACATTCACAAGCAAGGAATGGATAATTTTAGAACATATTCAATGTGAATGTAACCTCACAGAAATCAATTCTTACATACCAAAGTCAGACTATTAATTATTGAGATATTTTTTCTATACCAGTGTGCTAGGAGAACTGATTTCATATGAATAATATGGGGACTCGATCACTCACGCACGCACGCTCGAATACAATGCTAGCCTAGGTTCAGTTAACACGCTATGTAGTTAAAACTAAGACGCCGTTCGTCGAGGACCGCGCTGAACGCTTAAGTACGCATGTACCTAAGCGTCTCCCGAGTTTGTTTGTAGTGGTGTGCGCTGGCGGTCGGTCCGTGGCGAGCGGCGGCAGTTCACTTTTTAGGGTTCTTCTTGGGCGATGGAGCTTTCCCTTTGGCGTTATTGGACATTTTCGCCTTTTTACCTTTTGGCTCGCCTTCCTCATCGTCTTCATCCTGATTCATTATAGCCTTAGTTAAAGTCACGTAACATTCAACATTTGCAACTAGAAATACTCAGGTACCAGCAAAAATGAAATGATGTAAATTTCATAAGTTTTCTTTTCTCGCTCATATAAAATGGGTAATTCACCTATACATCGTTTCATTCCTACCAGCTTAAGCAAGTACCAGCAATTCACTTCATGAAACAAGCCATTATCAGAAGGTAAAGGGGGCAACATGAATGAGAATACGGAAAACCAACAGCCAATATAAATATACAAAATAAAAATTAAATATAAATAATATTCAACAATTTTGACATAGCACAAGCCAGTGCTAACTTCGGAGGCCCTTTTCCCTCTGTTCAGCATTTGGCCCTTTTACTAGTGGTAAAACTTAAAAACTTGAAGGTTTTCTGTACCTCATTCCCCTTGCGCTTGCCTCCTGATGCTTTCCGTTTTTTTTCATCATCCTGTAAAGTTAGCTCAGTCTAAGTGTAATTTGATTTTTATTCTTATTAAATAAGTTTTCAAAGCTACAACACTTATTTTTAGAATTTTAGAATCAATCTAAACTAGTATTTCATAGCTCAAAGTTATTACTATGTTAAGTACATTAGATTATTTTTATATAATTTATTGTACACAAATTTAAATTGATGAAATAAGAAGCATTCAAAGAACTTTTCCTAGTGTCACATTCAAGGAATGTCATGATTTTGTATATTAAGTACTCCATAATAATGTAAGTAACGGTAGATGTTAGTTTTTTTGTATATGTCTTGATATAGCATAAAAAATTGATTAACAAAACAAATATTATTGCACAAAAGGAAAATACCTTAAACTGAGAGTCATCTCCTTCTTCCTCATCAAGCATTTCCTCCTCCATTTCCTCCATATCTTCAAACTCCTCAACGAGTGCACCCAATAAATGCTGACCAATCAAATGCACTGGCCCTGAACCCTGGACAACAAAATAATACACACAATAAAAAATTACAAACAATTCAATATTAAAGGTGCAACAATCAGATGTAAACTTTTTGAATTCAAAACATAAATGAAAGAAACTTAAAAAGGAAATAATAGATTAGTTTACGTTTTATTTTATACATTTGTCTTATTTATGCTAAAGGATTAAAAGGGGCGGCAAAGTTAAATTAAAATAACAATGATGGAAAATCAATCAGACAAATGCCTCAAAGTAATCATAAACAGGCATCGCAAAGGTCAAAACGACTTAGCAAGCCTATCAACTTACCATTGGTAAAGGTTTTATCATCACTTTGATTTTCCACAGAATATTTAAAAAATCTAGCTTTATCACATAACATAATGATAGAAATCCCGAAAGCAATGTTTTAAATTCAATATCACAATTTTAATGATATATCACTTATTTCAGTTTGTAATGCAAATTTCAAATATATATATACATATATATATAAATCAATACAATGTTCTGTGCACATTTATATTTCCTTAAATTAAAAATTTAAATAATATTTGAACTTAACTTATTAGTATTAGACATGTACAAGTCAACAAAAAAACTCATCATGTTAGTAAACAAATTTATACAACAGATAACAACATAAGTATGTTATTATTATGATTAATAAAATCATTGATACAATGTAGTGTTCAAATCAAAATCTCTAGTCTGTTCATAATTTACAAACCTGTACAAGAGTGAAAGTGACTGGTGCATCAGGGAACTCGAGATCAAGCCGTACGTGCCTTGTTTCACCTGCCTTCAGTACCGCCACCGGAATCTTGATGGAATCTTGCAATGACATAGTTTCAACCTGTTCATATAATAAACATCATTTGTCTCAGTACCTGATAAAACTAGTCTCTATACGACTTACAAGAATGTACATGATTGGCCTGCTTTGATTAAAAAAGTAATTTTCAAAATAAAAATTTAAAATACTATCCAATTATATTGATCATTACCATATACACCTATATACAAAAGTGTATCGCATTTGGTTCTACTAGTATATTTAAGTACATTTTTTTTAAATAGATGATTTTATTTTATTAAGTATGCTTATTTATTATTATCAGAAAAAATAAACAAATCTTTACACAAATATCTCTATTTTAGCATATGCGTTTTTTTTATTTTTAAAGGAAATTTGTTTAATTTGTTATTTCATTTTAGTTCACATATAAGAACAAGTAATAATACATTTTTCAGACTATAAAGGACAAAAGAACTTTTCCTTATATATGGGGAATTATGATGGATTAAAGTTATTGACCTTAATGTCCCTATAAAAATATATTATGAATGTATATCCTTCTATATATGTAATTATAAAAATTAATAATAATAAAAGGCATGCTACATATAAATTAAGAGTACTGGTTTCAAACTTAACTTGTTATCCATGGTACAAAATTTAATGTTCATAAAGTTTTAGCAACAAGAATTCTTAGCCACAATGCAAATATGAAAAATATTTTTGATTAAAAAAAAAATATACACTAATTATATATTTGACATGTTGAATTTATGATAAGACTAATAGTGTTGATGTGATATTAAAGATTTGTGATTCAATGAATATAAAATTTGCCACTGTTTACACATGTAACTCTTATACGGGTGGTATCAATAGCCAAGCATTCTACATCTATGTGTATGCACATGTAATTGCACCTTCGAGTGATTCCATGTGAAATAGGTTGAGGAAATGAGGTGATGCAACAAGTCTTTTGACAGATCTCATTTATTTCTTCTTCAAATTACAGTAATGTAAATTATTGTTTTGTTGATTCAAGACACATTCACAGCAACATTATTGAATGCCATGGATTTATTAACTTTGTAAAAGTTCCTTACTAAAACTATTTGTGCAATTTACCACTACAAATGTTTTATTTTTTATGCCTAATTTGTTCAATGAGGTATTAGAGCCCTTCTTGTGTTGCACTGTTCTCATCAGAACTTTGTGGTATTTTTTTTTATTTTGGAATAAACATGCCAAATTTGCATATAGTTTTTGCATTTTCAAGATGATAGAGATTTATCTCCATACGCGCCTTATGTTGTTTAATGATATCAAGTTGAAAACCCCTTTCAGTTCCGATTTTTTATACCTGTACGACATTAAGCTCATCTGCTTTTGCATCTGGACCTAAAAGAGCTTGGCGTATCAACAGCTTGTTGCTGCGTGGGAATTCCGCCTTTGCTTCTGGATCCCATGTCTCAGATTGATGTGATGCAGATAAGGTCACACCTGGAAATTAAATGAACAAATTGAAATAAAAAATACGATAAATCTTTTCATTGTAATCTACACCTCTTAACATTCACTATACAACGAAACAATGACCACACATTTCAAACTGTCTAACGTATTTTTGATTGTTACATATTTGATATGGTTCTGAATTTCAAAAAATATAGTCACGCAAATAGGTTATAACCTAACATTCCTAATCTTAAATAACGTGACGATGCATAATGAAACACTTGACATTAACAACGAAATACTTCGAGGCATACAATTATAGTAACCAATACAATAAGGCTAACGATGACGCTACCACGCCAAACATTGAATTTGCGCGCCATATCAATACCCACACCCCTTACTTCAAAAACCGTAGAATACAAATCCAGAAAAATCAATAAGCTCGGGGACAACGTTATAAATGTATTTACACGAACACGGTGTGAAACAATGGTACAATTATGAATGATATTCGCAATTTCATACCAATATTGTGTCGAAAATGGCGGGTGAGCAACCGATATGTTTAAAATTTTACGTTGAAATATTGAAAACATAAGACAGCTAATAGTAAATACAAATTCTACGCACAGAACGTATAAGAAAGAAATGCAAAAATTATGCTAAGATATAAAATGGCGAAATAGCCGGTCCGGGTGTCAACTGACGCTAAGTAAATACAGCATGAGTTTATCGTCAAAGTATGTTGAAATACCAGTAAATAATAATACAACATTAATAAATAAACTTTAATCAACAATACTCACCGTAGAAATATTCGTCAGACATGATGATTTAACTAAATTAAACAGATTTAGTAATAAGTTCACGTGCGGCAACCGGGCGCACAATCGGCACAATTTCAATATTTTTTTTCCTTTCTCGAAAGCAAAGGGTGACCTGTATACTAAATTTTAGATACCGATCTAAGGCAACTGATCACAGGGAAAATTCTCCACAAATTAATTCCTTCATTACTATAACAATTCATAGATTTTTAAAGAAAGAATAAATTTGTTATGCTGATTTATTCATATTATAATGCATGAATATGGACATTATCGCGCATGAATATAAATGATAAATTTAGATGAATAAATGAAAATCGAAATTGTAATAATCGTAATATTGCTACATAATCTTGTAGAAAAAAGTTCAAGCATAATATATTTTGAACATTGTGAATTTTGATAAAACTAAAAGATGATTTATAACTTTTGATTTATAAGCCATACAATTTAAAAATCGTAGTGTACTCACAAAAATAAACAGAAAGTAAATTCAGGTAATAAGATTGTAAGACTGTACATTTTTATATTTCGTGAGTTATTTTAGGACCTTTTTTAAAAACATATTCTATTTCAATATTCCAAAATTCTACAAAAACACAATTACTCAGTTCTTATTTATTTTTCGACATCAATATTATCAGTAGTTTATTCAGTAGTCATTTATCAACTATCTGTAATTTCTAAGTAAATAAACATGTTTACTTTTCAATTACTAATTCTTAGCTACCCATTTAGTTTAATAAAACAATTGCAAAATATTTTATGACACGTTCAACAAAACTCCACAAAAGAAGAACAGTATTTTTTTATAAATGAAATAACAAACTGTCACTAATATTATTAGGCTTTTATTTTACACTTTAGGTTTTGATTTCTCAATTGAAAATAAAAAATGCGAGATTATTCCATAATAGTAAAATATCTTTATTTCATTGGTTACTACATAACAATTGAAATGTGAAACTATATTTAATGATTTTAGCACTCTTTTGGAAAGCAGTTTCCCTTCGAGAACTATAAGAGTAACGTTATTATAATTTTATGATATGTGACCATAATCAATTTCACAATTATTACAGAATCCTAGTAAGAAATCGATCTGGATATTTTAAAATATTAGAAAACTTTTCAAATCTCATTTTTTCAAGTGTCATTTTTTAATCAACTTTAATTTATGTAAACCTATATTTTCGATATTTACAGGGACCTTATTAAACAGGAGCATTCAGTGTATCCTATATAAGTTCATTGATCATATGAATCAGCTACCATTTAATACCAATTATTTTTATTATGTCGTAACTATTTTTTTAAACATATCCAATTTTTTTTCATATTTGTGCTAGACGAGCTTTTACTCGCGGCTCCGCCCGCGAGGATATCAAATCTTTCCTCATTTATATAGACCAATTACTCTGATAACTTTGATCATGATGTTGTCTCTTTCGAATTCAATCTGGGTTTGATTTCACGTCTGGCCCGATATAGATTTCGTTTCTTTACACAATATACATAATTCACCCGTGACTCCGGCCGCGTAGACCTATAACGAATTGTTTTAATTTTTATATTTATCCATGGCGTTATCTACTATGAATCCCACATCGTTTTCATCTTCGATTCCATATGAGAAAAACTTACAACTTACGCCAAAATCAAAGGTAATGCCACAAGTATTTCTGTTATGAAATCATCTCATTAACGCTCTTTATCCTGATTTTGGTCCTGTTCACAATTCTAATACCGAAACCATATCAAACTTAAACTACTCTTGAACATTGTTGTAATCATTAACCGATTGGCATAAATGAAGAATTCGTACTACGATCACGCTAGCAAAGTCGCGAGCAAATGTTAATAACGTTGTAATTATAGCCTATATGTTATAATGATGTATAAACTATATCGCTGTACAGTTTCATTTGATTCTGCTCAGCCCCTAAAACATGATTGAATAACAAACATCCCTACAAACTTTCATAATTATGATAATAGCATAGATTTCGTATATAGATTGAAATTTTAGAATTACAACTCTCATTTGTTAATTCAATTTTTAAGAGTTCTTCAAAGTCCTAGTTTGTAAAGTGCTCGAATGGCTCACATCTGCAGCATTCAAATTGAAATGAATTTCATTATTAAGACACTCAACGTCGATTTTATTATAAAACTAAAATCTGCTGGGGAAGAAATGTTTTCAAATAGTGGCCACTAACTGAAAGTTTTAATTTTAGATGGTTTTACTCCAGATGAACTAATGACCTGGTATAGATTTTGGACCATCGTAGGTTGCAAATAAGCCAAAACCATATGTGATAGAAATGTAAAGAAGGACTATATCCAGCAGTGGACGCCCAATAACTAAAAAGGAAGAACAAACGTGGATATAGAAAACGATGGTAGTGGACTATAAAAATACTGACACAATGGGTGCAATTTTTCTATTTACATTCTACTTAACCGACCTACGTTGCAGCCAAAAAAAATAAAGTACCTACGAATTTAGAATACACTGCCTATTTGAAAAAAAGACTTCTAACCTGCCTTAAATATAGGCATAGCTAATTAAATTTACAATAGACGACATCAACGAAAATTGTGAAGGGACGTGACTTCCGCAGTCGTGTTTGCTTAAGCCACAAATAAGTAAAAATAGACTATATGGATCTGAAGCTCTAATTTAGAATTTAAATATATAAATTCGTAACGTATAGGTACATTTAAGTCCTTAAAAAAAACAAGTGATCTTTATATTTTTTCTATTGCAATCATGAACTCTTCGATCAACTGTATTGCGCCTCAGTTAGCTTTTTTTGTAACAAGTGTCTACATTATGGCATGTTTCCCAATTTAATAAATTAGTGTACCGTCATTCCATTATTAAAAGGTGCTAATAAGTCAAACCTCACAAACTTAGGACCAATACCTATCTATACTGTCAATATTAAGTTAAATTTTTGATTTGTGTTAAATCAATTACAACCCATTTTCTCACTAATAATTTAATGTCTAAAAAATTGTTTTTACAAACGGGATTTATCTGAGGTTGCTCAACAATCGACGTAGACGTTAAACTTATCAGAAAATTTTTTGAAGCCTGGAGAACTCGTCCTGGTCACAGCCACTGCAGTGGCCGACTTGAACAAACTAAAGAATACAGCCTTTTTTAGTCTAAAAACAGTATGTTCCCTTGCAGGGATTAAAGTGAAATCGCTTTACAATAGCACCGTTCCCGGAGAGTATTATATCTGTCAATTATACGGAAACTCGTTCAAAAATTGTTTCAATCAGGCGCGCTGCGTCAAGTGACTGAGAAACCACGGCACAGCGCAGTGCTCCAGAAACAAGGATACAGATGGACCTCCCGCCTGTGTTCTACGTAAAAATAGCCATACGGCTAACTATCTAGTATGACCATACGATCCTAAGCGAGCCCCATTTTCCTACAAAAATACTCCGCCGTCCGCAAAGATTGCGCTGCACCGAGCGTCCACCTCGGATGACGTAAAACAACTCATGTCGATAATCTCGATTATCGACACAAATAAACTCGCGATCTTCGTGAAAAAATTTCGTGCACCGTGAGTCCAACAGAAAAATTAATCTGTCTTGTGGAACATTCCTCGCTCATAGAGGCAATTAAAAATAATAAATTGTAATTCGGCTAAAACTGAATTCCCTTTTTCACCTCATACAGGGCCGGTAAGCTTGGTGAGTAATAAAAAAAAAATGTTTATCACTTGCCCACGCGACGCGATGTTCCCAGCTTAGCACACTACAACCGAATGCTTAGTTTGATTTTTCGCTTTGATGACCAGTTAAGTTTACGAACCCGTGGAATATGGGCAATTAGTTTTTAGCAATAGCCACCCTAAATGAGTGTTTAAAATAGTGTGTTAGAGTAGTGGATTAAAATTCCATTAACCCAGCCCCTAGGCCGTGTAGCTGTATATGTTTCGTCTGAGAAGATTATCACTTCCTATGGCAAAAAAAAAAAAAATCAAAGCAAAACCATCAATATCTAATCTCTACTGCCAAAAGCTGATAAGACTTAAACAAGAGGTAAAAAAAAACGGCAGAAATTGGTCAACAGAAAGGGTGTGGTTTGTCTCCATGATAACGCCAAACCACACGCACATTTAGTCATGAAGCAAATATTGAGAGAGATTGGTTGGAAAGCGTCAATGTAACCACCATATAGCCCTGACCTTGACCCTCAGAGTTTGATCTTTTTAGGATTTTATAAGTAGTGCTAGGTTAACATCAAGAGAGGTTAAAAGTATTTATCACAGTTTTTTTGTTTAGAAATCCCATAATTTCTACAACAACAGGATTATGTCACTGCCTACAAAATTACAACTAGTTGTTGAACAAAATGGCATATGTATATATATATATATATATATATATATATATATATATATATATATATATTTCTTCTGGCTTGTATCGCATTTTTCCCCTTTTTGTGTAATAAAACTTCAAAATATAACGAATTCCTACGTTATATTCACACATTTTAGTCGACAGATAAGCAAAGAAAAAACAGAAAAAATCCGAGTCGCACTCGCACACGAAGGGTTCTGTACCATTATCTATACAACATTAGACACTATATTATACTTTATTTTTAAACTGAATATAAATCTAAATATTTTGTAAATATTGTAAGTATCTACCTGTTATCGTCATTAAGATCGACAAGAAAACAATAAAAAATACGTTTGTTGTATGGAAGCCCCTCTTAAATATTTATTTTATTTTAATTTAATTATTTATTTTTATAGTGGATATACAACTCAATATTCTGTGAATATTTCAAGCGTCTTCTTGTTACGGTTAATTAATATCGAGCAAAAAACGAACAAAAAAGTTGTATGTAGTACAAAGTGACGTATATATATATATATATATATATATATATGTATGTATGTATATGTATGTGTGTATGTGTGTGTGTGTTATAATTAAATTTAAATAAAATATGAGGGAAAAATTATTTTGAATTTTTAAATAATATACGAAAAAATTTTTCCCCAACAAAACATTTGAATTGTAATAAAGTTTGAGAAGTAAGGCAGTTTGGCGTATTGGAATAAGCAGTAGAAAGTTAAAATGTGTAGGATGATTGTTAAAATTATATATTTTTTTTGATTTCAACATTTTTATCCATGTCGTTATTAAAGATCTGCTATCTGATAAATTGAAAATAAAACTTTAAAATTAATATGTAACCTGATGATATGTTTATCGAATTAGATGCAGTCACTCAATCAAATCTGTTTGATAAGAGATTAGGGACATAGCCAGTTCCAAATTTGATCGAGATCAGATTAAAAATTCAAGAATATAATTGGTCGTTACGGAACTACGTAAACTATGAATCTGATCCAATTAAAGAAAGCTGAGAGAAGAACATATTGTCATATATTCGAAAATTTGAGCCATGGCAATTTATCTTGATTTCGAAATTTTATGTGTTTTCGAAATTAATGACGTCTTTACACTGATATTTATCCTGACTGATGAATAGAATATAGTCATCTGCTTTAATTTATTTAACTAACGATTATTTTTAATTCACTCATGATTCAGAGCATTAAATTATAACTATGTTTGACTATAATTCGGTAAACTTTTCCTAATTTTATTATATCATCCACAAATGGCCTAAGCATTGTGTCATATTATATGATTTATGTCCGTATAAAATACGCATTGTGGTTTCGATATTAATATATATTTTTAATATTTTATATTGACCTTAACTTTGAAGTTACTCATTTGATATAATTTATTATAATTCTTCAACAAATATTATTAAATATAAGTGTAAAACATAATGCATTATTATTAAGTATTTTTAAATGAGAGGGACTTTACTTTAATCGAAACTGAAATTTCGTTGAAAATATTATACATTTTTATCATTTTACGGTAGAGTGACCATTACGAAGATTAAAAGAACTTTTCTTCCTTTCTTTATAGGGTAAGTTTTGCAATGTTTAGTTCAAATGATTATTTATAATGAATTTTTTGAGTGGTATTATTAAATAATCAGTAATTTTTTCCTAATGCCATAAGTAAAGGGAAAATTCTCCGACGGAAACATTGACTAGGTTTTAGTAGTATGTTCTCTTTGTTTCGTTTGCTGTCACTTACATTTTTAACAATGATTGGTGAAAAGCATTGTTTTTGCTTACAAGTTATGATTTCTTCCAATAAACATCGTGTTTTTTATTTATATGGTTCTAATGTTATTTTTCAATGAAACACTTACATTTTTTTTAATACAATGAGCCGTCTCCCCCGAAGATTGACATAAATTAATTTGTCCAAATACCGTATAAAAATAATTTCTTTAATCCCGTGTTGCATTTTGTTCTTGTTTTTATCCGTCTTCAGTGAAATAATTAGTTGAGACGAAAATTACAGAAACAAGCGTAAAGAAGCCAGTCTCCAATCGGTTGAACTAGTGCATCGAAGTAGATCAGCTCTTGGTGTTGTCTTGACCTTATGCTGCAACTGTTGTGTAACTACAGTTAATATACCCGAAGGTAAACCATGCCAACATTGAGATTGACATCTTCGTAGCGCTTATTCTATAAATATTTATCTGACAACTCTATTGCAAAACTCAATGTCATCAGATTGAAATTATGTAGGTACCACATGTATGTATGAACAATGTCATTCTTTAGAGACTATGCGTTGTGTTTTATGATGTTCAAATAATTTCTCTTTTCAGGTGGCATTATATCCTCTCTGATTCACAAAGACTTTTATGGAGTATTAAAAATTTGGAATATCTAATATCATTGGAATAACAGCTGTACAAACAAATTCTTAATTAGTTTTAATAGATTCAATCCAAATATGCAATAATGATAACTTCATAGGTTCATCTTAGTGTAATCATTATAGAGAAGGCAGCAAATTTTCACAGTGCCTTCATGTTATAAAATGAGCGAGGAGGTTCAGGATGATGCCAGCACAAGAAATAAATCTCCAATTGCACAACATTCACAAAATAGTGAGACTCACGGTGTTGATGTTTCTACTAATGTATCACAAATACAGCTTAACCAGGTTTGAGTTTTTTTCTTGAATGTTATCCTAAATTTTTCATACTTATATGTAAATTAAAACTATAAGGTACTTAATTGCAAATATAAAATTTACAAGAAGTAAAATTAAGGAGCTCATTTAGAGGTTGACAAATTATGCACAATAAAATATGTTGTAATTTATGATTTAAAAGATTATGATTTTATTGGTGCTAGCAATGTTTTTGTTGTATGTTACAAGACAAAGATCACATAAATCTAATCTTGTTTTTTGAGTATCTATAATGTATGAAATAGCTTAAAAGCTAATAATAATATAAAATAGCACTTAGAGGAAAGAAATTATGAAATATTTGTGTATGCAATATATTTTATATTTGGATAGTAAACACTGGATCCAATGCTTCATATTTATGAATCAAATTAATCGATGTATTGCACTAGGTAAGTTATTATAAACAAGGGTATATGCTGCTTGATTATTGTAAACATATGGACTAACATCAATATCGAATTGATGTTAGTACATACGTTATAAAAAAAAGTGTAGAAAAACCATTTCGACAAATTTATTTTATGATCACACACAGACTGTAATTGTGAGCTAAGAACGGCAGAGTTACTCATCAACAGCCTTCTGGATGCTGATGAGTAACAATATTTGCAAAGTTAGTGTGTGAACTGCAGGAATTGGTAACCAGAATGAAACAGTTTTCTCAGAAAAGAGGTCACTATAGAAATGAAAAATCATGACGGAATAGGAGGTAAGAGAATTGAACAAATGAAGGAATGTTTATTTGATTTGATTATTTGCTAACTAAAAGATATAGCTACAAAAGAGATATTAAAACTAATGTAATTGAAGGCAACGCGAGTATGAGACTTTATCTATTATAAACGGCAGTGTCTCATAGCAACTGTGTTTTGCTGTATATAAAATATCAATGATCAGTTGTAATAGGTAAGATTTGACAGATTGTCCATACTTTATCTGTGAAATCTTAAGGATTGCTTTTATGAATTAAATTTTAATTTTGATACAACCCGTCATAGAAGTCATATATAGTAGAAGCACATAAAAATAAAAAGTGTAGAAACAATATATTTGGAAAGATGATGTGTTTTGTAGTTAATGAGGCAAAGGATTTGTTGAGGTTGAAGTATTTGGAGGAGATGAATGAAAACAAATTGATGAAAATTAGCTAGAGTGTTTATGCTGATAAAGATGGCAAGAGGTATCCTAAAAAAAATTCACAGCATAAATCGGGCATAAATCAGTTGTCAATAGAACAATGAAAGTATTTACAAGATTCTGCTAATTGGGGATTTGCGATCTCTGTCGATTCCTCTGGTAATTGGGTGTGTGCTTATTTATGTAATGTAATAGTATTTTTCATGATTATTGAGATTTGTTGGATATAGTTCAGCATTTAAAATATGAAACGGCATTATCGAAATTAAACGACTTTCTTTCCTGGTGCAATTGAATAACATGGATTATGTTAATAATACTTGGATATAATATTTTTGTTTTAGATGACAGCCAGTTCTTTACCATCCACAGACAATAGTAATAAATGGTGTTGTGAAGTGTGCACTTATGAGAATTTTCCCCTTTCACGTAAGGTAAATGTTGTGGATTATTCTCATACCGGTAGCCTTTTTATTTCTGTGCACTTGAAGATTTCACAATTTCTCTTTAGTTCAAACTCAAATGATCGAACTTAACTACCCTGTTCGCTTATCCTTAGATTTCTTATTTAAGTGGTATTCCAAAAAAATATAATGTTCATTTCTCTTTTGTAATTCGCTGTATGTATTTGATATAGTAAAGATGTGAGTGTGGTTTTTTGAGTTGAATATTCTATAATTTCGCGTTTGTATGTTTTATTCAATAGCATAAATTGAGTAATATTTATTTTAAATTTAATTTTCTATACTGAAAAAGAGCATGGTCAACATGATCAACACTCAGTCCTTGGGAATATCTTGTAGAAAATTAAATTCGTAAGATTATAATGTGTAACACATATTGCATATCTGTTGGATGTGAAAATGCTTATTGGTTTACATTCAAATGTGTTGCACTGATGTTATCATGCAATAAAATTATGGCTTAAAAAACCTATTCCAGTGTTTCTGAACTAGGTTTTTTAAAAATGGCTTAATAAACTATATAGCTTTTATAAACTATATGTATAATGTGGGTAGTGAGGGAGTAGGTCATTTTTACTTTATGAAGAGTAACAATGTGATGAAGGAACTTTAATGTGATTTACTAATTTTACCAAATCAATATACTTGAGTCAAAGAATTTACTTTACCTTAATAATCCATTACTATTTTGTCCTTTCAATTTTTACATATTGGTCAGGGAAAAAGTTTCTACATATTTCACAACTTAAAAGTTGCAGTAAAATCTCCTTCATTATGCTGTTTGTATATGGCTAGTTTTAATACCTTCATATAGATGATAAAAAATTTAAAAAAAAGTTATTTATAAAACATAAAAATGGTGTCTTGCCATTTTTAGGGTTCTTTATCCAAAAATGGAACCCTATTACTAAGACTACACTGTACGTTTGTCCGTCTGCCTGTCTGTCACCAGACTGTATCTCATGAACCCTGATAGACATTTGAAATTTTCACAGTTGATGTATTTCTGTTGCCACTATAACAACAAATACTAAAAACAGAATAAAATAAATATTTAAGTGGAGCTCCCATACAACAAACATAATTTATTTTTGCCGTTTTTTGCTCATTATTAATAACAGTACATTATTTTTGCTATATTAATAACAGTAGCAAGAAGACGCTTGAAATATTCAGAGAATATTTAATTATATATTCAATTTAAAAATAAATAATAAAATAACATAAATATTTAAGAGGGGCTCCCATACAACAAACATATTTTTTTACTGTTTTCTTGTCGATCTTAATGACGATAACAGGTAGATACTTATAATATTTACATAATATTTAGATTTATATTCACTTTAAAAATAAAGTATAATATAGTGTTTAATGTTGTATAGATAATGGTACAGAACCCTTAGTGAGCGAGTGCGACTCGCATGTGTTCTGTTTTTTCTGTTGTTTATCTGTCCACTAAAATGTGTGAATATAATGTAGGAATTCGTTATATTTTGAAGTTTTATTACAAAAAAAGGGAAAAATGCAATAAAACTAAGAAGATAATATATATATGCCACATAATCCCATTGCTGTAGAAATTTTTGAACTCTTATTAAAAAACTCTAGCAATTAATTAATTTTGACAGTCTTCTCTTGATATTAACCTAACAGTACCTAAAAATTCTGGAAAGATCAAAACAGGTGAAAATTTGAAGGTGCAAGGTCAGGGCTGTATAATTAACACTTCCCAAAAGTAAAAGCTCATAATGAATATACCCTTTCAATTCCACCATACACACAGCATCAATTTATTGCGAGTTAATCTGGGTTTCACTATAGTTTGTGGAGCTTGCTTGCCTTTTGACCATGATTTTTGCATGTTCTTGTTGTAAATAATCCATTTTTCATCACTGGTGATCAATTTTTTCTTAAACATTTCGGTTTCATTGTGTTTCAAAGGAGAAATGCAAATGTGATCTTATATGGGACCCAAGTCTCAAGTTTTTTGTATATCCAACTTTAATCCAATGTGTCAAAACTGTTTTGTGGTCAATCTTCTGCTCTTCAGCTATGTTCTAAGAACTAATATGGCGATCTTGCTCTACTTTTCCAAAATGGCATCGACTTTATCTGGTAACAGGTCAAAGAGAAGTTCATCTTTGACATCAAAATTATCTGACTGAAAACGCTTGAACCAATTTTGTGCTACTCTTATCGACGCTGCATTAGATCCATAAATATCACATTTTTTTTCAGGTTATATGGCATTTTTCCCCTTTTTGTCATAAAACTTGAAAATGA
This sequence comes from Eumeta japonica, assembly GCA_005406025.1. NCBI lineage: Eukaryota > Metazoa > Arthropoda > Insecta > Lepidoptera > Psychidae > Eumeta > Eumeta japonica. The sequence goes on from BGZK01000211.1 coordinate 401,684, forward strand.
ATCGATTTTCTACATTAGATTCACTTATTTTGGTTGACAGAAAAACAATACAAAAATTGCTGGACAGTGTTTTTAGGGTTCCGAATTATAAATGGCAAAATTGGAACCTTTATAGTTTCCTCATATCCATTAGTCCATTTTTCTGTATCTCACAGACATTTTACTCAAAAACTACAAGATGTATATTGATAAAATTCAGATTATAGGTGTTCCGTATAAGCCTCTATTTAGTTTTGTAGTTAAATTACAAAAATAAATATTTTTAGGGTGACACTCTATATATGTAACAGAAGCTGAAAAAAGTGTTTTTTGGCAAATATTTCGTGGCATGTGGCACATATTTCGACAGTTATTTTAAAAAATCCTTTAAGCTTCTTCTAAGTAATTTTTTTTTAATAATTGAATAAGTTCTGAATTAATTGCTTCAAAACTAGCAAAAATTGTATCCCCCCGCCCCTTTATTTTTTAAATTGTGTGTCCAAAAAATATGAAAAAAATTACAAAGGTAACGCTTAATAAATACTTTAATATTTTGAACATGATTAGTTATACCGTTTTTGAGTTTTTGCTGAAAAACTGTACTTGTCAACAAAAGGATGTAAGTACTATGAACATAAGCTCTTGCTGGTGTACCTTAATTTACATTAGTTTAAAAGTAATAGTTGACATACCTACTTGTTTCTCTAGTTATAGGCGACTAAAGTGTGACCTATTATGTGTGGGAAATATGGAAAAAGGTGTAACAACTTAGTTTTTTCAACTGTAGTGCATTTCTTTGTAGTAAAGGCTTTGGAACCCTACAGCATGGTCTGACATGCTCTTAGCTGGTTTTTACTTTTTATTTTTTTTTTAATCATCTATTTAATGGTATCAAAACTAGCCAAATACAAACAGTACAACCAGACATTTTACTGCAACTTTCTATTTATGAAATATGGAAAAACTTTATCCCTGCTCTGATTAATTAATGGTAAATGAAATATGATGAAAAATCCTGAATTTGTATTTGAAATATGAAGAAACTATCCTCAACCCAATACATTTATTAATTACCAGCTGGCCCAGCAGACGTTGCTCTACCCTTTCTTGTTTCTTTTGGGTTGCTTACTCATTAGTAAAAGCCAATAGCTTTGCCAGCGCTTCATTTTTTGTATTGATCAATGCCAATCTCAATCATGTCTCGCTTTCGATTCTAATTCCAGTCACATGTTTTATGCTGATTCCGTTCTTATATTTGTTTTCAAACCACAATCCCATTGTCAATTTTAGTCTCGCTCTCAATTTCGAATCTTATCCCAGTCTTGTACTCGATTCTGCTTCCTGTCCCATTTTCAATTCGGATTCTGTTACCACCTATAGTTCCAATTTGGACAAAGCTGGGGACAAATGTTAATATCGAAATAAAATGTAAGCTATATTACTCTGAGATAATATAGTTTTCTGTAAGTTAAAGAATTATTAAAAATCATCTTAGGAACTTAAATTCATATCTACAAAGTTTCATCATAGTCGGATTGATGTAATTAGGCATGCATATAAGACAAATATACATTGATTTTTATTTATATAGATAAAAAATTATACAGTAATATGTTTCCATCTTATAACAGCATTAACACTAGGAATCAAAAGAGACCATTAAAATTGAAAATAGGGAGATAACTGTATGAGGGTTGTTTCATAGAATTTATTGATGATATTTTTATGATACATTTCATTTTTTTTTTAAGAATTCCTTTAAGTTTGTTAACACATTAAGATTACTAAACCATAAACATATTCTTGATCCAAAATAAATAAAACATCCAGACAGAATACAACCCAAAACTTTATTAAGACATAAGATAAATAATTTTTAAAAATTTTAAAGATATCATCTGTTATTTTTTGGAATTGCACATCTTATCTGTTAAAGAAGCTAGAGTATATGTATGTGTATATATTTGTTTGAAAATTATCCTAAAAATCTAAAGATTATGTTTTAGCAGTTTTCTATGAAGATAAGGAATCATTGTAGCTGGACTTTATTTCTAAAAAAACATGAATTTGACATTGTTTTTGTTGATTGACCAGTATTATGTCCTTAAAATATTCTTATTGATTCAAATATTCTGAATATAGACAAGAAAAAGAAATGCAAAATATCTGCCTAGATGTTTTTAAATTGTTGCCAATTAAGCTTTTCCTAAAATATCCATCCAGTTTTGCATAGTTTCAAGGACTAACAAACCAGATATAATATTGTAAGCAGGTTCCTCTAAAAATGTAACAAAAAAGAAAATGATTCCCGTGTGTTTATCTAAGAGTAGAAAAAACCTTGATCTCTGGGGTGCATTGCTGTTTAATAGGTACAGCTTAGAAATGCAGTTCTGTTACATTTTAAAACTCTGCTATGTATAAAATCCGGAATTTTTATTAAGATCTTAATTACATTCAAGATCTTTGTTCATTGTATTTGTGTTGATAACTTATCATTGTTCATTTTCAGTGCACAATGTGTAGAAGTCTCAAACCTTCGCTAGGTGAAGATATTTTCAAACTTCAAGATGGAGCTAGTGCTCTTCCAGCGTCCAATGACAGTGGTGAGATATTTAATTTTAAAATAGTTCTAAAAATTAGCATGTGCTATATATCTATATAGAACATACTACATATATTCAACTCAGTTTTAGTTGCAGTACTAAATGATGGCCCAAATTTCTTTATTTTAATGGTTTCATTGTGTCAGATTTTAATCACTCCTACTTTATGTGAAATAAACCAATGAAACTCACAAGCCAATAATTCTATTGCCGAAGCAAAGAAATAACAGTCTTATTCAAAACACTTTGACAATACTGTGTTGTCAAATTACCAGCTTTGTCTTTTTTAACATATAGGATGTCAAAAGTAAATAAGGAGTAAGAGCTATCAGTTATTTAAACGACTGTGAGGCAATAGGTATATAATATTATGCCAAGACACGGCCTGCTTGTAGCTTAAGCAGGATGAAAATGGATACCTTATATAAGAGCACAATGACAATATGCTCCATGGAAAAGGAAAAGCACATTTTTTTATGCTTGCACACTCATGCCAGGCCATGAAACTTATAAATAATAGTATGCACACAACGCTACTGCCAAATGTCCATTTTTTAAATAACTTGTGGAGACAAACACATTGTACTTAAGACACTGACCCTTCGTGTGAGTACTGGTGCAATGATAGCCATTTGTACATGTAGAAAAGGTGTTCAATTCATTTTGTGAATATTTTTGCAGATTGAAAAGTATAGTGAAATTCTACATTCATTCTGTTATAACTACTGCATTGGTTGTCCTTCTCAAGGACTTAAAATTGAGAGATATGTATATATAAACGTTGTAATATTTTATTAAGCATTAACTGGTATTAGTGCATTGTTGCGCAGAAGAAATAATTGTAGAAACAGTTAATTTAATTGCAAAAGGTTGAAAGCACATTTATTATTTTGCTCATAATGAATATATTTATAGAAATTGTATGATACATAAAAGAAAAATAGGAATGATATTTTGTGGAATCCAGAAATGCTCTTTCAAATACATTTATCAGTACAACACGCCCGCCACTCACTTTAAGCTAATTGTACTATGCTTATCAATTTGGTGCAAGTGCATATAATAACTTGATAAAGTTTTATTGCAATCGGATGAACGCTATGGCACTGCATGAAATATGATCAAACAAATATTGATTTTTGTACATTCGATCAGGTATCAGGACTTTAATCATAATTTCTTGAACAGGTGCTGAAGCAGTTGTGGAGCGTCTAAAGCCATTGAGGATATCATCCCCACAGGGCCAACCTAGTGCATCTTCTATATCCAAATGGTCTTGTCCTGTTAGTAGCTGTAGTTTAATTTTCTAGTGCTTTGATAAAACATGAGAAATTATTAGCTCGTAGAATAGGATACTGGATTTTAAAATAAAAACATAGTATTTTGAATGAGCTATAAAGTGCCCTTGATGTAGTTGGAAAATTAAGTCATTGGAAATTTTTGCTTATTTTGTATGATTTTGCATTTTTTTTAATGATCCTTGGACAGATATTACTGTTTGGTAATGCTCTTTTTGTCTGATGGACAATTCAAAATATTCATACCTTTTTTGTAATCACTTACAATTAATATAACAAATTTCACACTATTTGAATTATAAAAGGGAGTAAACAAATAAATGTTCAAATACAATATTGGTTTAATTATTTTTTGTAATTTTTCAACAGACTTGTACATATGAGAACTGGCCAAAAACATTGAAGTGTGCTATGTGCAGTACCTCCAATCCAGTGCCCTCTGCAGCCGCGCCTGAGAGACCACATCGAAATATTATAGGTGAGATTAGTATGAATGACCAGAAAAACATGATTCATATGTTAAATTCTTACCAAAAAGAGTTATGTTTTTAACAGTGGTGTGCTTCAAACTATCATTTGAAATATTTAACTATTCACTGTTGAATTTACAAGTTAAACACATTAAAATTTCATTGTTTTAACTTAACAATTGCCAGTTAACTAAGGTGATACTAAAGATATTGGCATTTATCACATTATATTAATGCCACAAAAGTCAATAACTATTATTACTGATATTTATACATGTTTAGTTTTTAACTTTAACAGTTAGTAGTAAATTATTGCAAATGAGAGTTTGAAACACACCACTATCAGTGAATAGTAATGTAGGTAAATTAAGGTTCCAATTAATTGTTTTAACATATGTGCGATCCCAGTTGACTGTAATCTATGCACCATCCCTAATTACTGGAATACCTTTTATTACACTTACATTTGTGGTCCTTCTCTATTTTCACTTTCATATGAATATCATATTAATTTAGTTCAATGAGCTTATTTCCATTGTGTCTTTGCTCTTCACTTTTATTCTGTGTTTAAACATTTATTATGCATATTTTTCTTTTCAATTTTAATTTTGTAAATGTATTAATTTTATGACTTATTTGATAATTTTTGATATTTTTATTAACATACCTCATATTAGGTCGGGGAAAAATTTTTTTTTTCTTATTTTATAAGTAAAAGTTGCAAAAAAATCTTTTTGGTTGTGCTGTTTCTATCTGGCTAGTTTTGATACCATTAAATAGATGACATTTTATAAAAAGAAAAAATGCTGTCTCCCATTTTTTTATTGTTCTTCTGTCCACCAAAGTGAGTGAATCTAACATAGAAACTCTTTTGAAGTTTTATTACAAAAAAAAAAGAAAAATACAACATAAGCCGCGAAAAAAGTTTGTGACGTTTGTGATCTAATGCAGTGTGGGTAAGAGTAGTACAAAAGTGGTTCAAGCATTTTCAGTCTGGTAATTTTGATGCCAAAGATGAACTTTGCTCTGATTGACTTGTTACAGATAAAGTCAATGCCATTTTAGAAAAATAGAGCAAGATCGGCATATTAGTTCTTACGACATAGTTGAAGAGCTGGGATTTGACCACAAAACAATTCCCCATTGAAAAAAGCTGAATATACAAAAAAGCTCAATACTCGAGTCCTACACTAGTTCACTGAAATGTAATGAATTGTGTAGTCATTTGAGATGTTCTACTGAAACACAATAAAACCAAACTGTTTTTGAAAAGATTTATCACTGGGATGAAAAATGGATTACCTATGATAAGAACATGCAAAAAAAAAACCATGGTCCAAAGGCAAGCAGAGTCCACAGACTATAACAAAACCCAGTCTAAAAATTGCAATACAATTAAAAATAAATAAAGTATAATGAAAAATTGTCTTGAAGCTGTATATAAAATATGGAAAAACTTTTCCTCGACCTTATATATATTTCTACTTAATCTTAGTTATCCTTACAGGATTATTCTTTTTAAATTCTTTGCCATAAAATCCTTTTCATTTTAAATTATTCACTTAATAGTATAAATCTTTCAAAAATATTTATTTTATACACAACACTTGTATGGAATAATAGTTTACAGACCTGGCAAACATACTAATAGTGTTAATTTCCCGACGTGTTATGTCCACCGCGTGAATTTTTGTAGCACTACGCATTAACTTGTCTCATGAATTACATTCAAATTTGATTACGCCAAATCAATTATTGCATTTGATATTTATTTTACAATCTGATGATTAAATTTTTTTTCTGCTCATTCTTTTTGTTTAAAAAGATTTGTTAAGCGATAAAAATTGACTTTTTTATTGTTTTATGGGATCTATCTGTACAAAACAGTAGCACTCAGTGTGTCTATTCATTAAAGGTATGTATGAAAAATGGAAAGGGGATTATAAAAGAAAGGTAATATAAGAAAAAACAATATTTTTTTAATTTTTAATCTATCTGTTTGCGCATATCTCTGAAATAAGTGATAGGATTTTGATCTGGTTTTCATGGGTAGATAAAGTTTGGCTTGGAGCAGACTGTAGGCTTTATTTTATTTAAATGAGATGTCAGGAAAAAAGTTATTCACATTTAAATTTCTAACCTGATAAGTTACAAGGCAAATAATAATTACTAGCGTCAAAGGCCTTTAAACGTCGAACTTCAGGTAATAGGAACTAACAACAATGTGCGAAAGGAAAAAACCTATACTCGATCTCCAGATCATGATGCTCTACTCATTGCAACATATTCAAGAGCAGGGGAGGGGTTGGAGTGGGAGTGGATTGGTGAATGAGGAAGGTGGTTGAGTTGCAATAGAAACTTTATGTGACATACCAAATTCCACGCAACCGAAGCCGTTTGTGGAATGCTTGTTTTAAAATAATTCCATGTTGATTTTCATGTTTTTAGCATTTCCAAAAGAGGCTGATGTTAACAATTGTTTATATCGCATCTTTATATTTCAATTTATATTATACTATTACTCTTATCATATATCATAATAATATTTGAGATCATAATAATAGGTATAACACATATAGTTTAACAATATTGAATAAACTATATTGTAGAGAGTACTTGTGTGTAAGTCGAGAAAAAATATTTTCGAATTCCTATTTTGAGTGAGAAATATTTTTATAATGCTACTAGTTTTTTCCCACAGCTCTACTCGCTTAGATCTGAAAAGAATTCCTTCTCATACTACACTCCATCATGAAATCAAGATCTCGATCGCTATCCTGTTCTCAATTCTGATCCCATTCCTGCTCTTCAGGAATTTCTTTCGTTCTGGATTTCTGTCATTGTTCTGATTTTAATTCCGACTCTGTTTTTGATCTATGGTGATTCTGATTCCACTCTCGATCCTGATCTCGCTTTACATTTTAATCTCACTAATGCTTACCAATCTGATCACTGTCCCGATCTTGATTCTAATTTTGTTTCCAAACTCGATTTTGATCTTGGTCTCATTTTTTACTTTGATCCTATTCTTGGCTATCAATTTTATTTCTCATCCTATATGCAATTTACATTCTGCTACTGGTCACGGTTGTGATTTGAACAAAATCATAACAAACGCTAGTAGAATCAAAATTAAATTTGGGCTATATTACTCGAGGATAGTGTAGCTTTCTATGAGTGAAAAATTTTTAGAATCTTTGGCGGCAGAAGTATGAAAATTAAGTCAAGTTTTGTTATCAAAAGCTCCGGTTCGCACATACAATTTATTGCAATATATTATAGTAACCAAATAAATGGTTTAAGAATGCAAAAAAAACAGAAAATACCTTAACATAGCTGTTTATATTTACCATAAAATATTTCATCCCTGATTTCACTCTATTAGAACTATTTTTCTAAAAATGATGTGTTATTTTCCATTTGTAATAATCAGCTTAAATATAAGTTTTGACATAAATACCTTCAGCAGTTTCAATTTTCCATACAAAATTTCATCACCTATTTTTTTAAAGTTTATTAAAAAAATCTATACATGTGGTATTACTTAATTTCTAAAGTAACTAAAATGTTAAGTTTGACATCCGTAGCTTTAACAGTTTCGATTTTCCATACAACAGTTATTCACCTTTTTCACCTCCTTAGGTGAAGCAAAAATCTCACTACAAAATTACAAGTCTCACACCCAATAGTTTGTGCTGTGTATTGATATATCAGTCAGTCGGTTAACTTTATATATATATATATAGATCATTCTAGTTTCTCTGAATAATTTATTTTTATAGGGTTTAATTGTTACAGTAATTGTTTCTAAATTTTGTAGGTATAAATGACATCTGCAATAATCAAAACGAGTTGCACGACATCGATAACAGCGGTCGGCGGTCCAAGAGGCGGAACACGGACTGGTTATGGCTACAGGCGTGTTTGGGTTAGATTACTTAAATGCACAGTAAAATAATTAGCACATTGACGAATATAGTCTCTAAAATATCTATAATCCGAAATATCTTTAAATTTCTAACATGTATAAAGTATTAATATTTTATTATTAACCTATATATTATAGAATAATTGGTCATCTGTCTAAAACTATTTCTTCTCTTTCATTTTGTTTTTAGTATGACCGTTAAATTTAAAATCTAGCTTAACAGGTAGTCTTCTATGCCTGATGCCGCATAATGTCAGTCACTACTAAATTTTGTCTGTATCTTTGCTCCTTTGTGAATATTATAGGATAAATTCATTTATTTTTTATGTCAATTTCATTCCAATTGCTCGCTCTTAATTATAACGCTGATCGCGATCTTGATATCAGTGCTAGATTTGAATTTGACATTGGCTTTGATCTGTGTTTTTCTCTTGACTTCAATCTCTTTGGTTCTAAGTTCCACGTCTTTTATCTAGGATTTTCATCTTCAATTTCAATACAAATTTCAATTGTGATCTCAATCCCAATATCAAAACTAGTTAATTATTGGTTTCAACCTTGGTATAACTATAGGTTGCAATACTAATATTGACTTTGGTGCCACTCTTATTCTAAGACCCCTTTGTGTTCTGTTTTCAGACATTACCTCATGCAAACATCAACATAAAAAGCACTATCCTTAAGAGATCTCGAAAAAATGTGTCTCTAATCAATAGTATTATGAAGATTGTTTGTTTTAATTTCAAATTAAATATAAAATATCTTTCGAATTCAATCATCCATCCCTTATTCTATATCCTTCGCATCTTACTTTCTAAAAATGGTAATACAGGTATTTTATAAAACTTAAAACTACTATTTTAAATTTAATTTTAAGCTCCACAGTCAAATGTACCATATATATAACCCAACTCATGGTGCATCTCATTTATTCAAATACTTTTAGCCCTTTATCATTTATTGTTTTAATGAATTTCTGTTAGGGGTGGATTCAGGGGGATCATGATCACCCCTGCTGGGTCTTGTCTCACTATTGTAATCGAATTAGAGCCTCTCCCGGCTGAACTTCGACGATGTGATCTCCGCTGAATTTGAAGCCTAACTGCGCCCATGATTAATATATTATTTTAATGAAGGAAAAAGCTAGAAAATATTGTTCTTTGTCCCTTTAAAAATAAAATAACATTGAATTCTTTTCATAAACTTAACTTCTCTCATTAGTTTATTTTTTTTTAATTTTTTAGATTTACATCAAAACCAATATATTCTTCATTTTTTAAATTCCATTCCTTCATCAACTTTTAAAGATTTTAAACTATGAGTGTGTGTAAAATTCGTTTGTGACATATTATAGTACAAAAACTCATTAATTTATTTAAAATACAGTAAAACGCAATGTTTGGTATATACATGTTTCAGGCGTCGTGGAAGGTGACCGTTCATGTGTGGAAGCGTACCTGGCTAGCGGCGGAGACCCTGCGCGTGCCCTCACCGCTGCCGAAGTGCAGTTGCTGAACCGCGCCTCGGCCTTTGACGCGGGTCATACGCTCGTGCACTTAGCCATAAGGTATAATCGGGTAAAATTGATGGTTTATTGAGTAATTGTAAAGGAACAAGGATTTACTGTGTCCTTAAATTTTATGTTATTGGTTTTTCAGTGCTACAAAGTCAATATAACTAAAAATATATTCAGTTATAAAGATTATTCGTCTTCTTTTATTACATATATGATTGTTTTTATGCTAATATTAATAGTAAAATAAAATAATGAAGTTTAACGGTATGTTTTATGATAAATTGTTTATAATATGTACAAATTTATAATCTAGATAGGAGCTAGTATTTTTTAAAATTAAATTTACTAGTCTTAGTCTTTAAAGAACTAAATATCCCATTGCATTCCATCATCAATTAAAGCATGACTGATGATTTAATGACCATAAACATGTAGACCTTTGATTAATTTTTTATCATTTGTGTACGACCTTAAATTAACTGATGCATCAATTCATTTCAGGTTTCAAAGAGAAGACATCCTATCATCTCTGCTCTCAAGGATATCAGGAGGTGGTTCAGGTGTCAAAAGAGCACCCTCATATATTGGTAAATATATTACAATATATTTTTGAGATGATTGATCTTTTTTTTTATATTAATGATTATATATGGTACTGCATGTTCACAGCGCCAGACTTGGCTAAGGCGATAAGGAGACACATAGCAAGTTTGATTCGCACCAAGAAGGGCAGTTTCGCGTGTCGGTACATCACCGAATTCTGTACATTCTCATTACCTGCAGGTGTATTTTTTAATTAAGATTGTGTAGTATGTATTAAATACAAAATGTTCAAAGTAAATATTTGAATTTAATACATCATAAAACGCACAATAACTTTTTATTCTTTGCTATCAGTGTTAATATTCTAATTCTATAAAAGGAGCTAATTAATGTTATGTTAATTTTGTGCTCATATAATTTACTAGCTTTTGCACGTGGCTCCACCTGCGTAGACATAAAATGATGATATTTTGTTTGTGTATAATTTGCATAAAGTCCAGGTGAATGTCTATATCCTGAAAAGAGTAGTTATGCCAAATTTCAAATCAATCTGACCTATAGTTTGGAGATCTCATGATGAATGTGTTAGTCAGTGGTATTTCACTTATATATATACATAGGTCAACAAAATGTAGACTATATGAAGAGACATGGATTTTCGAAAGTGAAAATGAAAACAGTAACTTAATAATAGAAAGTTAAAACATTACTGATAACAAAGAGTACATACTTCCCAAAATCTCTTATTTCTCTACCAAAAAAATCAAATGTTCATTTTAAATGGTAAAGATGAACTTACTTGTATGGCTAAACAAACATTTTGACTAAATTATTCTCCATTTTTCCTAAATTTCATGAATTTTTTTCTAAGTAAATTCATGAAATTTAACAAAATACATTTTTCTAAGTCACCCCCCGTGCAAATCCCTCCCATTCTTTTTTGTAAATTTCAGTTATATAAATTTACATATTGATATTCATTACAGTATGTTAAGGAATTTGTAAGATTGTTGCATTCTATTATGGTAGACATTATAAAACTGAAAAATAGTTTAGAATATTCTATTGTGTGAGGTGTTAATTCATGGAGATTCGTAATTAGACGCTTGCCTGCGACATGTGTTTAGATGCATGCATGCAACTCACTGGTATTCCTCTAATCTGTTCTTCCACTACAAATTGCACCCAATGAAATGAATATTTGGTTTGAGAGAATTGACAGATATCAAACACCTAAGCATATGTTAACATTTTCTTTATCTTAGTCCGCTAAACAGTTAAAATATAAATTCTATGCAAATTTTGTGCGAAATCGAAAAACCAAACAGTCACATTTACTAAGGTGTCAGAAGTATTGAAACTACCAACAGATGTGTCCTCAAACCACCTCTTTTGACAACTGTCCATGCAATGGCCAATAGGTCAAAAGGTGACAGAAGTCCCTCTACCAACGCTCACAGACAATCACTAATAAACATGTTTGTTGATTGTCATAGACTAACCATCACCAAACCATTTCTCAAATTGTCACAGGCAAGTGTCCAACAATACAGATTTGTAAATATTAATTTAGTAATTAAGTATATTATTATCTTTATCTTTTGAAATTTCAAAAGATTCCAAAATAATTAAATGCACTATTTGCTTTGTTGTTGTAAAGAGTGAAATATGTTCATTGTATCTTGTTTCAAAATAATGTCCAGTTTGTCCTGTATAGATTTAAATTTGTTGTTAATCTGTAAATTTTTAACTTTTTATTTCTATGCAATTTATTTTTATTATTACAAAAAATTTTAATATTGTTATCTGTTTTAAAGGCTGTATAAATATTAGGTTCTTTAATATTTTTAAAATTTTATCTGAAATTGGTTCATAATATGTTAAGTTAGCTATATATTCCGTTTGATTTTTCTTTTGTACTGGATATTACATTCTTCACAATAATATTTTCTTTTCTTATTAATGAGTCTATCAAGCATGTCTATTAATGATTCTTTGACTGCTGGTCACAATTATTGTAGGGGTTTTTGTCCCCTTTTCATGTACTCAAGTAGGTGGCTAGGGGCGCATCTGTTGGTAGTATTGATAATCGTCACCCTAGTAGATGCGACTTATTTGGCTTTTGATAAGTTGAATTCATGTCAGCATATTTTGTACACACAGAAATCGAAGAGTTACCAGCAGCAATACAGGAGCAGTTATTTTCTGAATTGCTGGATCGCGACGCGCAACAGACTCTCGAGGCTGAACCGGCGCTCATCAACTGGAGCCTCGAACTTACTATGAGACTTGGTAACAACAATTGTATTAAATTTGGTTGCTTGATGACGGAACTAGAGTACACTGAAAATTTTAATTGGTTGAATCGGTGGTACTACAAAATTTTAAAATTTTAAAGTTACCTCTTCGACCAATTAAAATTTTTAAAGGCGAAAATAATAAAAAAAACTGTAAACGTTTCTATCTTGATTCTAAATATGTGCAGGTCACTTTGATAATCACGAAAAAAGACGTTAATGCATAAAATATTTATAAGGTCAACATCTTCTCTATCTTTTATACATCATATTATTGTCACAATCTATATATAACTTAAAGTATTTTTTACAAATTTCCAAGAAAATGAAAAAAACTTAAATGACTTAATAACGTCATGTAACTTGTTTCTAGCTGCATCACCTTGTATTATTCACTCCCGAAGCAAACATAGGGGTGTTATATAAATTTGATGTACCTGTGCGTCTATCTGTGGCATCATAGCTCCTAAACGACAACCCTTTTATGATTTTGTATTTTTTGTTACAAAAATGACTTAATCGGGAATGTTCTTAGCTATGATTAAAAAAAATCTGTTCAGTTACTTGAAGATTATCAGCCCTTTTGTAGTTGAATGGAGGAGCATCACCTGGGACTTGCAGGATACCCTACTCCTCCAACAATTTATACTAGAAATATTGTGTTTTGGCTCATTGGAATGGTCGCAGTGTATATATCATAGGTAGCTCGTGGCTCCGCCCGTAGAATTTGTTTATTTTGATTGAATTTTTGCATCGTTCGAACACGCTCTCGATTCTGATCCCGATCTCGCTCTCAATACTAATCTGTTTCTATCAATTTCGAGCGTGGTTTCGTTTTGATTTCGAACCCAGTCTTTATCTAACTATATTTCTCTTCTGGTTCATCAATGTCTGGGTGTTGAATATAATAATGCATTATAGTGTACAATTCGGAAGGCGGACTTACAAATGTGAGAGATGGTTTAAAAAAATCAAGTTAATTTTGATTTTGAACCCGGTCTTGATCTAAGTACATTCCTATTCTGGTCCATGTCTGGACATTGAATATAATGTAATTCTGAGTGCAGACTTGGCTGTCAAAAGGTTAAATATTAAATTATTTTTAAACAATAAAGTACAATACTCAGTACAATATTAAAGTATTGAAATCATCCTTCACAGTCTTTGCTATTCTGCTAAAGCTGGTCTATCGGATTTTAAACAGTTTTCGTTAGTTGAGTTCATAAATAGCAAAACCTTGCAAGTTTTTTATTTGCAATTTTAGGCCACGTAAACTTTGCCCTGTTTGCATACACATAAGCTTTTTGTACTTTTGGCAATTTATGGATATTTGTCGATAATAGCGCGTCTACAAGTAATATGTAAAGTTTGAAAAGCATTAAATAAAACTTAAGTTAAAAATTAAAAAAAAAACTGACAAATTTTACTTCTAAAGAGTAAAGAATACTATGTATTGTCTTTTAATATAAGTAGCGGGAATATTTTGATCCACGCAGCGTCGTGTCGGGAGACCGCTATGTTAATATGTAAAATGACAAAATACAACTAAACATTATGAATTTTAAAGATAAGAAATCTATCTAAGCAACATAAGTAAATATTAAATTATTAGTATCAGATTGTTGACTCAAAGTATTAATTAATTAATTAAGATTTAGCAGTCCCCCACCATGACGACGCTCGGACCAAAATATTACCTACTATTTATATTAAATTAAAAGATCCCATACATATTGCTTTTTTTACTTTTTATAAATATTGTTCATGTCAGAGATTTTTTTAATTGAAATTTTTAATTTAATTTTATATAATGTGAATTATGTTACCTGATATTCTGTGACTCTTGTGTTCCAATTATCTCCAAAGGCAGTAGAGCTATTTCTTCTCTTGTTTTGATCACTGTTAATATGAATTTGTTGTCACAAAATAATACGATTGTTTCATTTTAAGAACGCACACAAATGGCATTATTTGGAAGATACTGAGATAATAAGTTTTTTTTTTTATATTATAACAAAATAAATATAAAGAGATTTTTCTTTTATATAACAGCATAAGTGTTTGCTATATGGCAAAGTAAAATATATGGGCACCTTTATGTGGTGTCTTTGGTTCCAATAAAATTTCTTTCGCTATATGTAAATATATTTTAAGAATTGAATAATAATAATAATAATAATGAAATCAATTAAAATGTTTGAAAGTTATGAAATAAATTATAATAATATAACTGAATAAAAAGTAAGAAATATTTTCAAGTTGTAAAAAAAACATATTTTTTTATTAATTATTAATATTCTGAAAAAGCTCTAAACAGTGTCATCTGTTCTATTTATTAAAGACTGTTAAGTTCATGCAGAATTATTTAATTTGCACAATTATGTAATTATAAAATCAACAATAGGTGTCACTTTTACATATTTGTATAAGTATTCATTTATTGAAAGTTTTAAATAAAAATACTCTCTAGAACTGAAATACTTCAAAAGTTTCATTCAATATTTTAAGTAAAAAAGGGAATTATAAATTATATACAATCACATTGAAATAAATAACAACTTTTGAAGGTAATTAAAAGTAAAATAACCAAAAAGAATGAAGGAATGGTAATAAAATATAACAAAAAAAAAAAAAATAATTAATATTTTATTATAGATTATCATGAAAAGGATGCAACACCAAAAACATCAACATCACGCGGTGTTCCCTTATAGTCACCCATCCAAGTACTGACCGCGACCGACGCTGCTTAACTTCGGTGATCGGACGACATATGTAGCGTGAAATGAACATTGTCAAAGAAATTTATGAAAATGTTAACTAAATTAACAGTGATCAGCATTTTTCGTCGCGGTTAAACTTTATTCGTTTAGCTCCCATCCCGCCGAGCGCCCGAGTTTAACGTGCGATGAGGAACTTCGTTTCTGTTACAGTTAAAGAATTTGAAATTACAATTCTATGTAATAATTCTTAATAGAAAATCTAATTGTTGTCTAGTTACTCTTGTATTTTTTTTTAATTTATTTGACACTATGACATGTTACAAAATGTAGCTTCAAAACTAAAAAATATTAGGATTATTTTGTATATTCATCAATTGACTTCAACAAATTGGAATCATATTGTACCCTCTTTTTCGACGCATAAGAAAGTTTTGGATTTAAATGAGAAAAACATTAAAAATTACTAATTACAAACCACGCGTGCAATCATAACTAAAAGTTCTTACATGCGGATTATTCACTATACGCGCGCGCATTTGTTTACTATGCAGCGCACGCAAAATGATAATTAATTTGCCACCTTCACTCGATTTTGTAGGATCTCGATTGTACGCGCTGTGGAATCGGTCGGCCGGGGACTGCCTACTGGACGCAGTGTCGCAGGCGGCCTATGGCGTCTTTGACCGCGACAACACGCTACGTCGCGCGCTCGCCGATACGTTACATCATGCGAGTCGAAGGTATTTATTATAACAATATAATATGCAAATGTAAGTGCAGGCTTAATTGCCTGTCAAATTCAAGGAAAAGTGGTTAACACAAGTAATTTTATGCCCCACTTTTTTCCACATCAACAATTTATATGAATTAATATTTCGTATTTATATTCACTTTCAAAATATTTTTCTTGAATGAGACGTTTTGTTGATCGGAATCTCGAAAATATATTCATGTTTGGGGACCAGGAAAAGTAGATAAATTCCACTACGATCCCTTCTCTTGCGTCCCTCAGAGAGCAAGAATCTATAAGTTGCTTCTAGTTGTCCTATATTCTTAGAATTATGCTTATGTTTATTGAATCGATGAGAATGTAATGAAATAAATATATGACCTCTTTGGCGAGCCTTGGCTTATATATTCGAAAATAATCCGAATTCTTAGATAGGAATATAGTGTATTAATAAATAAATATCTTCTGTAATAAAAAGGTTTAAAAGATAAGAAGTATAGACAGTCAATTATAGAAGACGAGCCACCACACCTAAGTTTGTTCAAAAAAATTAAAATTAATGTAGAAATATATTTAGTTGTTACTTTAAAAGCAGAGTGATTTAGTAAATTTTATTTAATGAAAAGCATGCAATTTTATTTAATGAAAACATGCTATCTATACACAGATACATTTCTTTCCTACTTTATAATAGTTTGAATAAAATAGAGTGTTTATATTATTGAAGTTTCTATGAACGGTGGCACGCGTGGGAGTGTCTACAAGCGACTTTGCTACAATACACGCCTGAGGAATCGCAGCTGCGCAGCGAGTGGGCGCGCCTTGTCGCCGCCGCCGCCATGCCCGGCACGCCCCTCCACCAGGTGATTGGTACTCTTAGGAAATATTAATAGAACTATGCTTTTGTTTGAAAACCAATATCACCAGCTGAATGTATCACATCGCTGAGAATTTAGGTAAATCGATGCAAATTAGTTCATTTATTATCTTAATTGAAAAGAACTTATTTTCAAATCATAACACCTCGCATACATTGCTCAGAAGGGTGGATGCGTAGTACAGATCTCCATTTCATGCGATTCTTACATACTGCTTTGTATTGTGGACATTCATTAACAATTCCATATAAGTAAGTTAATCGGTTTTGGGAATTTAAAATTTGGCTATTTGATGTGCCCATTCTATTAGAATTTTTAAGACCTGGGTATAATACCCAGTTTGTGTTGGGTCAGGCATGACTAAATTGATTGATGTTGACAAATTTGATGCAAGTTGTCTTAAGTGTGATCTGTACAAATGTTTGTTTTTTTTATTGTCACTACTTTTGATTAACAAATAAACTGGACTAACACTAAAGTATTCAATGCTATAAAGTTGTATTTTACGCAATAGATGTGACTATTGGTTTATGACTATAATCGCGATCGGGATGGAAATTGGGATAGATATTGACATGGGGATCTCAAAAAAAAAGTGCCTTTCTGTTGCCTTTCTACTCTTATGTGTTTAGATTTCATTGCATATTACTTATTTTGAAATGGGGTGAAAATAAAGATAAATATGTTGTGTTCCATTAATGCTGTTGAAAGGTCAAATATCATTTATGAGAAATTGTATATAGAATGTGTTGCTTAATTTCACTTAGGTCTAATTAAATTGTTTTAATAGTTACTATGTCATATGCTTATATGATGGGATTGAGTTTAAATAATTGTAATAGATTTGTGTTCTTTTTATTTTATTTTTTAAAGCTTTGGATACCAATTATTCAATACCTGACGAAACGTTATTTGTTAAAAGATAATAAAAATTAAAAATAATTTCAGGATACATAATATCTACATGACAAGTAAAATAATGATATTTTAATATAAATTCATAATATCTTTATTTCATTTGTAATAAAATAACACTTGAAATACGTCGTAATGTTTTAAAAATTTACAATATTTTAAAAATTTATCATCTGTTCGTTAGCCAATTATTCTAGGATAGTCCTTTAAGAAGTCGAGCTGGTTATGTCCATAAACATTTATCCTTTGAATATTCAGAAATGATTAATATTCTTTTTTTTTTTGACAAAGTGATTGCTTGGAAACATCTTAAATTTGTATAAGGGTCAGTTTTTTATTCTCAGGGAATGTATTGAACATGTGCTGAATCTTCTAAATTAATTTGTAACCTTATGTAGTCAGTTAACATGTAAATACAGGTTATTTTCATTTCTCATGTTGAAAGCATATCAAATCCCATTTTTTTTAAATCTCTTCTTATATTTTCATTATGGAACCTATTCTTACTATTTTAGACCTATTTTCACTATGCAAGTGCGACTCGCATTTGACTGGTTTTTAAGATGAAATGTGTCGCATTTTTGTCATTTTAGTTACACGTGTTTGCGCTGGCGCACGTGATGCGGCGGCCCATCATCGTGTACGGCGTCAACATCGTTAACTCGTTCAGGGGCGAGGCCATCGGTTACGCACGGTTTCAAGGTGACGGACTCTTCTGTTTCATGTCTTATATAAGCCAAACAGACGTTTTAAATTCATAAAAGAAAACTTTTGCATATGAAAGTAGTCATTCGAGAAAGAAATTGCCTACTTCATTTGTACTTTCATGATTTGGTGTAATTAGAAAGTTTGATTACATTGAAAAAAATTGTATATTCCCTAAAATAACATTTTATATAGTGGATGTTTACCATCTTGTTTTTTTGTAATACGATTATTCTATATGTGAGAGTTGCAGAAGTCGCAATTGAAGTAAAAACTACTTTAAGCACGTTAGGTGATTTTCCAATGTAAAATCTTGTGAGTTTACCTCACTAGAGTTCGTGTTACCGACATGCTCGTGTTAAGTGTATATGTTAAAATTTTTTGTACATGTTAATTATATTTTTACATTTAATTTAATTATAATTTTATGTTTGATTTGTTTAAATTGAAATGCTTAATTTTGAAATTTAAACCTGAATATGCATATAAACTTTTATTTCAAATTTACTACACTGCACAGCCCATCAGCCCCGATTAATAAATAAAATGTGTAAAGATGTATGTGATTGTTACTCAATGTGCTGAAAAATGTGAAAACCACACTATTTTTTTGATTTTTACTCATAAATTATAAAATATTTTAATTTCTTACATTACAAATAATTCAAAAATCCCAAAAAAGAAAAACTATGCTTTAATTTTAGCTTTAAGATAAAGTTGAACCGCGAAAGCAAGTGTTAAAATTTTGATTACTCCTCAAAACATTAACAAAATGAAGTGTGGTGTGACATGGCAGGTGTGTACCTGCCGCTTTTGTGGGAGCCAGAGTTTTGCTCGAAGTCGCCGCTGTGCGTCGGCTACACTCGCGGCCACTTCTCGGCGCTGGTGCCCTGCGAGCCGGATACCGCTCACCGCACGCCTTACATTTGCAGGTTTGCCTCGACAATCTTATTTTTCTTTTATTTATAAAGTGGCACATACGTTTCTCGCATCACCTATATCCATAAGTCGTTCCATGCAAGCTCGTCGGTTTCGGCTGCTTAATATTTGGTCGTTATTTAATGTGCCATCGCTTTAATCTGCATAATATTTTCTAGAGCGTCCGTTGGCTGACTATTATCCATCTTGAGATAATATTAAAGGTACAAGTTGAAGCATTTATTAATCGATTTCGCAGAAAGATGTTATTATACACAGAGTGAATTTTATTTTATTATACAGTTGAATTTATAACATTTTTGGAATTACACTTCATTTATTTATTGTTGCAAATCAATTACATAACAATAGTATGCGAATGATTTTAGTAAGCTATGTAATTTAAAGAATGATATTTGAGCTTAAAAAACTCAATCTAATAGTAAGTTGCCATTTTTTATTATTTATATTTTGAAAAAAAAAAAAATATTGTTATTTCATTGTATACGAATCAATGGTGTCGAAGTATGAGTGTATTAATTTTTTTTATGTTACAATTTATTGCCAATAATTTATTGTTTCATTGTAGAGAACAGCAAGAAGAAAATGAAGAAATGGTATTTCTGCCGCTCACTGATTCTGAAGGAAAATTATTACCAGTACATTTCTTAACCTGTGAAGAAGTAAGTGATATGCTATTTATATTTTCAAAGCAAAGAATGGGATACATGCTTTTTTCCAATGTTTCCTAATAAATTACTATTACTGTTAATAGTTTATTTTCTCTTAATCCATGTTAAAAAAGTATCTCAAGTAACAGACACTAAAATTATTATTATTATGCTATGAGTAAAACTTAGAGTTCTAACAATATTTGTTAATCAGAAATATTATGTAGACCTAGTATTTCTGTTGTCTGCGTACCTAATATAATGATTGGGACACAGCTAAATTTAGAAACAGTAGAATTTTAAACGTATTGGACAGATGTTAAAAGTTATAAAATATAAATAATTAATAAATACAATGAAATGCCTGCCCTTTCATCATTTCTATGATACTCCCTTAATATTTATATAGACAAAACAAAAGATAAGCCATCCACAATATAAACAATTTCATCTTTGTCATGGATATGTATTAAATTATTTATTGTATTCTTATGGCGTTTGTGCATTTGCTCAGATGGGGGAGTGTTGAAGGTGAGGCGGGAGTGGTGCGGCGGTGGGTGTCGACGTGCATGACCGCGGGCGGGCTGCTGGCAGCGCGCCAGCGGCTGCACCCGCGCCCGCTGCTTGTCGCTCAGATGCTCGAGGAGTGGCTTAACCATTATCGTCGGCTCGCGTTAGTTTCACATATATACTTACCTTCGTACAGTCCTAAAGCGATAATTTCAATGCGATTTAAATGCAATTTAGAATATATAGCCAATGCAATTGCTACTAAATATTAATTTAATCTTTTGACGGCCGCAGTCGGATATATCCGACAAACAAAATTGTGATCAAGGGACCAGTGCTAGATATATCAAAATATAACTCTTTTCAGTTTTTTGTTTGTACTTTATTTTCATGTAATTAATGAACAATCAAGACGTATATGATCGTAATGAATGAAATAGTTTTACCAGTACAGAAATTACACTTAGATCTAATCTCAGAAACATCATGATATGATAAAAAAAATCTATTTTCTTCAATGCATATCATTGATTTTATTATGCATTTATAAAGCCAACTTTTCCTTGCAGTATCTAAATTCAATATTATTTTCTGCATTTATAATTGAATTGAATATATTTATGATATTCTTGTACTTTACTTTCAATTTCTTTTTTAAATTCCTTGCAGTTACGTAATATTAATAAGTTGGGTGTTCTGTGCTTTCTTATTATGTAATTAATTTTTGTATTAGGTTCTGATCAGAAAGCATAGGAGGATGTAACAATATGCACGGCAGATGAGAAACATAGAAATTGACGGTTATTGAAAGAATTTGTAATTAAAGAAAACTAATAAATATTGAATTAAATAAATAAAAATATAGAGTTTTTTTTATAACATATGCATATAACTTTTTATATACATATATTTCCTTACAATTTTATCAATAAGGAATATAAAGAAAACAACACTTGTTGAATGATCAAATCATCTGTGATATAAGAAGTCATCAAATGATTTTGACAAAAACTCTGAATTGATTAAGAAAGTCAAATAAAATCATATCTACAATAATAATAGTAATAATAAAAACGTGACTTCATGAGGGGTTGGATTCCCCGACATTGGCTTTCAAAGTAAAAACAAACTAAAGATGAAATTTATTTTTATCAGAATTAGCATCATTGCTATTAGTAAAAGAATTTGTAGAATTTGTATAGTAGTTTATATCAACAGTACAAATACGCGGTCAGAGTTTAGGACAAATGCTAGTAAGTATAATAAAAACGTGCATATTTTAATGAAGTGTTGTGTCTAAATTTCAAATTAATCGACTGAATAATTTGAAATTTAGACAATGCTTTTTCGAGTGTCGTGACCACAGATTTGTACACGGATACTAAGTTTTTAGATCTAACATCGGGATTCGAGATTTAGTAGATCACAATTTCTGTAAATAAAAGCAAATGTCCATTGATCACCATTTAGTTTATAAATGCCTAAACTGCAACTAATATAATGATTTGCTTAGTCAGCAGACGCGGGGCCCGTTCCCTCCGCGGCTGCATCCCGCCGCTGCCGAGTTCTCCAGCGACGCCGACACCGACGAGGAATGAGCGCCTCTCGCCAAGCGGGCTCACGCTTGACACGTGAACCTCAAGCCGATAAGTCTGCCAGATTTGGGACTTATTCTAAACGCTTTAGTGATGTACGGTCGCGTTTGGAGAAATATAGAGGAAATATTGCATAATATTAAAGGTGAAAATTGTCAGGCTAATGTATACCTTAACTGCTCCAAGCTAGATTAATCTTTTACCATGTGTAAGATAATCTGGAATAGTTCCTAAATCACCGTATGCGACCGTTAGCTCCCAGTTTCATTATCTGCAATTTATTGTAACTGCAGCAGTGCCGATAATTACATGAGAATTGACACCAGATAATATTACATACATGTCTCGTTTTTAAAATTTGAATCCATGGCTTGCTTATGTCAAAGTATTGTAATCCATGGCTTGTTTATATAGAAGTAATGCAATTTTATTAGTGTACAAGCAGTGTTCATAGCTTAGTTCGGATATGTTCTTTTTGCTTTTGGTTCTTATACTAATTTTCATTTCTATTCTCAAAAACTAATTATGTAGATGACTCTTGTATCTACATAACTTAGATAAATACTGCTCAATGATAAAATGCCATATCAAGGTGACAGTTATTTTATGAATATTTGTATCTGATATTAATCATTTTTTTTTTGTGTAAAATGATATTGCATACAGTTCATCAGCCCTTTCAAATTTAATCTGTACTTTCAAGTCGAACAGCACTGCTTATATATTACCTTTTAAAGTCAAATTATTCTTTTAGAAGTAACATTGTGAAATAGTGAAGGCTATGTATAAGTTACAATACAATGCATGTTTCCAAACTGTAAGTTCACTGGTTTCATGCAAAATTTCTTGAGTTTCTTGAGGACATTAATATGCCTTTTTCCCTTTATCGACTTTCATCAATATATAAATGTCTTTACATCTTTATATAGTCGGAAAACATAAATATTGTTAATATTTCTATATTGACTCGAATTTGAAAAGTTTTGTAATCAATAAAACTATATATGTATTTAATATTACAAATGTTGTTTGGAAATTCACACAAAGTTTACTTCAACCATGTTGAAAGTGCGAGGAGTTTTTTTTTGCCAGATAGGTGTTATACTAGCTAAACAAGTGTCATTTTTCAACAAAACATGGTCATATTTTAGTGTGGCTTATACATATGTATCAACTAAGCTTCATGTTTGGCAACAACTTAGAGCTCGAGCAATAAAACTACAATCATGTTGTATATAATGCTAATTATAATGGCTGTTAATAATTTCATTTTTACTTGTTTTTTTTTATAATTATCAATAGTTGTGTATTATTAAATTTACATCACATTACAAATAAAAATAAGCAAAAACGGTACACATGAATAATTTCAGTATGTGGCTTGGCTGGCTTATCAACGAAATTTATATAAATAAAGGAATATCTTTCATGTCCATTATACCGGCTCGTTTGTGTTGTTGATTATGAAAAAGAGTGATAATGTTTTAGGAAATTCTTATTGTGTTTTATCTCCATTACTAATTATATAATAATAAGTGATTTCTTAAATGAATAAAATGATTATGAGTAATTCGAATTTTTCAATGGATTACAGAGTTATTTGTGAATTTTTGTATTAAATTATATTTGTGTTAAAAAATTTGAAGGCAAAAGAACCTAAGAAATTTTAAGTAAAATGAAATGATATCATAGATCTCATAAACACCTTAAATTTAGAAACATCAAGTACAACATTTGAAGTGAAAAACACTAATTTTACAAAGCTTTGTATAAGTAGTGATTTGCTTAAAATAATGAATTTCTATTGTTTAAAGAGATTAAAAAAATAAATGTCATTTAATAATAATAATAACATAGAAATTGTATGAAAATAGAACAAATCCCATTGCATATTTGAAAACTAAATTATTATATAGATAACCATTATACTAACTGTATTAGAATCCATCAATTCATCAACATCAGAATCCATCAACATCAATGATTATAAACACATAGCTGGGCTCAATCATATATTATGAAATGCTATATCTTACCTTGTACGTTACATTAATCGTTTCAAGTATGCTCATTTTTTATTGAAGTTTGTTAATAAAAGTGATAAGGAAGTACTATTCTTTGTTTAATGTGAGGTATTAAAATTAAATAATATTAAAACCATAAGACTAAAAAATGTTAGTATTCAGGCTTTGTTTAGATAATTTTTTCATAATCTTAAATAAATTCAAATTGCTTATAAACTTAAACTTGTCATTCATATAAAAATAGATCTGTATTTGATATCACGGAAAATTATTCATTTAATTAAGTCAGCTGTTTTTGTAATATGTCTTTACTAAGCCATTACATATGAAATATACATATTTGATGTTATATATATATAACGTAATTTTAATTATATGAGAAACTAGAAAACATTTTGTTCCATATCGGCAACAGAATCAATTTTGCATATTTTTGTAATTTTTTTTTTGACATAAAATTTCATAAATTTGCTTGTATTATGTAGATACTAATAGGCAGCGGCGGCAGCAACATCAAAGTGCGGCGCTCGCATGCTGCGAGTTATCCTGTTCACTCGCGCGCGGACAAAGTATTCGCTGTCTGTTTTTAAACACCGCGTACGTTTCATCCGCGACCGTGGCCGACGGCATCTAGCATCGCGGCCGACGGTGGCCGTGACCTTAAGTGTGCCGATTCGCGTTGATCTGTCTGTTACTATACTTCAATAATGGCGTATCAATATTCAAACATCGAATATGCGTAAATGGTGCGAAAACTTGCATGCGCAATGACAACGTTTCAAAGCAGTGCGTGTCTGTCGTGAACGGTTCAGAATAAGTATAAATTGGAACACTGTGTTAAGTGCGACCTAGCGTCTCTGCGCTTTTGGACAATTTAGACCTCTGACTTCCATAGATCGAGGCGTAAATCTTATTAATGTTGAACTACAAGAGGACATTTTGAGATTATTTGAGGAAAATCCCTACCAAACCACTATAGTTTTTGGTTGTAGTCAAACTTAAACTATTAAAAAGTAATTTGCGTAAACGTGCTCGATTGTGCATTCAACGAGGCGGAAGGCATTTTGAAAGTTGACTGCAGAATGTTTAAATACTCGAGTAAACAGTGAAATATCGAACTTTTATTATGAATTTTAGATTATCAATATTTGGTATGTTGTAATTTACGGAACATTACCTTTTAACTTACATAACTAGATAGGCAATTCGAAAACTAAAATAAGGATTTAAAAATGTTGTAATCGGTATAGTGGATAATTATAACTATTACCTAGCCAGTGACAGCGGCTGACGAGGACAAGCACCGTCAGCGCGCGGGATGGATAACACGCTTTTGTACAAAAATGGAACCAGTCAATATCATTTATAAATTATGTATAGTTCATATTATAAATTTTAATTATTTCATAAAATAGTTTAAAAAAATATGTTTCCTAGTTGGGGTGTTTCGGTTTTACATTATAATAAAAATTACGTTGTATATATATATAATGATTTCCTGAAATAAGTTATAATTCATTATTTGGGCATGTGTTAGAGATAATCTACGATAACATGGCGCGCCCCTCCATAAAATATCGCAGTTAAATGTATGAGTGAAAGAACAAACAGAGCCCCGCCTAGCCTTGCGCAGATGTGTGCGTGTCGCTAAACTAAAACAAATCTACGGATTTTATGCTCAACTGATTGTGTCGCTAGTTGGCTCATTGTTATAATATAGCTCTGCATAAGCGTACTCTATGAAAAAAATGCGTCCTTACTGTCGCACAGCTGTGTGAATTATGACTAGTCCGACGACTAATTTGGTAAAACTCAAGATGTTGTGAGTAAGGATAGCATAAAATGAATATTTACTTTAAATAAATTAAAATATGTTTATTTCAAAAGTTGAGACATTAAAAATTTCAAACATAAGCGTTATGGGTGCTAGCAATTTGAGCCTGCATCAAAATATGTTATGGTTATGGGAAAGCTTAGTTAAATAAATCGTAATTAAATTTTATTCCGAACTAAAGCAAATCAATGCTCTTTATTAGCACTAGATATAGAATTTTCATCGCTATCATAAAAGCTAGATGTGTCGTTATCAGATTCTGAATCACCTACATAAATAGTAAATTCTTGTTCATCATCATAGTCTTTCCAGTATTTATTTTCTGTCTCTTCGACATGTTGGCAAGTTTTATCCCAAATTGTAACATTAATCATAGCTAAGCGTTCGTTAATTAAATTCAGGATGGACGTATAGTTTTGGTCGATATTTCTGTTTGCTACATAGTTTTTAATACACCCCAAATTTTTCTATTGGGTTTAAGTCTGGGTGGTATGGAGGCAATCTTAAAATATCAATATCATTTTCTTTAGCAATTGCATCTATGGCATAATTTTTAGAGTTGTCCTTATGTTTTAAAATAATGTCGTAAAGTTCTATCTTTTCATATCTTCCGGAATTCAATATTTTTATAGGTAAGCCACCTGCATGTCCGCTTTCTTGCTGTTGGAATTGGGCACTTTTTCCGCAAATGTGTTATGATAAGACGCGTTGTCCATAACGATAACCGATTTTTGGTATATTCGAAGTAATTGAGTTTTAAACCATTTTTGTAATTTTCGTGATTCATGTTGTCATGGTAATCACCTGTTGTTGAACTGGCCTTGTAAATTAAACATGCATTTGGGACAAATCCATTTTGTTGCCAGCATGAACTATAATAATTCTAAGCCCCTTAGAAATTTTTTTGTGCAATAGATCCGTTCTCATTTGCCCATGACTTGTTTTGTACATGTGTAGTGTGTATGTAACTCTCATCTGTATATACAATATTTCTCCCTTCTCTATATTTTCTCAACTGCTTTAAATATTTGTACCTAAGCATTTGTATGTCATGTTTCTCGCTAAGCATTCGGCGATTATCATCAGTATTTATCCATTCATACCCTAAATCAAACAGCAAACGTCGTAAAGTTTCGATACATCCTTTATAATTAATTTTCTCGTTCAATATCTTCTTCAAACTTTTCAGTGTAGGAAATTGCTTATATTCCTTATGAAAATTATTAATAGTCCGTCTTACTACTGCCATATCGAAATTATCGATATCTCGTCTCAAGCATTTGCGAGGTTTCTTCATCTTATGTGGTGATCTCAACACCGCGCCAGTTGAATCACTTTCTCGTTTTGCTTCAAAATTCTTGTAACGGTTCTTTCGCTTACTCCCACAGCTTTTGAAGTGCGCCACCTCGCATCGGTTACGCGCTCCACACCATTTTCAGCTTCGAACTTCATTCGTTGGTACACAGTAGCTATAACTCCTCGAGCCTAAAATAAACAATTTTATTTTAAATATCTACGGCTACAGAACACGTGAGATAAAGCAATAAATAACAAATAAAAGTTTTACCTGACTATGCATTACTTTTTTTCTGGAATTCTCCATGTTATACTTTTTCTGCATTTAGTACTTTCGTATTGTTGACCGACGCGAAAACAATAGCTCGACTGTCTCGGACGATTGCTGGCCCGTTACTAAAGACGAATACTTACAAATACATACACAACGCCTTGTTCCGATATTGTTACTTACACTAATGTAATAAGTTGGAGGGGCGCGCCATGTTATCGTAGATTATCTATACAGCTACATTATAACTACTTTTGATTATTAAAAGATCAGGTAAATTCTTCTTATCTATTATGAATAGACATGGACATTAACTGAATTTTCAATTTAAGATAAAAATTAAGATAAAGAACCATATAATTTTACAGTTACAATAGATAGAAAAGACTACACTCCTTGCATAAGACATGTACCTGTATTTCTTGTCAATCATTTGACAATCCTGATAAAATGTTACAATAAATATAGAAATATTGTCCAAAATACAGTCATTGCATAGTAATTTTTCGGAATAGAAATATGTAAGCAAATATTGTTTTATTAATTTATTGAAATAATGCTAGGCATTGATGCTGCATAAATAGTATTATATGATAGAAAGAAAAAATTAAATTTACATAAATAGTTCGCAAGGTTGAGATTTTTAACAAGCTAATGATCACTATAAACTATATTTCTCAAAAAACGATTGCAGTTCTCGTGATAATCTTGAAATATGAAAGACCATGGTGACATTGTTATTAGTACTTACAGAGTTTGTTTTATCACCATGGGCTGTTCTACACATCTGACTGCAGAAACAATTGCCAAGCCTTATCACAAGTTTAGCGACACGTAGATGACGCTTCGGGCCCAAACAATGTTTTCAGAGTCTAACAAATAACGTACAATGTACAGAGAGTATAAAATTTTGTATATTTATTATGTTCATATTTTTTGTTTGTATATGAAATTTTTAGTGATAGTAGTTTCATTTAGGTGTACGAATGCTGATTATTTCAATAGATCTTGAATTAGTGTGCAGCTCACGGTCAATGTTGAGTGTCCACATTTAATGTTCAAATCAGCTACACTTGTGATTTGTAAATAGATTGGAGGGAATCTGTTAAGAAATTATTTTTATTCGACGCTTTAACTCTTAATCGTAATAAAAGCTATGTTACTAATCAATAAAGCACATATTTTGGGAAAATATCATGAAGTCGTTTTATTTCTGTCATTCCTAACAACCTCGAGTGACAAATTTTAGCCATAGTATTTTGTATTTACATGACAAATATGACCATCTTTGTATATCTATTTTACTGTGATATTGGAGAACTAGTTATAGGCAAACATCTAGTTACTCTTACAATACTTAGCATGATAGGCGCCACGAACAACATAATTTTCTAATAAGTTTTATTATAATTCACTGTGAAATATGACCCTTGTCAGTTTTTTGGTCTACTTTCATCCGTAAATGCATAATATATGCTTTCTATCACCAATTTTTGTTAATTAGAAAATACAGGTGATCAACAGATACTGAAAAAATAGACGAGTCAAATTCTTGAAATGACGTCTGCTTATTCAACATATATGCCTAAAATATACAATAATTTCCACTATTCATACCTGATTCAGTATTTGGAATTCTGGAAAATGAAGTTACGCATGCGTGAACGACAATCATCTAGCGAGAATACCGTAAAAAAATCTAAAATAGTTGACCGTGCAGGCAATTCCTGGAACTTTCTGCTATGATATTTATATATGTGATTTTGAGCTCTTTTAGTTATAAATATGATTTATGACTTGTTGAGCTCAAAAATTTAAAACATGGTCAACCCTTCAGGTCATAATTAACTTTTTACTACTTTCGAGCTCAAAGTGATATAAATATAGGAGCATTAAATTATTGAGCTAATTATGCTTCAGAATATTGATTTCATTGTGATTTTAAGCTCTTCGAGCTTAAAAATAAGTTCTATTACGTTTTGAGCACTTACAATTCAAAAAATATATATGTAGTAAAAAAGCGTATATATATTTTAAATTATCAACTATTGTATCATTGGAACTTGTTTAATTTTAATCTGCTTTATGCCATCCGACGTCGAATAATAAATCATATAAGTTAGTTTTACAGGTACTTTATTGTGATCTAGAGTTTATATGATAATAATAAAACTTTTATTAGTATTTAATAAATAATATTAAGATTATTTATTGTAGTTTCATATTTACAAAATGATAGCAGCCGACTTGTCTTTATTTATATCAGCCAATATTTACAAATTAAATGAACAAGTTCTGTAAAAAAATATTTTGTTACAACGAATATGCTACTTACGTCGTATCGGGTGTTGTGATGGACTGCCTGTGTAAATAATTCTTAGGAAGAAGTAGGCAAATGATTAAAAGCATAGGTACAATATTTCGATTTTAAAAGGGAGTGATTTGTATGTTGCGTAGTAACTATTATTTATCTAGTTACAATCCGTTAGAGCTTAAAATTGTTATTATATTGTAAATATATATTGTTCTATGCTACTCTTTCATTTACTTTTATTATGTTAAATAATAAAAAAAAACTTAATACTGTATTTATCATTCGGGGTAATTATGAGCTATAAGTAAAAAAAAGTTGATGGTCATACCTTAAATTGATACTAACAATATATAAAAGAGAATATTTTTAATAAAATCTACGGTGTTACTAAATAATACGGTGAATAAAAAAACAGAATCAAGGACAATGTACATGTCGCTCTTAGAAAAAAAAATTACCATATTTAAAGACGTAACCGCCCATATTCTTCAAAATATCTAATATAAATGGACACTAGAGTCCAATTTTCTGATACACGAATCACAGAACATACACTTTTTTTTTCGTTTTGTGCGACTCATAAAGCGAAAGCATTTGAGAGTGATTTATTTTAGTCTCATTCATAGAAATAAATATTTGATTTATATTATAGAGAAATACTAAAAACAATTTATAGCCTACGTCAGTAACCGCTTTGACGCTTTAATAACGGTGATTATTATTATATATTCGAAAATACTATTATATTCGAAAATAAAACTATATTAGATTCAATTTGTGTTCTACTATAAATAATATTATATGCCTTCGCCTACCGCTCAGTTGTTGCTTGCTTTTTTTTTTACTTTATTATTTTTTTAAAGTATTGGATTAAAATGGAACGCATCTATTAAGTTCTATGGAAAACAAAACTTTTTCCATTCTTGAACGTGAACGCATATTTTGTAGTTTGACATTTGGTTTTCTGCAGGGGTAGAGTTTCTTGCTTGTAATTTCTGAACTTTCATTATTCTACTATTTGTTCAATAATTGTCAATGTAACTAATACGTTACCTCCTTTTATGAAAAGACTGTGGCTTTGTGGTTTTTAGTGTATCCACTATGTCGAGGTGATCGCTAGTATTTCAAGATTTTACCGAAACGTTAGCTGAAAAAAAAAATGGGTGAGTTTACGCCGGTAGAGTTTTCCTTAACGATTTCATACTGATATTAAGTTAATTCATATTAACTTCAAGTCTTTGTTTAATTTAGAATTAGTCTACCAATATTAATCATGTGCCAAACTTATGGATTTTGTTAGTGACTCTCGGAAAAATTATCGATTTTTAATCCGCAAGCAAACGTTTAATGTTCCTTTGTAGTTAAGGATCTCGCAATTTTTCTAGTTCATTTTCTAAAATTGTTGAGCGCATACCTGAAAAACCAATGTTAATCTCAAGGAAAGAAAATCTTTTTATAACATCTAAGTTACATTTATGTCAATAATACCTTGCGAGGCGATTATTATGCTAATCATTTACAACACTCGTCTCTAATCACTGTGTCCTTGAAATATTCAAGTCAGCCTGTTGTTCAGAAGACAGAATAATCACTGACTAAATTTCAGCTCTACATGGCACTACAAAGTGAAGAATGTTTAATGTTTTTGAAAATAAAATTTGCTTTTTTTTATGCAACATTTATAAAATTACATTATGTTTTTGCTGTAAAAAAATGTGATGTTTAAAGTGAATATGAAACTATTTATATGGATTTACACACATCATGGGCGACCGCATATAATTAAATGTTATATACAGTTGCCCATGATGGTCAAAGATATAAACACTAATCTATAAAAAAAGTGGTAAATTTTGAGCATCAAAAATTTATAAGCTCACGTGAAATTATTGATGTTTAAGTGTAAATCAAGATAGGTATCTAAAGATTATACTATTTAGAGATGTGTGGTTTCTGCCTACACTTCTTGGAAATAGGTGTTGAATGGAAAGTAAATTAATTTCATTGCAATTGTTATTGGAAGTAATCTAATTTTAGTTTACTCAGACAACAATATTGAATTTATTTGTTGCAAAAACCATATTGTGATCTTATGTTGGTTATATTATTATGACTTTTGAACTAATTATACTGAAGCCTTTATAAACATGAATTTATATTTATTTTTATTATTATATTATGAAATGGCTTTTGGTTATAAATATTTTTTTCCAGTATTCAGAAATATCAAATGGAAAATGTATTTTTATTATATAATATTTTTATTACATAAAACCAATATTGACTTTTAACTATAATTTCATTCATTTTAAGTAGCTTTTAATAATTTCCATGAATGAAATCATGATATTTTTGAAGAATATTTAACTTTATGTTAACTACATGAATGTCAATAATTAAGTGTATTAGACTTTTGAACATCAAAACACCTGTAACAAATTTTACATATACAATTCCTTAAAAAAGTACTTTTGGTCTAATGGTTATTATTTTGTTCTGTATCATTGTCCAAATTTTAATCGATAAAATTTATTAAAACCCTTAAAGAATTATTATGCCATTTGATGGTGCATGCTAAACATTTAAAAAATAATTTATAAGTACTAGTTTGGATAATATTACAGCTACATAATAAAGATTGAGCTTAGAAACAGGTTATGTTAAAATTTAACCAGTTTCTCTTCCATTTCAATACAAAAGGTTTAGAATTGTAAATAGAAATTTCACAAAGTTGTGTTTTCCGAAACTTACAGTTTTTAAAGCAGAAGCAGAACTCCTATACAACACCAATTATTATAGGAATAATAAAATTCAAGGAACAATTAGAGTTTTTGAATTTTTTAATAATCAATATTGGCATATTTTAGGTATTCATCATTAGTGGTTTCATTTTATAAAAATTAAAAGGTATATTAAGCTGGATATATTCATAATTTTAATTTATTAAAATATTGCCTTTCTTAACCAACCCATAATGTGTTTGTCAGAGACAACCAAAAAAATCACTTAATTTTTTTAATATGCTTGATTTGACAAGTATAAATCTGTAACATGCATAAGTTTTTATTGTTTCATGTTTACTTTGAAATGCATTTTAATCATTCTTATACATAAAAGTCTCTCTTGAGATAATTTAGAAAATTTTCACCATCACTTGTGATGTAATCTGATAACTTGACATTTTAGAATTTTATAAGTGACCAATAATTAAAATTAAGTTTCCACATTGATAAATAGTATTTTGAATGTTAAATATAATAATGATTATATTTGAAATAGCAAAGTGATCATATCAAAATCAGCTGACATTTCAAATGGTCACCTTATCACCTTAATTATTCATTGCTTTTATGTTTGTGATGCATGTTGCAATGCTTGAACAATGGCTGATCACATATGTGGATAACAAACAATTGTTCTGAATGACATGTTTGTAATTGTTCTATTTGTAATTGAGTATGCATTCATTACTTAATGTGTATTTATATATAAACTATATAATATCTCAGATTTTCTTATAATTAAATATGCTATATTAGCCTGGTATAATAGTATATTAGTTTTTCCACAGTTCCACCTGCATAAATATTGATTGAATTCTTTCATCTTTTATATCAACCGATCACATTGTCAACAATGATCTGGGTTCACTGTTCCTTCATTTGATTTCAGTCTTGGCTTCTTTTCTAATTCTGATCCTGATCTAAATTCTAATTCTGTTCAAAAGTTCATAACTCACTTGCATTTCCTGGACTGCCTGCGGGGACATACAATAAATTTTATTGTTTTACTTATTGATAAAATAACATCAACCATGAACTCAATCTCGGTCTCATTATAAATTCCATACAAGAAAAATCTATATTTTTACACTAAAAATACACATAATGCACTATTTTTTATTATGAAACAATTTCACTTAAGTCCTTGATCCGAATCCCAGTTTTATTTGTGATTCTGATCCTGAAGTGATGTTAAATTTGAAGCTCTTTTGAAATTGTTGTTACCAATAACTAATGGCCATAAGTAACAAATTTATTCTATTGTCGAGCAAGTGAAGCTGTACACAAAAGCTGGTATCTATGAATTATTAAAGTTAAAATATGATTAAAAATTATCTTGAATTTATATATAAAATATGAAAGAACTTTTTTCCCTGACCCTACAGATTTACACAGCTTGTGAAGTAATAAATAACCATGTCATTTGTGTTGTTTTTCCTTGTGATATGAAATTATTAAAGTGTTTATAATATAATATATTTTAAACACCAGATTAGTAGATTTATAATGTCATTATATTGTTTATGTGAATACACATACATACGGGGTCCAGAAATTTTTAGATTATATTTCATCTAGATCAGGTTAATATCCCCTTTATGTATAACAGTGTTCACAGGAACATTTTATTGTTAGCTTACAATATTAATTTATTATAGTATCTGTTTAACTTATCTTACTAATTTTTGCTCATGGCTTTACTTCTTCACTGGAAATTCTCGATTGAATATTCAATCTTTATTAAAACTTCAATACTAAACCTGATCCCATTGTCTATCCCAATCTTGATTCTATTCCCGATTTCAATTCTTTTCCTTTTCTTTTCTTGTTCTCTCCCTCCCTCTCATTCTCATTCTCTCTCATACCTTCCCTCTCCCTCTCCTTTTTATTTTACCTTTAAGATTGAGATGACAGAATTTAACATTGCAAGGCCAATTTATCTGCTCTTGGCTTGCTGCTGTTTTCTTCTTTTTTTTAGTTGATTAGACTTGAATGGAGCCCAACAGCTTAGCAGTCAAAAAGTCGGGATTCTCACGCCAGATGGTACATGCTAATGTTTTTTTAATTTTCAAGATCTTATGAATTGTTGGTTTGTTGTTCGAGTTTTTAAATTCGTAAATTTCTAGGTTATGAGTAGATCATGATGCGTTAATCTATGTCTGAAATTGCATTTAGAGTTCTATTCAGGTATACATATCCTATTGTGTTTGTATATTTCTCATTGTTTATTTCCAATTTCACAAGAGGATAGTTATATTTTTTCAGTGAGAAAGTAATGTGACTGTATTTGTGTACAATTGCTCGGGTGTGTTACTTATACAGCCATTACTTTCAATTGAGTCATGTTCCTCCATCCATCCGTATGTCACAGACATTTTATTCAAAAACTACCACATCTATATTGATGAAATAATAGAGTATAGGCATCTTGTATAGGCCCCTACTCTACTTAGTTTCGTAGTTAAATAATAAATTAAATATTTCTAGAGTGGGTTTTCTATACATTTAACAGGAACTGTATAAAAATTTTTAGACCAAACATTGTGTGGCGCATATTTCGACAGTTCTTTTAAAAGCACTTTAAGGTTTTTAAGCAATTTTTTTGACTAATTAAATATTTTATAAAATAATCGCTTTAAAGTAGCAAATATTGCATACCCCCTTTTATTTTCCAAACCGTAAGTCCAAAAAAATTAAAAAAAAAATAGAAAGGCAACACTTAATAAATGCTTTCAATGAAAATTATTTTGAATATGATTGGATGTACTGTATTTGAGTTATTACCTAAAAATTGCACTTCTCAAGAAAAGAATGTAAATGGCATGAAAATATGTCATTTTGTTGGTGTATTTTAGTTTACACTACTTTAAGAGTAACAGTCGACATATTTATTTGTTTCTCCAGTTATAGGCGACCAAAGTGCTTACACTTATTTTAAGTGGGAAACATGGAAAAAAAGTATAACAACATAGTTCTTTCATCATAGCCATTTTTCATTGTAGTATCGGTTTCGGAACCCTACATTGAGCATGGCCCGACATGCTCTTGGCCGGTTTTTGTTAATATAGCTTGAAGCATGTTGTTAGTCTTTTGGACTATTGTCCCTCGCTACATAAGTAACTTCATCAGTCTACAATGTAAAAGTTTAATCATTTGATAGTAAGAGATCAGATGTGTATAAATTGTAAAGGGCTGTCTCCAGTACTTATTTCTCAGAACTTCCAATTTTAGCATTGTGAAAATAAGTTCTTTACTGAAAATCCTTTATCAGGTAGATTGGGTTTAGTGATGGGATAGCATCAGTTAGAAAAATTGTCCTTTAAATTAACCAGTAAACTTGTATGCTAGATGCCATTGAATGCCTGTTGAACTCTAAGCAGACTGTGGAGGCATATTTCACCTTTTCCAAGTCTTGACATATTGTATGATACTGTGTATCTGCTTGATAGTTGAAAATATGTTTCTAAAGTCAAATTGATGTTATGGGTTGAGATTTGAGGTGGAAATTGTATTTTTAATTTAGTGAGAATGATCTTTTCTCAGAGTTTCATTAGGACGGCAGTAAGAATCATGAGCTGGCATGAGAAGGTATCATTTCTTATATATATATTAGGTATTATCTATTTAATGTTATTAAAAATATTTTGCTTTTATTATTCATTGTTATTTTTATAATCAGACACCTTATAGAAAAGCATGACTTTTATAATCTAATTAAATTCATGTATCAACAGAAAACAAAATTGGGTCTGTATAACTTTGTATGAAATTGGCATTAAAAATTTTTTTAATTTTTAATGCCTTATGATAAAAAACTTGAACGAAATGGAACGGAAATTTAATGATTTTTTTTATTGACGCAACTGTTATATTGATTAAGAAAATGAGAGATTTCATATTATCGTTATGATGAAAAAATTTAAATCATTTCATTGTAATGATGATGTGAATACGTACCTGTATTAAACAATTTGTGATTAAATTTTGGATACTTATTTGATGTAAAGTTCTTTATTTCGAAATGTGACATTGGTTGGCCTTTTAAGTAATATTCAGCTGTAGCTTAGGTTAATAGATATGAAATAATGAAGTCACAAATTAATCTTTCAACTGCTGACAATTTTCAGACTTCAAGTACTATAGTGATAGTGAAATATCCACAATATATAAAAAATATTAATATTTTTTATTTCATGAAGTAACTTTAATTGTTTGGTTAGATATTTATTAATATTACAATATAAAAGGTCTGCCCTATGGTCAATTGTTGTAAATGAGAGTTTTAGTATAAGTACTATGTAATTTAGATATATTGAATTAACAGTAGTTAGATCAAGATCAGTGAAGCATTACGGTTTCAGGTGACGGTGTCAGCTCACGCGGGCCATATTACGTACATACAATATTGCTAAAATATACAGTCTGTCTCTTTTTGTTTTCTATTAAGAGTTATGATTTTGTAATATCTAAGATCTTAAAGTAAGAATTGTGAAAACAAAAGTTTTGGAGTAATTATAAAATTTAATATACAATTTACAAATACATTGATTCAATGTCCTTAAAAGTAAAAGAACATTTGGATAGTAAAGAAATAGTGCTCTAATGTTATAGATAGATCTATTTGACGAAAAGAGGAAATGGTAATGCTAATGTGCTGCTTTTGCAATATTTTCTTTACCAACAAACTTATTTATGCGTTTTTAAATTCTTTAAATAATTGGGTTTGTAAATATGCGATTTATGAATACACACATAGACATGGAATTCTTATGTTACATGAAGTAATTAATGTTATGTATATATTACTGTAGAGAGAGAAAGAAACAGAGATTAAATCTATTTTTCTTGGACAATATATTAGAAGGAGGCCTAAAAAGTAAATAAACAATGAAGGACATGACCTACCAGCACCACCTAGGGGGCGCTTCCCTGTTTTTATTGGGATATGTGAATTGGGATAATATTAATTATGAGTTGGCACCAGTTATTTCTACATGTGATATAATGAGATACGGTGCGCACTGCGCACACTCTCAGAATAAAGTAATGGGAGTGTAAATAGAAAAAATGTTTATCTGTTAAATAATTAGACATCTTATATTCAATGCCAATGTTATAATTATTGTATTCACATAGATAGTACTTATTTGCGAGATAAGTATTTCCAGATAGTCCCATCACAAGGAAGTATCAACTCACATGTGCCTCATCGCTCGTGAATCAATTTACATTGTTTGCTCTGTTCGTGACTAAACGTCTACATGGATATGCCCTTAAAATCCTTCAAAACTACTCCACCCGAGTCTGATCGTTTTACATCTCTGAACCGCTGTTATTTCAGCTAATATATTTGGCTATGCTGTCAATAATTTTGACTGTATGACAATCTATATAATTTAAAAATTTTCTCTTTGAATTAATGACTACTACTGTTGTGATAAACGATGTATTAAGCGTTAAATCACGGACCTGAAACACCGGTTTTCAAATAATCTGTTACTAAAGATGCGTATTTATATCGTGGCCATAGCCAGCAGGTATAATAACTCTCGCTTTTATCATGCTGTGTGGCCGCGGTGCACTGTTAACACTTCGCCCTCCGCGTTATGAGTTCATGTCTCTAGAGTTTATAAACCGCGAACAGGCAACGAAAAATTGATCACATTATATTTCTTTCTTCATCTCCACTGCGTACGAATACTAGAAAATTGAATGTTTTAACAGAACAACTTCCATGTCCAGTCGTCTACTATATAGGGTCAAGTGCGATTTTTTAACTATTACCATCACGTTTACATTCATTATTCGTAAGAGAAACATTACAGCGCCCCTGTCGGTTGTATTAAATAATAAATGTTTATACGACCGACAGTAAACACTACCGGGATAGTAATAATTAGAAAGTAGCAATTGATCCTCTGTCCCGTTTCTCGATGACGTTCAACATGAAAATTAAACAAGTGAAACGTAATACATTCGGAACAAAATTAATGAACTTTGTTTCATATGCAGTTTTCCAGTATACACCCACAGCCAGTGTACCGTGCAGTATTAGTGACCAGACCTTTTGAACTTTGCCCCGCATGCGTATGAGGAGTCGCTTTCGATTTACTCTACGGTCTTCGTGGCGGCTCGGCCGCGCGAGGGTTGACTGGCGCGAGCCGCGACGCGATCTCGCGCGGTCGGTTTTACGAATTTTAATATGTGGGCGAAGGCCGACGGCGAACGCCGCGCCCGCGCCGCCATTAGACCAGCTGTCTCTGTGTATGTTATGTTTGCGTGTGCGCTCATAAAGCTTGAAAGAAAAAAGCTATCGAGTCGTCTTGGTGTGATGTGATATTAGTAAAAAATGGCTGCTTGTGTGTATTGCACTTCGGATTTTTTTCGCTTCACAAAAAAGGAGCAAGACCGTGAAACGGTAGATAATATCTACACAAATCATGTTTTTTATATAGTCCTTTTTTTACCATTAAACTATTTGTTTAAATTAGATACGGAAATAAAAATGATATATCTCAAAGATCATTTTTGACCAGTATGCTTCAAGCATATTGCATACACTACTCGTGTAGGTATTATATGTATATGATTTTCAATTAGAATTGTCTATACTGCACGTATCTATTATAATTATATTTTTTTTTTGTTACTATTACGACTTTTTATCCAATAAAAGATAGCCAGTGTTGGCACGTTTGGTGCACATCCACATTTGAACCCAGCATTAGAGGTTGATAGCCCACGGCTGTGTACATACAAGTTTCACCAAAAACAGCTAAGCTTTTACCTACTCTCGAAGCGTGGGTTTCCTCACCATATTTTTCTTCATAGCTAATCAATAGTACTGTTATATAAAGGAATATATTTAACTTTTCAAAAACCATTTAAAATCAAATCAAAAATAGTTTATTTCGTAGGTAATAGAAATCACACTTGAAACGCGTCATAAACGATTGATTTCGACATTAAAATTACCGCCCATTCCAAATGCTGATTCACCATGAGAAGAATGGGCAAGAAACTCAAGGTTTGCTGTTTTTTACTCTTCGATACAAAATATTGATTAATTAATAATTCAGTACAACACTTAGTAATAACATGAAACAACCTAATTACCATATTCAGACACCGTATAATTGCCCTTGCCATATAACTTTCTTTTAACGAAAGGTTTAATTCATAAAATGGCAAATTTTGAATTTTAGCTGGGATCTTATTATAAAAGCGCACACATTGCCTCTTAAATAATTTATTAACTTTGCTTAGACAGTTCTTATGAGCGGCAAGATTGTTCTTATGTCTAGCGTTAATATTATGGATGTCGTTCTTTTTTCGGAATAATTCTATATGTCTCTTGATGTATATCAGGTTGACAAATGATTTTCGGATTGAGGTTCTCGAGCGTTTTGCCAATGAATCACCATAGCTCTGTTACAAGCATCTAATAATACTGTAAGTGTAATTACCTTTTTCTTCATACTTGTCTGTTCCCGTTATATGCGGTCGGGCTTTTTCCATATCGATGTATCAGAACGATATGTCCTGGATTATCAGTTCTCTGATTGGGTGCGCTGCAAGGTTTCATTACTTAAAGAATACTATGCGACTCGTAAGCTTCAACAGTTTGCCTGGTACTTTGGTATGGTGAGGTACGCTTTACACACGGTTTTCTGGGCGTCTGGATCTGTGGATTTGTCTGTGATAGACGCAACTTAATCTCCACGTGGTGGGTATTTATGTACATTATGTAGCACCTACTAACTTTTCCTTTTTCTCATTTTGTGTATAGTTTGCATGTAAACCTGTTAGCTATGTTGTCCTTTCACTCTACTTTCAAGTTGCATAGATATTTCACTCTTTCCCATAAACACGCCCCCATCTATTTATGGTAATTTCATCATTTTCAGTCGCATGGCTGCTCGAAGGTGAGCCGTCGGTATGACGATCACCATAGGTAATACCTCGCAACTCCCTTTGGCGTGTTCTTTAGACTTACTTTATGGGTTTTGTTATGAAGATATCAGATGCCTGCCGGTTCGCTCTGCGAAAAGTACCTTTATTATTTCATTTTTTAAGTCACCATGTTGCGCATGATCTCGCGAGTGTTTCACTATTCACCATTGACGAACTTTTCCAAGAACTGCATAGCTGTAGCTACAGTGTAAAATTTATTAAGGGCCTCTTCCATCACCTTCTTTTGAACTCACTTCTAACTAAAAGTCACTTTTAAAATTAATATTTCGTTCCATGTCTTCCTTTTAACGGGTAGTATATCGAATAATAGTTGAAAGGAGGACGTGGAACGCTAATTTTATACTAAAAGGGATTTTTTTTTTGTCACATATCACTAAAGAGACATTGTAGAAAAGGCTCCTATTATTTGAAATTGTTCACATAATTTACTTCGACACTAATGATTCTGTTTTATATTAGCGATCACTCTTCGTGACCAGCACAAGCGTAGTTACGATATACGGGTCTAATGTGTTTGGAAAAAAATGTTTCGTGTGCGTAATTGCTTATAATTCGAGTCCGAGATCTGTTTTTGTCCGGCGAGCTGGCCGGTCTGATCGTTTCGCCCGCCTGATGGATGGGAGCAGATCTCTCGCCTCGCCTCCACTTTGTCGGGTCGTCCGTCTTATCTTCAGAGTTCAGAGCGAGTGTAAATATGCCGGTTTGCGTTGCGGTCGTTCACGTAACCGCGTAGTTAGATAATTCGAATTATTTTATTTAGTAATATTATCTATATGTTTATAATTCGGGTATTTACAATTATACAAACATAGTCAAGATTTTAATAATATTGCACAAAAATTTGGAAGATATACAAGAATAAGTAAAATTGATAATCGATTATATACTATCGAATGTCAGTACTGTAAACTACTCGTAACTACTCGTACTACGTACTACTGTAAATTACTCGTATCACATTTAAATTATGTATATGTTGACAAATTCTGAATTTTAATATAATTGCACAAATCAGTATTATGAGTGCTTAGATGCAAATATTATTTTGTGTCGTAATTTAATCAATAGCAATTCGATACCATAGCCAGGCCTATGAATGTCGCACATGACATCTGAGTGATATCGCACAAAATACTAAACTAACTAGGCTACTTAATGAGACGCTCGAGTTCAATTAATTGTGTAATAACTTGAGGACCGCCACTTCGTCAATTAATGGCCTCGTCCCCTTTGAACTTTTAGGCGACTTAATATCGCGGGCCGACGCCCGTCGCAAAGTTAAATAACAAGTTGTTTACTTGCAAAATATGCTCAACTCCAGAAACCTTGGAGACGCTAAAGCATATCAGTTCTAGATAGTAATTGAATAATGCAGGTATATTTATTGGATACCTAATTAAATTTATCTGGATCATAATAAAATCCTGATGACATCACAGCTACGTAGCCACCAATATATGAATATTAATACTTGAACTGTGTTTTATAAAATTTTGTGTATGGTGTATATTTATTTGCTCCGATTTCGATTTTAATTAAAAATTTTTGTAAAAATTTCGAAGTCGATCTATAATCGATTCGAATGAAATCGGTACAAACATATATCAGGCTGGCGTAAAAACCAACTATTTATGGCAAATCTCCTATGGAAATATATTAATTTATCAGATTTTAAAAGCCCCCTACAAACATCGGCTAAAAAATTTTTAATGTCGCTCATGATTTTATAAAAAATCCAAATATAGATGAATTTCGATTATTTTTTTCCATTTTAATTTTAAAATTTTGCAGGCAAAAAAGAATAAGTTTCTCAAATCGCTCTTATTTTTGTATGAATATTTAATAACCGCTTGTAAACATCAAAAGAAATGAATTTGAAAATTAAAGAAATCATGGGCGACCGTTAAAAATCAAAAAAATGAAAAAGAGAATAGTCGTTATTTTTGCGTCACCCTAATATACATAAAAGTATACAAATTTGGGGTCGGTTTTGCCTATAATTTTAGGTACAATTCTCGTCTCGTTGAATACTGACCGTTTGCATTTCTAGAGTTATATAGTAGTATCATGGACTTCCTGTTCCCAATTTACAAAACTTCTCATCGCTAACTCCAAATAGGCGTTTATGAGTTTGGTGGGTGTATTAGATATTCGATTAATTATGAATATATTCCTTTTAACTTAAGCAGGATTACTAAATATATTGCTTCTAATTTCGACAAAGGCTCCTATTTCCTAGGTCCTATTAGAGAATTATATAAAATTATATAATTTGTTTAATGCAAGTAATTTAGTTAAGGATTTAAAATTACCATGTCGCTGGCTGGCGTTCTACCACCGTATGCTTCATGCGCAATTTTCTGCCACTTGTGGCAAAACTTTGAAATGATCTCCCATCGACGGTGTTGCCAATCCACTACGACCAGCGGATCTTTTTAGAACTTGTTTTCTTAAACGCCGGCAACGCACTAGTGACTCCCTCGGGGTTGAAGGTGTCCATGACCGGCGGTGATCGTCTACTCTACGGGGGGGTTCGTAAGCTTGTTTGATTTATAAAAGAACCATATGCAAAATTAATGTACTTATGCGACTGTTTTCCTTTTATGTATCTAAACATTGTCGAGTAACATAATTAGCTAGTTGTAGTACAATATTAGCAGTAATGATGTAACTTTTATAATAACTATAGTGAAAATTCACAATCTGCAATCAAGGGTGAAGGTAATTAGAAAAGAAAAATAAACACACAGCAGTATATTATTGTTTTGTGTTTATATTAATTTTGATTTCACATAAGTACCTATTTTAAAACATTTAACTGTTTCCTGTGGGCACATCATCTTCCTAATAGATTTAAGCCCCTTAGAAACTGCGCCTCAAAAAACTATAGTGCTTAGAACTAGTGTTCACCTGCATATATACTACATCAATAAAATTCTAATAATTCATAAAACGTCAAAACGCCTGATATTATTTTTATATTAATATAAGGCGCATTACATTATTCGCTTATTATATCGATTTGAAATTGTTTATTCTTTTATATTTATATTATAAAATAACTGTGTTCGTCGTATAAACAAAACGTATTCGGTGGTTGCACTCAGCTAGGCCAGCGGTTGATGTTCAATCGCGGCACCGGAAATTAGTATGCCGCAAACATCGTCCTGCGCTCGCGCCGCATCGTACTCATCGCACCGCCAATCGCTTTATTGGATCAATGGGAATGTCTAATGTTCAATAATATTACTGTTTACATGAATATTTCTTTATTTTATTATGACTAATTATTTTTAATAATTTATGGTACATTTTTTGCGGTCCCGAGAGTAAAAAAAATTGGACAAAGGCGAGTTGAACTCGTGCGGAGAGGGCCTCGTACGATGAAATGTTAGCTGCGATTTTTTTTAAAATCAGTTTCTTTGATTATGGTAACCGAAACACCAGCAAATGTAAGTCTATACCCACAATCGTGAGATTTACTATGTTATTTAAGATCATAGGCTTGTTATAGGTTTTCCTGTAATCTATTATTGAGAATTATTATCTGCATTTTTTTTCAAAATTTTAGATTCATTAGTTTCGAAGATAAGAGAGAATGGTCAA
Organism: Eumeta japonica; assembly: GCA_005406025.1. Taxonomy (NCBI): domain Eukaryota; kingdom Metazoa; phylum Arthropoda; class Insecta; order Lepidoptera; family Psychidae; genus Eumeta; species Eumeta japonica. Next base: position 446,065 of record BGZK01000211.1, read on the forward strand.
TTGTCGTCTCTGTTCTTAAATAGAATTATTTTATATTGATATGATAAATATATACTATATATATGCATTTTGGAAATAATCGCACTTAAAGTTGAAATTGTGTGTTCTCTTCACTATTTGCTAAACTGTATGTCCAAAAATATGAAAAAAATAGCGAAGATAACGCTTAATGAATAAAAATTATTTTGAACATGGTCGGATATACTATTTTTGACTTATTACCGAAATATGCTCTCAACAAAAGACATAAGTGATATGAAAATACGTCCTTTTGGGGATGCACTTTAGTTAACACTAGTTTAATAGTAATAGTCGACATACCTACTTGTTTTTCTAGTTATAAACGATTAAAGTGCTTATTATGACTGTTCTGTGCGGTAAATATGGAAAAAGTGTAACAATGTACTTTTTTCATATGTAGTGCAGTGTAGATCACTACACTCTCCTAATGCTGACAAAAAGTCCAGATAGTCTTCAATAATTTCATTGTTTGACAAGCCTTCGAATCTGAGACTTGTAATACCGCCGCAGAGTGAAATTTTTGTGTATGAATAGGCATGCCTTCATTTTCACTTGTTATTGTATCTATTTTCTGTGTTTTATCTGTAAAAAACATATACGAAATAGTAGCTTGATAGTCTCTAACAGAAACCTGAACCGAGAACTAGACCGATTTGTCACGGATGGAGAGCATTATTGTCACACAATAACACTTAAAAGGTTTTTAATTTAACCCGGCCATATCACACGGAAAAACCTTCCAACGGAAAGACAAAGATGCGTGTTTATAAATTAGTAAACATGTTTTACATCAGGTTTTTTATATTTTTTTGATTCAACTTTTTTCGTGTCGATAGCACGAGAGCGCGAAACAACGAATGACAGATGTTCACAGTGTTGTGAAGTGCAAGTTTTCAGTTTTTATTATGATGTCTTTTAACTTTGCGGGTCAAGAGCAAGAAGTGATGATACTACACAGTTATCTCGGACCAAGTACGAATGTAATCGTGTTCACAAAGGAATTTAAAAATTATGGGTATATGCTTAGGATGAGTGGAGGTCTGTACTTACACTCACCCTAAGTAATATCGCACTAGTATATTTAGTTTTAAGCGTTTATTTGATGTTCAATAATGCTACACCGCCAGATAGTATGTCATTGTGTTAAAGATTTCCTGCTATAGCAATTCGTATAAATTTATTGTTATATATACATTTAATATTAATTCTTTTTTTCATAACCCTAAGGCGACAACTTCGTTGCGCGAGGCTGACTTTTATTTGGCGTTATCGTTTTGATGTCCGTGCGATGTCTGTCAAAGCTTCGTCTGAACGCGACATAGCGATAGAAATCAAGAACGATCCGCTATCGGACCAGAAAGAAACGATCCCGTTTGCTGATCACAGCGGAATCCATTAATAAAATCTTAATTTAAGTCAAATCATACATTGTCTCCGTACCCAGAGTGCTTGTTAGGCCGTCGACCCGCACGCTGTTGCCGGACGGCGACAATCGCCCCGCTACTGGGACTTAATTTTCTATTCAGACTTACGAGTCTTTGGTTCGGTTCACTTTCTGTTTACCTTTAATAAGTGTCTGGATGAAGGAGTGTTTCCCGATTTGATGAAAGAAAATAAAGTAATTGTTCAAAGATGGCAGTGCATTAGATTCCAACAACTTTAGGCATATATGTATACTGCTGTCATTTAGACCTAAATTTTCGGAAAATTTATCGGAAATCAGTTGTTAGTACATTTTTACACTAATACATTTATGTCTCAAGAAACATTTCGGTTTTACTCGGGATCGCTCGACAATATATGTTGGCTTTGAGCCCGCGCATCATATTTTAGGAGTTTGGGAAGATTCGCGAGATGCAATTGGCGTATTTTGTGATGTCTCTAAGGCATTCGATTGTGTTTATCATGAGACTGTGATCGGTAAACTACGTCACTATGGAGTAATAGGCCGGACACGCGCGACCTTCTGAAATCGTATTTAAGTAACAGAATTCAGAGAGTTAATGTCAATGGTATGAGATCACCTGGATCTTGTAGTCCACATGAGCGTAGCACAGGGACCAATTCTTGGTCCCTTTTTTTTTTAGTTTATGTAATTGACTTACCTAGCCTTGTTAAGAATATTCATGAGCTTGTACTGTTTGCATACGACACTTCTTTATTATACAAAGTTAAAAAACAACAGCCCGCTTATGACGATGTGAACAATGCTATCTCTAAGGTAGAAAAATGGTTTACTATAAAAAACCTACTTCTTAATGAAAGCAAAACAAAATCTATAAAATTTTCACTTCCATATATAAGATATGAATCTGGAACTATTTCAGTACGTAACGAAGAATTGGGGTTTGATAATTCTTCCGTATTCCTAAGAATTACTCTAGATAACAGGCTTCAATGGGGTCCTCATATCAGTTATGTTGCCCAAAAGGCTTAGCTCTGCCACCCGTGCAGTAAAAAAAATTAGAAATTTATCTTACGTTGAAATCGCTAGAGTAGTTTATTTAGCTGTTTCCATAGCCTTATGTCGTATGGCATCTTGCTCTGGGGACGTGCCGGAGATATTCATATAGGCCGGAGAAAAAGTTTTTTTGTTTTATATATAAATTCAATGTAATTTTTCATCATATTTTATTTATATTTAATGATATGCATACGAAAGCTCTCTAAAAATTTTTGGTATTACGGTGATACCTAAGTATGTAATTCGTTTCCTAAAACGATTTCTTTGTGAAAAGTTTGAAACATTTATGTCGACTCGTATACTATTATTGTTGCATAATTGTCTTACTTATTCTGAAGGAAAAAACGATAATATTCAATTTAGCTAAATAGATTCACCGTGTATAATTTCGTTACCCATATTATTACATCCCGTTGGTTACGTGTTTTTTTAATCTATTTATCCATTCTTATGCTGTCGTTTAAGGCAATTGTGATAGATATTGTTATCGCCTCAATCCTAAAGCATACCCACCTACAATCTTATTTCTGATCGAACGGCTTATAAATAAGTTCTTTACGCTGGGTCTAGCATGAGTTTCCGTTTATAGATGTCCGTACTTATTTTTTCATCTATCTAATCTTATTAAACTACTAGCTTCCGCCCGCGACTCCGCTCGCGTCGACAAAAAGGAATTGCTTCATCTTGTATATCATCGAGCTATCACGCCTTCAATCTGGATCTCTATCGCATCCCGTTCTCCATTCCGGTACCGGTTCTGCTCTTGAAGGCGATTCCTATCACTCGAATCCGATCGCGATCGCACTTTTGATTTTGAATTCGGTCTGGACTTAGGTAGATTCCGATTCTGACCCCAGTCCTGTTCAATTCTGATTTCTGTATTGCTCCTTATTCCGATTGCGGTCACGCTTGTGATTTTGATTTTTAGTCCCACACTCCCAGTTCAACCTTACTCCCATTCTCGATTCCAATCCTCCTGGTTTCGATATTCGATCCTGCTTCACATCCCGCCTATAGTTTTGATTCTTTTACCAGTTGGATTCTGATTTGAATGAAATCGGTGTAAATGCTCATATCAAAGTAAAATTTGGGCTGTATTACTCAGGGATAGTGTAGCTTTTTATGAGTGAAGGAGTTTTTTGAATCGATTGAGTAGTTCCTTCCAATGGTACAAATACGTAGACAAAGTCGGGTACAAATATTAGCTTTTTTCATGCCTCTAACCTACGCGCAAGCGCAAGCAATAAGTTGACAAAGCTTTATCGTAATGAGATGAACGACATGGAAGCGTATAAACTACGAAAAATCAAATATTGATTTTGATATATTAGATTTGAGCATTCACGAACAAATTCGTTTGTCCATCTCTGTATTTTTAGCGACGTTGCCGATTTGCGTTTTCGTGGCTTGTCCGTCTTCCGTTCGTGTCGCGCGGTCGTCAGCCGCGTGCCGATGTAAGTTTTGATTCCGTCGATCACTGTCCGATTCTGTTTGTCGATAGTCTCTGATTGTGACGTAATCAAACCACCGAATGTTATATTGAAACGTGAAGCTGCCTGTGTGCTGAATCTCCCTTCCAGCACATGCAGGTACGAAAGCACGTACAAGCTGGTGATCGTCAACATAATCTAGCTCCATTTACCTACATGCTAATGAAGATTTACATGTAGATAAATAGCGCACGGTCTTTAGTTACGATAGATATTAAACATTCACTTATATTATTTACCTGTTGTTCACACCAAGTCAATTTGCAGTGTTAGAAAAATTTGGTGATATCGAGTTAATAATTCAACTTCGTACTTACGTCTACTGGTAATTTATAATCTATAAATCTCTGTTTATTCAACGTTTAGATTGATTTATGCCCACCGGCTGTCACATTTTTTTTCAGCTATTGGTCTCAAAGATAACCATTGCACTGTATCGAAATCAATGTCCGTCGTTTTATTTATCATTTTATAATAAGAGCGAGAACGGCCTTACGTGCAATTTGGCTTTCACTGATATAATATCTATTACGTCATATCCGAGTATGGCTTCAGGCTGTGTATGGTATATAGATAGTACATTACGTTCTTAAATTGGTGCACAGTTAGCGAAAGACGATCCAAATGGAGAAGCGTTTTTTTACCATCTGTCGAAGAAAATACAGTTGCATTTTATACAAACGCAATCATCATCATCATCCGTCCCTCAATTCGATCATCGATCTAGCTGTTCATCAACCACCACAAGTTGCTATATCCACCCATCTTATGCGTCAACGCAACCATCGGATTGACCGAACAGTCGCACAGGGACGGGGCGATCGATCAGTATTTCAATATCGGGAAGTGTCGTCTTAGAGTGCATGTTGATTGTACATTTGATAAGTCGTATATTATTGTAATTATGACATATATCAATTATCCACTTGGGCGGACTTAAATTATGAATACGCTTTGACGTAACGCTTTTCAGCACACACGCGCACGGCGCACACACACGCGTATACACACACACATACGCGTCGGATTCGCGTGGTGTTTTACTTCATGCAGTCGATAAGATAACTCGGAGGTTAGTGTGAAATACCATTTCGGTCGACGTACGGGCGAAGGTCATCGTTGACAGATAGCGTTTTTGTGGCTGTCGCGGATTCGTGAAAATCGGGGATAAAAGAAAATAAAGGAACGTCCAAGTGCGGAATGCGTTTGGTCTGTCGTTGGTTCCGTATCTGCGATATGTAATGCAAACCGGCCAAGTACGAGTAGGACTACTGCGCCACCACACGATATATTTTTATTCTGTAATTACTAAAACAAATAATATTTTCTTTCATTTAGTTTGGGGTTCTTAATGCGTGCCCGACTTATAGTTGGCCGGTTTTTATATACTATTTTTTATTTTATATTAGAGTTCGCATTGTAATCAAACAAAAATTGATCTTTTTATACACTACCTTGTATACCTTTGTAAGACAGGTTCTAAGCAATAAAAAAATTTAATGAAATGGTTAAAATTTTAAATGGCTATTGTTTACGGTTAACAAATGTAATCAATTCAAAGGTAGGTTTGGACAAACAGACGTATGGACAAACGGAGTAGGCTTAGTAACAGGGTATCGTTGGCAACCTTTGGGAACGTAACTCTAAAAATGAGAATCGTTAATCTTTTTAGAAACGTAGTTATCTTTAATACGCCAAAGCAGTTAAGACTATATGATTAATAGGTTTTTGTTAAGGCGCCAATTCAAAATTTTCTAAAATTCAAGATTGCAAATGTTCATAAAGTAAAAAAAAATATTTTGAATGGGAAAAAAAAACGTGCAAAGGAACGAATGGCGGAAGTTAGTTCTGTGTTGTATAATTTTTGCGTATCGCCCTAGGTCCCCGTAAGCTTTGTGTCAACATCGCCTCTGACGTAATAAAGTGCCGTACGAAAAAAGAGGCAAAACAAGCCGGCAGCGACATACAAGTATCCTAAAACTCAGGGTCAAATGGGGAATAAGAAAAAGAAATGATCTAAAATAATAATGTTATGAATGTTATAAGGCACCTATGATACTGAAATTCACATAATATGTGACATGTGGGACTGTGGTTGGTTTGTTACAATTATTGATAATAAAAAATTGTAGGTTATTTTAAAAAAAGTAATGCATTTTTTCATAAATTTTCGTTGAATTTATTTATAAAGCTCTATGGTCTTATTAAGAATTTTTAGGAAGAATAAAAGTTTTCTCTGTAAATTTCATATTTAGAAAGCTATTGTTTTTTAATTATTTCACTTTTATGGAGATTCCCATAACACATCTGCCTGTATATTTTTTATAATAATCAAGAAAGAAAAAAATGGCGGTGAACATCTAAAGCGGTTACGATGTGGATGGTTGCGAAACCGAAAAAGTTGTCGTCGACACACCATTTTCATCGACCCGGTTCGAACTGACCTAATTTTTTTCGGACTTTTTTGGTCCTTAAATGATAGAATCATTTTTTTTTCGCTTCGGAAAGTGGTTTTGACCATTCACGGATGCGATTTAACCTTTTTTTTATCTTTCCTTCTATCCGCCTTGCCGTTTAAGTTAGCGACTGACGTTAGGAGTTGTTTCATGTGACTAATTAATTATGTTTCACTTCAAGCCATTGCGCATATTCTATTCTGTAGAAAACAATTTTTTAATTCAAATCCGTTAAATAATTTCAAAGCCAGCTGCCGGCCAATTACGTCATCGAATGGAAATAAGAGTGGACCAAAATCATAGATGTGTAAAGAAAGAGAAGACGCACAGTGGCGTGCTATGTCGACGGCGAAAAATGTACATTTTTGTCTCTGTCTATCATTTTACGATATCATTTTGCAGTGCCAAAGGAAAAGAAGGTGAGGAACATTATTTCTCCTCTGACATTTTAACGGGAATCTCATAACGTAAGGTTCATTTTTAAATGTAAAGAGAACAAGTAACGTTGATTTTGTTACTGGAAGACAATAAGTTTTATTTTTTACAATTTGCACGTGTTGTTCTTAAACAAGACATGAGTGGAATGGTTCAGTATTATTTTAATTTTTTTTTCACTGATTTATAGTTGAATGTAAGAAAAGAATCATAGTATATTTTTCTTTATAATAAATAAATACATAATTTATTAATTACTTAAGATTAAAATTAATATGAACTGTTAATTTACAATGTTGGTGAAAATATAAATGAAAGAACTTGAAAACTTCTAAGGTGTATAGAATATAGTAATGTAAAGCGTTCTTATTATTTATATATTAAAATAAGGTGATGATTCATTAAACATTAACATTAATAAAATTTGTTAAAAAACAAATTCAAAAATAATAAACATAATTTTTTTTAATACGTTTAATCTAATCTATGATTTACCTTTAGATTTACTAGATAATAGATACAATTTTAAGATTTGTATACACATAAAAAGAAAATAATAAACAAAATAATAATAAGACGTCTCCATTAGTATAAGAACAGTCTCTACTGTTAACCGACTGAATAATGTGACAACGAAAGAAATACGGGACCGGTGTTGCTTCGGTCTATTTCTTTTAAGTCGGCTTATATGTCGGCTTTTGCTGCCACTTTAAATGAAGAAATTCAAAATACTCATTGAATACATGAACTAAATTTTGCTTATCGAAAATAAGAAATGCCATTCTGTTTTTTAGCTTTTTACGTGTCATTTTTACGTTCAACAGAACACTTCGACGTCGTGACGGAAGGTGTGACGAAACTACACTGAATGCAATGAGTGCTAAACTGTTTATTTTAGCACTCATTTACTGCGGCCGTTTTTGAGCGCAGCATTGTGCATCTTCTCTTTTTTATAGATCAATGACCAAAATCATGCTTTTGTGTACTCACCGAATAGAGCTTTATGACGTCACATAATAGCTTTTATTTTGTAACTCTAAAGCCGTAATCGTGGGAGGCTCTCAAAGGTACACATGTCTTTTGTCAGATGATTTTTCTGGGATGAACGTTCCAACCAAACATAAGATGTTCATCAGATTCATATTAATAATCTAAAACGACGAAATTATCACGATTTATTTCAATCTACACCTTATAAGATTTCACAATTTCATCCAATTATTTCAAATTGTAATTTTCGAGATAAAGTCGAAATAGAAAAATTCCTTTTTAATTAGAAAAAATAAAATTTGGGAATGTTCGACATTATGTATTTCTTCGAACTAGCTTTTACAAGTTTGGTTTAATATTTGGGAATAATAACATTATTTTTTGATGTGCCATGTAAATCCCCGAGATCATTTTAAGTTCAAATGAAGATACATGTGTAGTTAGGAAGGAAATTATTTATTTCAGCATGAATTTCGGCATTTTATTTGAAAATTGTTGTTTAACTATAAATAATGGTTAGATGGTTTGATGTTTTAGCGTTGTGGCATTACTATGTATTTATTTAGTAAATTCTTAAATACGTCAGCAGCGCTTCTGTTTCAAAGTAAATACGTCGGGTAAATATTCCAAATGTAAGTAATGTAGGCGGTCGAGAGCGGCGCGGGCGCACGCGCGTCTCCCGCGCCGGTCAGCGCTCCCGGAACCCGCTTTATACGGTGCGACACGTCGGGAATCGAACGCGTTTACATTTGCAGTCTCTACCATGCGTTCAGACGCCTTTTGTTAGGTGAAAATTATTGCAGATATCGAATGTTGTTCAAAGTTGTACTCGTTTGAGCTCTTTGAGAATAGGGTTCGAGAATAAATACTTATCAAACAGCAAAATAATAGTTGCAAGTTTACTGTTAAAAAGACCAGGTATCGGCTAAGTGCGATAAATTAAAGAGTAATCTTTGTACCCGAAGTAATGTACATTGAATGTGATGTAAATTGAAAATAATCATTTGTTTTCTTAATTCGTCATTTCCAGGTTCTATCAATGATCGATTAAATAAGCCAATACCTACGTTTATTTTTAATATGAAATTGTTTTTTTTTTAGGGTTCCGTAATTAACAAGGAACCCATCCAATTTCACTATATCCGTCCGCCCGTCCGTCTGTCGGTTTGTCCGCGTTTTAGCTCAATGATTTTTAGTACTAGGAAGCTGCAATTTTGTGTGCGTATGCACATTATTCACCCAAGAATTTTTTTTAGGATACCTCCCTGCAGCTAAATTGGCAATGACTTTTTTTTCTCGTCTGCCCATGGTGTGGGCTACCGTTGCATAGTTAATTAAAAACTATTTTTCGATTTAAAAATTCGTTAACGAAATATTAAACTAGAAAGTTCTAATTTTTGTTAGAGTAAAGTGTTCCCACCTGCTCCTGCCAGCTAAATGGTTATTCTCGGATATGTGAAAAATCCACGGGTGTAGTATATATTATATAACGAAGTTAAAAGGAAAACTATCACAGCTTACCAAAGCAGGCATCACAAGTTAACGAGTAATAATAGGCCAACTTATAAAATGTACTTGGAACAGTAAAAAGCAAAATTTCGTGCAAATTAGATTGGAAATCACCTAGAAAACGTTACTATACAAAACTATGGAATTATAAAATCATAACTTTCTTAACACTCGTCCTACGTGGGCCCGTCTTTACACGTTACCAGTACAGATAAGTAACTGCCGGTGGGTGAATGAAGGCCTACATGTGTCCAAGTCATAGCAGATATCTGTAGGTGCAGTGCCGCGTTCTCCTTACACTTCTGCGACTCTAGACAAAGATGATCGGTTAATATTAAAAATTCTGTTGATCCCATTGCTACCTGTCTTGTTTTAATTGCGAATGTCGAAAATTGAAGAAGAATAGAAAAAAAATTAATTATGTATTAATCTGTAGAGAAAATATGATACGTTATTGCGAAAAAAAAAACTTGGTCCGATTGCTACTTTTTAATTGTGAATATTCAAAAATCGAATTAGAACAGAAGGAATCTAATTTTGTATTAATTTGTTTCAAAAATAGGACACAAAATAGCGAAAAAAATCTGTTGATCAAATCGTTGTCATTTATTTTTAATTGGAAAAGTTCAAAAATCGAAGACGAGAAGAAAAATCTGATTTTGTATTGATTTGTAAAAAAAAATTGTCACGATATTGTCAAAAAACAAAAAAAATCTTTTATCTGATTGCTATCAAGTTTTTTTTAATTGTCAGTTCTCAAAAATCGAAAAAAAAATAGAAAATTTGATTTGTATTGATTTGTACGGAAAATATGACATTAGACTGCCAAAAAAAAAAACAAAAGGAAAAAAAACTTCTGTTCATCCGATCGCTACCATACTTAACAGGATCACCCGAGGGCTACTCCGAAATTTTATTAAAAATCGGTTCACTCGTTTTGGAGTCCATGCGGAAGATACACACATACACCCATACACACACATTTATATATGTAGATTAGTCGTTAAATAGTGAACTCGGTTAATAAGTTCATAGTATCAAAAAAAAAGCACCCTTCACGTCCATATTTGTTACAGGCACGTGATCCGACACGCCCTTGGCTAGTTTTTTTTATTTATTGCAAATTAATGTTAGGAATTATTTTCTCTGTCCAAGAGAACATTTGTTTTGTGGTAACTAATGTTTTGCGATTGGTGTCGATGACGTTTTCTTACAAGTTTTAATCTACACATTTTTATTGTAAGTATATTCTCTCCCGCTGTATAATAGCGAGATGGCGTAAGCTCCGAGCGGCAGAAACCTTTCCTACGACGCATTAAATCTGATCGATTCACTTTTTAATGACTAATAAACGGATTTTGTTTTGTAAACAAATATTCTTTTTCATACTTGTAATGAATTTTAATATTTCCGGTAAAAGATTATTCAATAACTCGTGATGATTTTGGTTTATTATTTTTGAAGAAGCAAGGCATGTAGTACGGACACCTAGTTCGAGTCTCTATACAGCCATCCCTTTTATACAGATCATCGCGAGCGAAGGACAATCCTACTGAGAGATCTGTCTAGGGCGTCGCGCCGGGCCCGGTAAATTTTCAGACCGCGTCGTACTTTTGTGACCGATTTGAACGCGCGGGCGCGAATTTGTGCGTCAATTGTTGTGAAAGTCGAAGGAAACTTGTTATTGCGCCGCGACGTGTGCCTGCATTCGGTCCGATCGTAAAGTTTAACGCGATTTATACGTGCGTGTGTAAACGTTTTATACCTTTTGAATAATTCAATTGCCGAGATCGTCGTAATTCGTTACTCGAAGGAATTCATTATTCGGCATGAATAATATGACGAATACGAGATACGAGGACGGTCGGTGATTTTAAAGTATGTAAATCGAAAAATAAAAAAAAAAATCGAAATTTAACAAGCTTCAAATGACACAATAATCCTAAAAATCGGTAAACCCGTTCGAGAGAAATCGTCGCGAAAATATATTTTAAATAAATACAATGTAAAATTAAGTAATTTTTTATATTCGCTGGCAATAAAACGAAGGATTTTTTTGCTTAAATAGCTAACATAAAACGCTGACACATAATTGATACTAAGTATAAAGTTTTTTAAGTTAATTAAAAAATTTCAAATGTGAATTTTATGTCGATTACGAAAATAGGATACCTTGTGTCTGTAGGGTCCACTTTTTCAAGTTAATTTTTTTTTGGCTTCTTAGCTTAATTCCGTAGAGAATTGATGAAATACACAAACATATGTACCATAAACGTAGAAAATTTTCACCGGTAAAATATTTTCAAAAAGTGCAAAGAATCGGTTGATAATAATCAGAGTGCAAGTTATGCATCGAAATTACAATATTATCTAAAAATAGTAGAGAAATATGTATTTCTAAGTTTAATTCGATTGTTTGATTTCTTGGTAATATCAGAATTTATGAGCCATTTTGTCCCTGACTGCGGCATACGCTGCGCACGCGTCGTCTACACGGATAAGGTTAGCTACGTGAACAAACAGCTGTCCTTGCGTAATACGTTCATACGTCACAATGAACAATATCCCTTGTCGTCCGTGTTAATTCACAGTTGCAACGTAATTATTTCTACAAAATATTTATCACTTGACAGAACATTTTAGTTTTATGATCAGATATAAATTAAGAAGATAGCAATATAAATATGCTGCAGTACAAATTTGTATATACTAGTTGCTGTGTTGGCTTAGCATCTGTCAAAGTCAAAAGCTCTGCGTATAATGGTAGGATAAAAAGAAAACAATAGCTTAGTTAAGATAATGTTAGCGAAAAAAGTGAGGGGGTTCGTAGAAACTTTATGTAGCATGTCGTTTAAAATATGTCAGATTCTGTTGAATTTATCTACCAACTTAGAATTTTTCGACCTTTTTCAAATATCCTAGTTGACCTAAGATATACTGTTCGGCAAATTTGATTGCCATTATATGAACGGGACATGAAAATGTTGACAGAATGGGGGCTATCTTTCGAAAAATACAAAATATTTAGTATTTTGAAAAAAAATTTTAAGTAATTTTTAAAAATTCCAAAAGTATTGTTTTAATAAGAGGGTCTTGGATATCAAGTCCTCCGTTGGGATGCTGCTAACGGCCGTTGTAATAATCAATGCCTTGATAGCGTCCAAGACCGACTGGTTAACGTGATGTTGCTCGTTGTGTGTTGCCTTCGAGTCGGAAAGTACCGGGTTCGATTCTGGTTACGGACAGATTGACTAACGAATTTTTAACATACAGTTGAACCTCTTTACATCGAACGTGAGGGGAGAAGCCAAAAAATTCGAGTTATGGAATTATTGACTTTAGAGGATTTCGACTTAGATGAAAGTGTATTGTCGTGGAAGCAAACTACTTATGACAATTTTTTAATCGATAATAAATGTCTATCTTCTCTAACTTTAAATGTAAGCAATATTACCAAAATTAAACACTTGACACCGAGTAAGCAAGCACGTGTTAACGTCAGTTATAAATTCTTTTATTATTTTTTAGATTTGGTAATCCTATTTATTGTGTGCTCCTAAATTATTTTCTAAGAAACAATGGTGTGCATTGTCGGCAAATTCTTAAATTTAGTAAGTTATTTTTCTTCAGGCCATGAGGTGATAAGTTTCAAATAATGGAATAGTAAAAGTAAAAAGGCCAATCGACAGCCGAAATGGAAGTAGAGTTAATTTTATTTTCATATGTAATTCATATGGAATATGTAATTTGCAGATTTTCAAAATTTTAAAATACTATTATTTCTAAACTAGTTGATCCGTTTGACTCGTATTTGAACTCGACCTTTGTAATCGTCCATAGAACATGGATGTTGAGTTTCAGTAAGACCTGTAAAGAAGTGTAGACGCTATCGTGCTGACAAGCCCCGCGTTATATCATATATATATAAACTATTGAACTATATGTATTTTCTGATTTAGCTCGTTGACTTAGTAGGAAAACAGCAAAATTTTTCAAAAAGTTGCGTCACGAGGACAAGTACAATTGTTATTTTTTTATGAAATCTACTAAAAAATAGAACGTTGCGGGGGTCCGATTTATTTTTTCTAGTTATAGAGCGAAAATATGTACCACATTGGCTTGTAGAGACCCGCTGATTATTACGACTTAATGGAGGATAGAGATTTCGAGTAACGTTGACTTTTCCTACTCAGAGGGACGGAAACAAAATTTTTTTTTCGAGTTTCGAAAGTTTTCGAGCTATCGAAGCTTGACTTAAAGAGTTTCGACTATAAATTACAATAAGCCACTCGCTCTGTGTCTTGGAAAGAACTTTAAAAGTCGTCGGTTCCGGCGCTTTTTGTCACGTCGGTAAAGGCGGCCACTCTCGTGTTACCTTCCACGCCCCGACCCTCGGGTCTGTGATAAAAAGTTTTTGGGGGCGCATACTTAGCGGTCGAATTATCAAGCCTGACAGAACTTGCAGGAGGAGGGTCATGATCTCTAGAAGTATAGCAGCTGAGCCTTCACAACGGCGATGACTTTAAAAACGATCTGAAACTCGATCGACCCAGCGCTAAAGGAAATCAACCGTATCATAAGCGTGGCGACATGAAAAAATAATGTGAATGCGCAAGGACTATTCGATGATACAAAAAAGTACAGCGATCATTACAGTCGTTCGCCGCATATCACGGCGATTTCGAGGTCAGGAAATCGCTCGTTACAGCTATCCCCATTCGTATACTGATAGATATCCGGGTCATCATCGATGATCTTCGACCTAATTCGTTGTCCAGCTTAAAATCTTTTTTTTAATAGATTACGATTTCTACGATTATCACGATGTCCGGTCCATGTAATCTTACTACTTCATTATTGTCGTTCTTCACTTATTCATTTTATATTTTGATTATATTTTGATATATTCATTCGTTGTATAATTTTCTTAAAAGATACTTATAATTCCGTCGACTGACTTTGTATTGGTTGTGTAATGGATGAACAATGTTGTGTATATATCTGTAACTGGTAAAAATATAAAAGTAGTACCTGATGCATATGTTACGCTTGTAAAAAAAAAGCCTACACAGTGCTGTTGACACACATTATAAAACAAAAAAATGTACATCAATTTAATTCCTAACGGTATACGCATTTGTGCACACATGCCTTCTCACATTACTTACAAGTGCGTAGTGCTTTAGAGCTGTAGATAAATTGGAAAGCTAATGATTTTTTTAAGTTTAATCCTCCAATTCTCGAAATTCGTCAGTAATCGTTACGATATTGCAAATCGAGATAAAAGTATTCGGTTTATGTTTTCTTTTTTTTTTTGCAATATTTTAACGTGCTAACATGTAACGCACATAATAATTAACGAGTCGTTAATATTCCACAACTCTTTTTGAAATAATCGATAAATAAGTTACCTATAGACAGAGGCCGGCCCGCCCGCGCTGCGAGAGGGATCGCGGGCTTTATGATGTATTGCCGGTATGTAGGGTTGTCAGGTTTAAAAACCGAACAATCAGATAGACCTGTCAATTTATCCGAAACTATAGGCAGAAAGGCCGGCTTTTTTGAACGTTTAATACAAAATCTTAATTGTAATAAAATAACAATGAAACAAAATTAATTAGCCTTGTTCATTAATCATTACCGTGTAATTTTGCCGGACATGCACCCAAAAAGCCTAACTGGGTCCGGCTCTGTTCGAACGCCTGGCAACCCTACGTGTATTTTTGTATGGACTATCGAATAGACGACTATGGAAGAGCACTGCGGTTCAGTGTCGTAGTGTCAAAAGAATGCTTAATTTGGGTGCATTTTGATTACTTTGGAAGAAAGACATCTAATTAAGATAAATTAATAAAAAATGTCTATTAATAGTATCCCCTTTTCTGAGAGCATAATTTTGCCGGCGTCACCGATACTTAGATTCTAGTTTCTTATGTAATGAGAGTTTGAAAGTAAATTTAGTTTTTATGTTTATAGTTGTCGTCGAGATCTTTATTTCAAAGTAGACTACATTACAAAGATAGTTTAGTGTTTTCAAACGAATACGCTAATGACACTAAGTAACCGTTTTTGAAGTGGGAAAATTTTCCTTTAATCATAATTAGTACATTTGGTATTGTACAACTTTGCTATGAAAAATTGGTCTATTAACTTGTCCATAATGGATTTACGAGCTTCTCGTTGTCGAGAGATCAATTTATATTGTATCAACACTTTTAAGGCCATTAAAAGGAATTTCGTATAGATTATGATAATTATTGCGCATATCTAAATCCACCGTTTCCGTACAAGATATTATTAGTTTATTAAAAAAAATTACGGACAAGTGCAAATAGGGCTCGCATCTTGAAGGTTTCCTACAAAATTAATTATGTATTAGGTATTTCATCCATCAAGAATCTCAATGTTTTTTGTCTGTTTTCAATACCGATACTGACGAGATAGGTGATAATAGCCGGTGCTAGAAATTCCGAAACTAGCTTTATTTAAAAAAAATACTTTTTTTAAAAGTTCAATAGTCCTAGTTCAATGGGAAGTATCCTATAAGTTTTGATTCCCATATATCAAAATCTCAAATATCACTACCATAATACCCTGGATAAACGGCTGTACATTTTGGTTTAGAAATTTGGTTTATTCACAGCTCCAAAGGATTGCAGACTTGAGTATTTGATATTAATTTCAAATTGATACTTTCACGTGTTCGACGTAAAATCTTAGGTTATCTTCTGCTGAAAATAATGAGACCAAAATCGTTCAAATCTACGATATTGAATAAAAGGCTCTAAAAGTTACGAACAACAAACGTCGGTTTGCGGTGTAAAGTATCAGGACGTCCACCCTTCAATGCCACCGTACACTAGCTTCTAAGCTTACAATAATACCTAGAACAATATTTTGAGTTCCATGTCATTAACCGGCTGACATGAACTTTTTTTATATAATTTTAGCGTCGTCCCTTTTTTTTTTGCATCCGAGCGGCACCTGTTTGTCTTGGTTATGACTTTTTATTTGGTCCGCTACGCTTGCTTGACTTTAGCGACAATTCTCAGAATCCTCGTTTCGCGAAGCACAGCTCTAAAAGCACCGATGAGATCATGACGTATGTGCCTTATTTATCGAGCAAACTCGACCGTGTTGCATGCGCGTGGTTTGTGTTTATGCATTCCGTATCACGAGTTGACTACGTGGGCGTTATTTAATACTATCGAACGTTTGCGGGCACCGCAAAAGTAGTCGGCGTCGAGTGTTTCGGTGATGTACTACTTCATGGGCACGATTCTTTTTTTTTTTAATTCTGATCGAGGGTCTCGAACCTTCAATTCTGTTGCGCTCTCGGCCCTTCGCGGGCTGGGGGCTGTTGTTATGGCTCTATCACAACGTCCGGGTTTGACGCGTTTACGGAAAAACGAAACGAAATAGAAAATGTATTTCGTTTGAAGATGGAACTACTCTGACTAGTTAAGAGGCAAAAGCGAGGTAGACGTTGTGAAAAATGTATTTTTGTCGCATAGTCACTTTTTCTCGCTACATGTTTCGAATCTCGATCTCAAGTGAGATTCAAACTTATATTGTTGGCATTACAAGAAATCAGTGGTTGCTTAACGATCACATAACTGCATTTAAAGCTGTTGTGTAATCGCGGCTGCGGCGGGAGGTTAACAGTTCTTTGGCTGCATGGTGTGGTAACCGCGGGAGTGGAGGTTATCTTGTGAAGCGCTCGTAGCTTTTAACTGGCAAATGGTAGGCTTAAATTTGTTCTTAGGGCCGTTTAATAAACTGTATTGGTTTTATTAGATGAATGTATGCACTACTGCCGGTTCGCGCGTTCGATCTACGTACATCTTGGATCGTATTAGACATCCGTAAATGGAATTTAGATTATTTGGAAAATTTTCCGTTTTTTTTATTTAATATATCATTTAATAGAAGTGTTAAAAATGTGTTTAAAATGTTTTGTTACTTTTATTTTTATTGTATAATAATATAGTACATATAAAGGTTATTCAGGCGGCGGTGAGGCATAATGTTGTAGTACAAAGTATATTTTGTGTTTGAATTATATAAGTTATTATTGCAGGTGTATTATATATTTAATATTATTTGTTGTGAAATCTTATATTTTGACATTGAAATATAATATCAATGGCAAAATATAAGATTAAGTAATAATAACTCAATGTATTTTGCGTGCTAATCTGCCGTGTTAGCATAAAGGTTGCCAAATAAATGGTTTAACTGCATTATACCGCCTTCGCAACAGTCAAGTGTCTGCCGTCGGTTGCGCGGGCGCATGCGGACAAAACCTTCGGGGAAAGTGAGATCTGCCCCACTTGGTCGTTACTAACGACATAGTCCGACCAGAGGACACTTTGTATTTATTAAAGCGTCAGAATTTTAGAGAACGGTTTTATTCTGTCGATTATTCCATTTCGTTTTTCGTTATCTTGTTCCTGTTGTAACTATTAATATTATTCTATGTATATTAGAAGACAATAATTTCGTGTGTTCTCTTTGAAATTAAGAAATAACATTTAACATTTGAAATAAAGTGCACTATGCTATTAGTCAAGATTAATTTTTGTTGTAGGTATGTATATTGTTTGTCATCTAGTAAAACGTTGCAGTGAATCAGTTATAAACAATTGTCGCGTTAACTATACGACAAAAGAAAGCGTTCCCGTAATGACCGACGGCGCTCCGGCGACGCGGGCGGGACCCCGGCCCCGGCCCGACCGACGCGCGCCGAGGCTGTCACGCCGCCCCGGACCGCTCACGGAGGCGGCTTAGTCATCCGCCGCGAAAAGCTTTTCACGGGTTCAACGGCCATAAATCGTGGTGTGATACCACACCGTGGAGGAATAGGAAGTACGGCGTTATTTATAGAGGTGCTTCTCACTCGCTCGTCGCGACGCGCGCGCAGCCCGCCGCCACCGCCGCCGCCGCCGCCGCGAGCGCGGGCAGGGGCCGGGGCACGCAGTGGCTCCCGCGACATCGTCACGGTCGGTGCTCCGCCGCTGTCCGCCCGAGATTTCGATTCAGCTCGCGCATCGCTCTCGTATCGTCCACAGCTCGTCGTGTTTCGAGACGGCCCACGAGCGTCGGCGATAGACGTCGACACGCTTGCGACGATAGCGCTCAGTGAGTCGGCCGGTTCGTGTGCCCCGATAAAATATCGTATCGCCTCCGTGCCGAATTGAAAATTTTCACGCTCAGATAAATCTTTTCACGGTCTGTTCGGACGGGGGCGTACCGCCGCGACCGCTTTTCCCGTTTGGCTCGAGTCCGCCCGAAGCGAAGAATGAGGCCCAAGGAAGAGCCCACCGACGCGAAGGTGCAGTCCACGACTTTCATCCTCTCCGAGAAGATAGACGATCCCAAGTCGAGGAAAAACGAAAAGGAAATTAAGAAGGAGCTCAAGAGGCAGGAGAAAGAGAAACTCGAACGAGAGAAGAAGGAGAAGAAGGCGCGCGAAAAGGAGAAAGAGAAAGAAAAACAGGGCAAGAAAGGTTAGAACCGTCCTCTTTATAATACAAGTCAGAAGGCTGATATGCTGCCCGAAAGAGTTCACACTTTTCGTTTATCTGATCGCCGAAGCATTGTTGCGTCTTATCTTATTCGATTATACCGAGATACCGCGGCTTTGTGATCGAGAAACGAGAATGTTTTAATGGGCGACTATAAAAGTGTATTAACTTTTTATTTTCAACATGTTTATATTATATCCGGCCGGGTTACATCATTCGAAATGATAAAAGCTTATCGAATGAGATTTGTTACGGATTAGTCACACATAATGGATCTATCCTATTGTTAGAGCGCGCATAGTTCAAAACAAACAAGTGTCTGACGGTCGAATGTTTTTTATTTTATTTTTCTTTTCAAATACATAAGAATCTCCCATTGTCTTTAATTCGTTTGCTCCATTTATCTCCCCGCACCGCTGGCGAGCCGATAACCCCGTTTATGCATTTCACACGGGTATGTGTGTGTATACATGTGCGGTTTATAATATTTTGTTTTTATTACTTTTTCTTTTCACCTAAATTTAGATTTCTCTGAACAGTTTAATTTCTCAGAAAAAGCTCTCCTTAGTTTTGTCCGACTACACTACACTGTGTATCGCTTGGCAGCTGCACATCGAGACACTCTCTGGGAAATTTCTGGGAAAAAAGTAGAGTTTATTTATACTTTATTCATGGTACACAGTCGTCGAGTGTTCACAAGTGTTTCGTTGAATCACCGAATTGTGTCATGCGGTCTATTAAGGCGATGTTTATCTTTTTTATTATTATTTTTTATTGTATATGCTGTGGTGTCTGCAAGGTCAAGGTCTACCGGTTCGGTGACTGTCCAAGGAGGATAAAATTGTTAATATTCTTTTGGTTAAGTTTATACTCGATTTTGAAATTTGTTCCTATTTGTTCTAGACGTACATTGTAATGGATCGGACTGTGGTATTCTTTTAAAATTTCCTGTTTCAACTCGTGCAAATAATTACAGTGCCTTCTACGTTTTATCACTGCTACCACCGGCCGTCTCGCACTTGGCTGGTTTTTCCTTACAACCATTAAGTCCGTGACTTTTTTTCTTAGGAGCTTTCACGCTTATAAGCAAATTTGTAACGACACGCAAGTACCTAACACACTGTATTCTGTATAACGTAATGTTTAATAATTATTTAATCAAAATGTTTAATTCGACGATTTAAATAGATGACCTTTTTTTATTTAGACGATACAAATAAGTAGTACACAATTCATAATTATTGTATTTATGTAAACCTCAAACAGTTCTCATTTTCGGAATAGATATTTGTACGCCGTGATTGTGAATAAAATTGCTACAATTAAATGCAAGACTGGTCTGCTAATAAATTCTACAAACAATTATTGTGTATGTAATATTATGCAAATAAAGACGATTTAAAAACATCTACTTTTCTTATGACTGTCAATAAATTATTCCCACTCCATTGAGCACGCAATAAAAAATAAACGCTTCAACTTACTAATAGACGTCATGTTTTCGAATCGTTTGTCGTATTCGGCGATAGTTTCTAAAACAAATAAAAGTATTTTTCACTTTGATTTTAGTACAATAAATGTTCTGTATGATAGCTTACGTACAAAGCGAGGATTTCACGGTTAATTTTATTGGCGGCTGCAAAGTGGGCGGTTATTTTTGATACGGCCGGTTATAAATAAACCTTTTCCATTCGTCCACACTATACGCTATGATTTCTATATTCTTGAAACATCATCGCTTTTACTGCTTGTTCTGTTTACACACACTAACTACTTATATTTTCAAGAAATATATATCGATAATTCTTAGAATCTCTCCGTTTACACTTTCATTTGATATACAGCGTATAAATATTTAATTTTCATTCTGTACTGGCTTTCGTCCGCATGGACATAGAATGAATTACTTCATCTCTTACATTAAGTGGTCTCTCATTCAATCGTGATCCCGGTCTCGGTCCTTTTCAATATTCAAATTACTATTCCACCCTGTGTCCATATTTTGGTCTTGTTTGTCAAATCCAATCTCAGCCCTGTCAACGGTCCTCGCTCGGTCTCGCTGTCGATTTAGATCGCGACATCGACTATACGTGCCGCAGTTTGACTTACATGAAAATACTCAAATTTTTTCTATTTTACGTTCGCGATTGTCTCGAGTGAATCGAATAGTTGGAATAATTATCGTAATGTTTGCGTAAGTGCCGCTACCGCTCACGGTCTGATATCGATCGCACTGCCAATCTCGATTCTGTTATCGATGACGTTCTTGACCAGATATTTTAGGACTTTGGAAGGGGTCGACAGAGGCATCCGCCCGCTACTCATACTGCTGAAGCTGAATCCGTGAGTTCCTTTTTGTATCCACCGCTTGTTAAGTGTCGGGTCTCACAGAAACTATCTATTTATATTTTCGGGATATATCTGTCTTTCGTTTATTAGACGAGGAGCTTGTGTCGACTTAGACATAATAATATATATCTTTCCTTTGTGAGATTTTACTTAACGTTTATCCTACGGTAACCTTATAAATTTTGGAATGAAAAGTATACTCATTATCAGTTATAATCATGCCGAGTTTTATTCAAATCCATTCAGTAGTTTCAGCGTCGCGCGGCCGTGTTACAGACAGACATAAACATGAAAAGAACTAGTGACTTTCATTCCGTATCGATAGTATAGTGTTCTGCAATCGAAATTTTAAAAATACAATTATTGCACGTATTTCGACCCTTACAGTCCCACTATAAGTAAATACCTGTCTGAATCACAAGTTTTACGGAGGGCGACACACAAATTAGTTACGGAGCGTGATCGCATGCGCATACGACCACAGGTAAGGGGTCGTCATCCCCTTGGTTTATGAATATGCATCACGCACGTGTGGTGGATGGCCGCGACGCATGACCCCGGCCGTAATGATTGTGCGCGCGCTTCGTAAAATTGTGTGTAAACCGATGGAAATGATGTAAATGGCCTACACACGGGTACATTGTGATCGCATCATGATTCGGGTCGTTTCCGTGTGTAGTCACGAAGAGAAGGCTGTAGAAATGAAACTCCCGAATTTTATGGACGGTGTACGGTGTATTGTAAAGAAAAAGGGAGACAGAATGTACACTCTTGGACGCGTATAAATAGCAAAAGCGTCCAAGAATGGACGTTCTGGTCCCCTTTTGTATCATAAATCCATAGGTATTCCAATGCAATCATAGAGCGTGTAATAGTAAATAAAGCCGAGTCACTATGAGTTTTTTTCATTAGAATCTTATAATTATTAGAAGAATTGAAATTAAGTTTTTTTTTCTATTGTGATTTGTTATGGATATCAAAATCAACTATACTATAATTATGACGAGATGAGAACGGCGGCAGTTCAGTGGTCAACAGTGTTGCCTTTAAACCGAAAGGATACCCGATTCGAATTGTCATCGCTAGCGAATTGCCAATGAATTTTGAACTTCATTCTTAACTTAAAAATTACTAGCTGTGTTCCTCGAAGAGCACGCTAAAGTGTCAGACATTCTCGTGGTACCGGTGACAGCGGCAGTTGGCAGCGCCCGACCCGCACTGGCTCAGCGTGGAGGGTCAAATCCAAGGCCCTTGATGTAAAATAAAGAAAAATACGGAAGGTATGAATGATTGAATGAATGAACGAATGAGTGTTATTTTATTTCTTTTGTCGGGGAATACATTTTAGTGAAGGGTCACAATCAACTCTGTCGTGCAGGACGAGTGACGTGATTTCAACTCGGGCGTCGGAAAGACGTGAGAGTGTACGAACATTGGTTTTTGTTTTGACGTGACAACGTCTTATAAATTGGTTTGCCGGGTGACACTTCAAGAAACTGCGTTACGCTCCGCTCACGTTATGCGCTCACAATGAGAGCGAGTGAGAGGCACGCGTCCCTTCCACTCGGGCATGGTTAGCCCGCCTAAGAGCGAGAGAGACAGACATAAAAAGTGAAAGACACGCGTCCCTTCCACTCGAGCACAGTTAGCCCGCCTAAGAGCAGAGAGAGAGAGCGAGAGAGAGAGAGTGAGAGAGATAGGCATACATACCGGTTCATGTCTTGCGCTTCTATTTCGCTTAGGCGCCTGCATACAAGTTTACACGTTGCCAGTTAATTGTAAAACGATTGTGTAGTGATAATGTGAAGGTAGTTATATTTGTATATAAATACGTATGTATGTGTAAAGGTAAAAATAAAATTTTGTTAATATGAAATTCAGTGCGAGATTCTTTGTATAAATAAATGTTTTAAATTGTTACTATTATTTCATCCTTCTTCCTACTATACGAATGAATATTCACATTAAAATGATTTTACCACTCAAAGTCGTTGTCACGTAAAACCTTCGCCCGTATACCGACTTTACAGGCAACCAATTTTTTTAGTTGCTCGGATCCATTCTATTGGCTTCTTAAGGACTTATTGGATCTTAAGGACTACGTTAGTCTTAACCTAAACCAGTAGTGCACTACTGCTGTTAGACGGCTACCCAAGATGCGTTTGTCTTTGGTCTTCCTTTAAAGCTAAACGCACTGCATTCGAGTGTTTTAATGTTCTGAATCAATTTTGCCATAGAAAATTGTTTAACGAATGCTTATGAACGCAATATAAGGCACGGAAGGAGAAGAACGGCCTTCAAGTTCTTAACAACACTGAGGAGTGAGTCGGGACTCCTATGCTCCATTTTTCATTTTTGTATCTCTATTATTCTAAATTCACGCCTATTTCCTAATGGGGTAAGCAGATACTACATGTTTCTACACGGTACGATCTTTACATAGCTCTCTTGCTTCATTTGATATCCATCAACCTTTTCATGCAGGCTCGTAGACTTAGAGTGCTTCAAATTTGGGCTCTTTTGATTATGCCACTAATTTGGTTTCATTATAATTATATTTGAAAATCTCATAAAGAACGTAATACAATATTACGATTGTACATTATGGCTTCAATGTCAATACAATTATTATTTCTTACATTTCATATATTAGGATCTATTCTATACTGTGTCACGTTTAGATAAATTTTGATTTTAATTCTTAATATTTTTCATGACGTGAAAAATTTAATTAAAAATAATTACTTTTAAATATATCTTTATATGAAACGCGGTTTTATTACTTGAATACGATAGACATAGATAGAGAATTGAATACTTACTAATCTACGAATCACAAAATTTTTGCTATATGTTTTGAAAACATTTTTATATGCGACTAGAGAAAAGACGTTTAAACTCCACATACGTCAGTCTCCTCGGGGCTGTTTTTCATCGAAATATGTCTGTTTTGCGGTCAAACGTCATTTGAATCGTCGGTTCGTTTTCAATATTTCAAAGTCGGTGTTGGAAGACTCACGCGCTACTAAGCAAATTAATTCATTATTAGACTAAATGCTCATGGGACAAGTGCTTGGAGATGGTCAAACTTCACTTTGTTCCTCTAATTCATAGAATTGAATTGTATGATTTATATACATTGAATTTGGTCGTTACGTAGTGCACTAATTGTAGATATATGTTAATGTGCATGCACCACATTTGTTACTGTTACAGAATATATAACTATACTATCCATAGATCTGATAGACCCGGTTAAATACGGTTTTTAGTTCAAAGTTTCATCGTAGGTTTAACCTTACGTATTTAGTCTTCCGATTTGAGCTAGGCGAGTTGTCACTTCAAATTGTTTTTTTTTTAAACGGAGATCTATTTATTTTTCTTATCTGTATTAAGGGGAGGCATCGATATTTTTGTTCGCACTTAACTACCTAACTGAAATAATTAGTGCATAAGGCTATATATAATTAATTTAGTAACACACATTTTTAAGAATTTTGGAATGGTGAAAAACACTTTAATTTCGTATAATGTCCATTGAAATTTTCTTCAATAGAAATCATATCTTACTAAAATTCATTGATGATGTGGTATGTTTTTGGTTCATATGGGAAGTGATTATTTTAATTATAAAAATTGAAAACCTCGTTTTTAATTCAACGAAAGGAGTTTATTGTAGAAGGGATTAATTTGATTTGGCTATTACGCTGGTTTCATACGCCGCATTCTATTTTCGCACTTGCATTAATTCGTAATATCATTGCCGCTTTTCGCCAATTGCTCAGTCCGTTGGTGGCGGTCGATTCGAGGTGTCGCTTTAACGTAACTAGTACTATCATAATTATGTTTTCCAAGCGAACGCTTGCAAATTTACGCTCGTCTTTGAACGTGATTGTCGATTTTCTCTTCATTAATTCATAATAAATTTCTACACTTTCCAGTAACCTTGTTTAAATATGGAAATATGATAATATCTCTACTAATAATTTGTGATTACATTGTTGTTTTTTCCTCTATCAATTAAATTTTTAATCACCCCACCGCTGAGTCATACCCTCCCACAATTTTTATATTTCAAATAGAGGGATTTCGACTTTAAGCCCTCGCCGGCCCAGTGCGGGTCTGGGGCTGTTGACGGCCGTAGTCGTCAATGCGGCGACGACGTCCGAGACCGATGGCTTACTATGCTCGGCGAATGGTTTAATTTGATATAAGTTAAAAACTTATCGGTCGATTCGCCCGTTGTCAGAATCCAACCCGATACCTCTCACTTTGCTCTGGGCCACCGCCGCTCGCTAGACTGACGAACGGATCGACATGTATCTATTCTGTTGAAGTTGAAAGCTCGCAGAGCAAACCTTCCGAGCTCCGACGGCCGTAGCGCCTTTCGCTTCTCGGCCGACGCGATGCCGTCTCGTCGCCGGTAAACACACGATGAAGTCATCGTTATTTGCGCGTGCCGACTCCTCGCGACGACCCGCCGGACAATTTCGTGTGCGAGAAGCGACATGTAACGCGATGGCTATTTTTCCCACGGAAGAATCGAAGGAATTGGTACTCGTTAATCGACTTTGCAGATGCGGTGTCGTTCGCGCCGCGTCCGCTCCCGCTCTAAATATATGTGACACGCGATGTCGCGACCGCGCCAGCTCTAAATATATGTACACGCGATATCGCGTCCGTGCCAGATAAAGGTTCGTTTTTATTATCGCTCCGTCTGCAAGTGAAAGGAAAAGTCGGTAGAGGTCGTCCTCGAAAAATCTTATATGTCAGCCGAATTATAGACTAGCGGCGGGTTGCATCAAAAGTAAGAATGCAATTCGTAAACATTAACCATAACATTTGACACAATGTCCTTGCACTGTCAAATTTTACTTTAAATTTGGCAATTAGCGCTTTTATCCTTTGTTGCGCCTCGCCGCCAGAATGTTGAAAACGTACAATAACATATTCGAACTAAAAATGCATTGTCTACCATTAGCAAAAGACAAAAATGCAAGTGTTTGCATTTGTTGCTAACGTAATAAAAATGGAGTTGTTATCGTTCTAGATATTTTTATCGACACAAATAAATTAGTGTACTGATGTCATTACATTCAATTACTGTAGACGCTGTGATTCATTGAAATAAATATCTTTGTACTTTGTACACAAAAAAAAAATCGAGAATTAATTATTTATTTATTTATCCTAAAATGTATATATTACGGTCATGTATGCACACATTGCTTTTGGTAAGCCTGACCATCACTCGACACTAAATATTGTTTTCTTTAATTCCATTAGTAAAATAAAATAATAAGAAAAACTGTAAACAATGATGTTTACATCTAGCTAAAAACGGTAAAACAGTTTTTAGCTAGATGTAAACATCAATGGTGTATCTTATTAATTTCAGTGAGATATTCTTGTACATGTGCGTATATAAAAGTAATATGTGGTGTCTTCGAAATGGTCCTAATGATTGCGAAGAAAAATTTTATTCTAATAAGGGTTTGATTTTGAAGTTTGTCTATAAGGAAAAAACACATGAAAAAAGCTTAGTTGTATTTAGCGCTTTTTTTGAAAGTTTGAAGTAATTACGTGACTGCTATGAATTTGATTATCAATAACGAATGGTACTACATGACATAGAATACAGATGACACTGTGCATTTTATTATCTAGTTGAATATTAATTGTTGGAAATTTTTGCCGTGGGAAGTTATTATGTTCACACGGCAAACTCGAAGATGACGCGCGCAGCTCGATTGTCCAAGTATTTACATTTGACAAAACATGCCATATATTTACCCAGTTATAATATCATATTTTCCAGTGAAATATTCATTTGTTTGGAATATGCCGTCTCTAAACGAAACAATCTCTCGATGAAAATGACACGTAATAACAATAAATACTGTTTAGTATCTTATTTAAGATTAATAAAATTCGCAAAAATTAACAGAATTTGGCGTACTATTCGACCTGTTACCTGCAAAAACAGTATCACAATGGCAGTTTTGCGACTATGTATCCGTAGAGTGTGCATTTGAATCTTACATGTCGCACCGAAGTTTTGTTGGTTTTTACGCTTAATTTAATAATTCTATATCTGTGACGCAAACAAAAACCGACATTCACGTATGACACGGGCTCATGCGTGTGGTTGAAGCTAGGGAGGTGTATCAGGATTGTGGTGTTTGGAGGGACGTACTATCTGCACAGCTCTCTGTTATCCATAGAGACAGAAAAAAATGCCTATAAACTAATATAAGCTGCATTCTGTTTGTTTCATTTAATGTACTGGTCCGTTCGCAAACATCTTTTATTTACATTCACAAACCGCAAATGGCGTTGGATTTTCCCCGTTGACAACTCCACGCTAAAAAGTGCTGTTGAGTGTTCATTACGAGTCTGTAATTTGTTTCCGTTTGTTTGTTACTTATCTTATAAATTCTGGTTCGATTCCATTGTCGTTCTTCTGAGACGAGTATAGAGATTTTCAACCAGGTTTGATAATATTCATTCTGTCTTTTCGAACATCTGCAAATGCTCATCGATTTGGTAAAGCGATTTCAGCCAATCCAAATCGGAAAATCGAAATTTACACATCTCTAAATA
This sequence comes from Eumeta japonica, assembly GCA_005406025.1. Taxonomy (NCBI): domain Eukaryota; kingdom Metazoa; phylum Arthropoda; class Insecta; order Lepidoptera; family Psychidae; genus Eumeta; species Eumeta japonica. Next base: position 473,909 of record BGZK01000211.1, read on the forward strand.
TCGCATTCTAAAGTTGTTAAACAATGTATAGTAAAGAATTCATTTATTGTGGGAAAATTTCTATTATCTCTGGACGTTGGTTATAACATGAAATGTCGGGAAAGACCAGGCAAACGAGTAGCGGACAATGGAGCACAACCCGTCAAACTCTAGATTTCTTGAGTCTATGAACGATCATTAATTCTATACTACTTGCATCTAAGTTATTATATAGATCTAGAAATTACGAGATCGCTGTCATGCACTTAGTGTTATATAGTTTCGTAACTCTGACTCATATTAGGGCAGGGTGATGGAGTTTGGACTCCATTTAAACTATTTGAATTGTAAACAATAGATCATTACAACACTTAGCTATTAGCGATAGCTATTGCGATAAACTTGATGATGACTTTTCATTATAATGTAAATGAATTTTTGAGTTTAATTTTCTCATTGTTATTTGTCAAAATTTGTGTATTTCATTTTTCTAGTTATTTAAGCGAGTAATGTTCTTTAAGTGTTGGTGAGTGATACAAACAAATATAATGATGATCACAATCAGGTTTTAAAATAATAATTATTTGTTGATTTATTAATTGAATAATTTTTGAATCTAGAGGAATAAAATTCCATGTTTTCACAATCAAATAACGGTATGTGTTGCAATAAACCATTATTGGATTTCGAATGTCGATTTGATACGAGTAATGAGTAATTGTTATCACACTTTCTTTGTCTAGACATATTTGTAGGTAAAATTGTCGCTATCCTTAAATCTCTTTAAATAAGGAAAAAAAAACATCACCGGCGATTTTAACCGATAACTACAAAAAAAAAACTGGATGTATGTAATCGCTAAGAGATGGTTCAAAAACAATGTGGTCACGCACATGCGCAAACGTAACGAGCAGATTGATATTTTATGCTCCGAATGGTTTAAAACAATAAAAGATCATAGCACTTGTATGAATCGATCGCCCCCAAAGCTTTAAGATAAAAACCCTGTTGTTTGACTTGTTGATCGGTGAAATATTGTTCGACAAAAGGTAATGATTACCCTTTTAACCGGTCGTACGTGGTCAAAAATGACGCCTTGTATGATGTTATAACGACATTTAATAATTTTACTTTCATTTAGATAGCTTTTAAGATTAGGGTTAAAAAATTTGGTTGCCTGTAAAGTCGGTATACGGGCGAAAGTTTTACGTGACAACGACTTTGAATGGTAAAATCATTTTAATGTGAATATTCATTCGTATAGTAGGAAGAAGGATGAAATAATAGTAACAATTTAAAACATTTATTTATACAAAGAATTATATTTAAAACATTAATTTATACAAAGAATCTCGCACTGAATTTCATATTAACAAAATTTTATTTTTACCTTTACACATACATACGTATTTATATACAAATATACATACAATAACTTGCAATACATTTGCAAGCTATGCACTAATTCTCTAGTGCTGCGCGCGGCAGACCGATCATAGTTGAGTGGGAGAGAGACGCAAGGCATTCGGCGGGCCTCTCTCTCGTTCGGTGACTCATCGTTACGTTACCGAGCGTTACACTTTTTCATAAGTGACTCCCAGCCGCAACCTAATTTAAGACGTTGTCACGTCAAAATATTTAAGACGGTGAAATGCATGACCTAAATTGGCTACGAGGTATGACCTCGTTCAGGATATCTGCATCCGTTATTTTTGCATGGGATGTAACGAGAAAAAGATGTGCGCTTTGTTCGATATTTAGAATAAAGTAAGTGCAAAACCGAAATATCTTCTTATTATGGAAATTGCAAAAGGAAATTTGTTTCGACGTATGTGGAAAAATGTTTTCAATGGTTTCAGTAAAATCAGGAGAATTATTCTGAATTCGAACAAATTTTGAATTAGGCTTAATCATACTTATTATTTTAGTTATTTTTTAACAACACAACAGGTTTATAGAGGGCGTTATGCCGGATAACGACTTAGCCACTGGGCACAAGTTGGCCGACATCAACAGGCAACCGAGCACGGTTGACTTGGAGATCGAGTATCATGACCGTCTGTACATTTGTCTAGTGTCCTTATCAATTTATTGTACTTTTATATGCGAATGTGGAATAAATTGAGAAAAATAAGTTGAGTGTTCAAACTAATAGTGTTATGTGTAAAACAACCCTTCCGTCATGTTGCACCTACGCAAGAAACGAAGATAAATTCTATAAATATTTTTTAAATCCTACGTTATGTATTGTATAAATAAGAATAAATGCGATAAGTTATTAGATAGTACACCAATAAAAATATGTACATAAAACTCTTAATAAAAGTTGTGCAAGTGATATTTAGATTAAGTTCGGTGTGTCGGTTTTGTTAAAACTGGTTTTTATCTCGGCCGGTTGTTGTGACTGATTACGTCATAGCGTGTTAATGAGCAGTTGTTTTTTTTTTTCATTATACGCGCTGTATCGGAAACTGCTTGTCCGTTTTATAGTTGCACAAACCAGTTCGTATTGAGAAACGTTATGTGTTAGTGCGATATTGTATCCGTTTAATTATTAATACGACGGCGTTAGCATTTCACTGGGATTTGTGCACTGGCATTAAAAGAAGTATTCATTTTAGATTAATGTTTGGAACGACGGAAGAAACTGCTAAAATTCTTAATTGTGTAGTTTTTCTGAAACAATAGATTATCTAAAAATATTCTATCAATATATCTATCTATTTATTAAATAAAAAAAATGTAACCAAAATTTTTTTTAATTCATCATCAATATATTGATGATTTCGGGACGCGTGATTTTAGATGACCATTTGTCGCTATGCTCATGATTTTAAATTCTACCTTAAATTATTCAAAGTATTACAATTATGTAGACGTCTAATTATTATACTTTCAGTTCGTATCGATAACTAATTTATCGCTTCATTTTTGACTTCCTGTTCGCTGCGGTCTCCCCGTAGACCGGCGCGCGCGCGCACGTAAACAACCGCAAGTCGGAAATCACCGGATGGCGTTATAATTAGCCGCGCGGCGCCGGCGTTGCCGCCACCGACCGCGGAAATAGAACGCTTTCCGGACGTAACCACTACGCGGCGCGGTGCACACGAAAGCTGTCATCCTTAAAAAGGCCGTAAGACCTGAAATGAATTTATTATAATAAATAGCTGTTTCAATATTTTGCTCCATATTGTCGAATTTGTTCAATTTCTAGTTCAATAAATAAATAGGTCATTGTTTTGTTTTTTTGATTGAACTGTATTCTGCTAGTATTTATTAGACCATTTTCATTGCATTTTATGATATTTTGAATGACATTAATAAATAAAAACATTGATCGGTTGTTGAAATGCAATCAAATATGATGCAACGATTTAACATTTAAATATATACATGTATATTTTTGAAAGCGTCGGATGAATTACATGACGTGTCTGGTATTTGTTATGAATTATTCAGGGCATTAGCATGTATATTAATCACGAATGTATTTTGCACACTATGAGTAATACATTAAATTTAATTGTTTATAATGATTGTGTAATTATTGTTTGTAATTGCATAACATTTCGTTCTATTTATAGTATTCGATTAAGTCAATGAGCATTTTCCCGCAAAATTGTAGGTTCTTTTCTTTTATTTCTGTTTTCATTTACTTTTATTTCTTTGATAATTATATCAAAGCAGGGTTATAACATTCCATAATATATAAATACCTTCGCGAATACTCAGTGTCCTCTCCCTATATGAAAATCTATTTGAAATTAGTCATTGTATATAGTAAAACGAAAGTAAAATTAAATCTATAGTATTGGTGCTTTCCAACACTAGAAAAATCGAATTAACTTTAAACATATATATGATTTAAATATAATAATATGAACTCACGCCTTTTACCAGAAGGGTAGGCAGAGACTATAGATTTCCACACGGTACGATCTTTGACATATCATATCTTTCACTTTTGACATTCATCATTTTTTCTCGTCGGATCGTCAAATGTATTGTTATCGTCAGTGCGAGATTTAATGTTTTAAATATAATTCTTTGTATAAATAAATGCTGAATGAATGTGGTCTGCATTTTTTTAATATGCCACCAATTTGGTCTGCATGAGATTTTCTAGGGCTCCTCTTGCCATGAAATACACTATAGATTATGGATACAACTCAAACTTATATCATTCTGAACTTTAATGGAGTTCGTTTAAAACATCGACTATTCAAAATGGAATTCGACTGCATCTGTTTACTTTAGACATTTCCACGAGGGAGGTACCTAACCAATAGACTAGTACTTAGAACATTCACGTGTGATACGTCTATAACCATTTTCCAAGGTGCATAAGTGCATTGAATACACAGGCGATAAGCACGAGATAACATATTCTGTCGCAACGACCAAATAATATCGATAACAAAGTTGTGCAGTAACTTTGCAACGTTTTAACATTAAATTCTGATACTGTCCTATTTCTACTGATCTGTCGCAACGAATGGTTTATCCCCGGTGTCATTATGAGTTGCTCTAGTAACAGATAGATAACTATTGCACTATTACATGCAAGGATGCGGTCTCCACGCAGTCGATTAGCTTTAATGCAAGTCGCCGAGTCTCGTATCCTGCACGCGCTAGGCCGCGGCCGCCCCCCGAACGAGGTTACAGCCGCGCGCGTCCTGTCGCCGGCGGGCGATTGGAACAATCGTGATAATATCCGTATGGTCAACCACACCTCGGCGTTGATAAACACGTGAATGTATACTAATTCATAGTCAATTTGATGTACAATTAATATACGCCTTCCAGCAAATTTTATCTGTTTAATGAGATAGGTGAAGAGATTGCCGTTCCACATGTAATGATTAATTCAATGCCGCGTAGAGGATATACATACAACCTGTCTAAATTTTTTGAGATTATTTTTGACAATTTTTTGATGTGAAATATCTGGACGCGCGTTGGACTGGGATAAAACCGAGACGTCTAAAAATTCAGGAGACGCTTGGTTTTGGGCCGCCGTCGTCTCCTTCTAGCGCAGGTAGAGGGGATATCGCGTTAGCATGATGCAATACCAAGCGTCTAACACTTTGGATACGCTTAGTTTTGACCTACACCATCCGAGTCTGATCGTATTTCCTCCTGTGACGAAGCTTTTTAAACCAATAAACAGTGATTTCTATTTTTGAAATTTCGCCGACTTTACAAAGTTTCCAAAATGCGCGGTAGTTCATATTACATCCAAAATGTACGTTTTATATTTTAGTTATCATCGACCATTTGTAACTTTCATACGATCAAAGGATAAGTCCACGGAAAACAAACTGGTGCTGCTGTAACAGAAATAAGTGATGAAATGTGAGATTAAATGTGGTCAATGAAAATCATGAGCTTCTACTCTTCACTCGCAACACCAGCCGTCCTCATCTTATTCCAATTATAATAATACAGTACAAGACAGTCTTGATGTTTCACATCTACAGGGTGGCTCCTGACGCACTCAATTTGTTCGACTGCGGTGAGCGAGTTTCGACTCAGCAAATACATGAATATACAGCTAATTATATATTATAGATAATAAATATCTTACTATAATAAAAACATCCCGTAATGAACACGGCCCTCTATTATTTGCCTATCGTACATAGATACACGTCAATGTTTATTATAGGCGAGGTCGTATCACGACTGGCGGATTGGCGCCGGCCCAAATATTTGCCAACGAACCTTACCCGTACGTATTATATAATTATTATCTGTGTCGCTACTGTGCTGGCGGTTTACTTTTCTCACGGCGCGGGCGGTGCGTTTGTTTCGTCTGTCTGACCGTCAGTCACTCCGAACGGTCGTATGGAGTAGAGACTTTCTTATGAGATGTCTGTCTGGTCGACTGTTAGACCGTGTGAAGGATACTGTGAGTTGTAATTCCTTAGATACTAATCGCATTTATTGTTATTGTATATACTGGTGCCCTTCGAATTGATAAAAATGTATCATTACTATAATTATTTATGTCTTTTATTTAAAGAGGAACTAGAAAGGCGAAAGTTTTTAATTGGGTGATTGTATTATTACGACTTATTTTTTGATAGGTATAAATAAGGCTTATTTGGTTGTAGTAGCGAAAGCGAAACAACGAAGGCTTGAACGTTAGAACTGCATACAATACAATGGCATATCTATCTCAAATGAAAATCGTATCGCTCGTAGGTAAATCATTTAGTGATAATTTCAACTTTTTATTTCAGGCGATGAGAGCATCAATATTTTTTAATCCCCGGCGCAACAGAATGGTGTTATAAGTTTGACGCGTGTGTCTGCATGTCTGTCTGTTGCGTCCGAAACCGCTGGATTGATTTCGATTTAGTTGATTTGATCGAGAGTGTTCTTAGATTGTTCTATCTATATCTATACCTCAATCTAGAGGATTGAGATATCGAACTTTCTATCTACCTTAACCGCCATTTAATTATATACAATTTTTGATAATTAAATAGATACAATGTCTACGTATGTTTCATGTTAATTAGGCACATCTTCAGGAAAATGCCAACAGTCACATCCGCCAGGGTGTCACAATTGTTAAATCCTCTGAAATTTAGTTCGCTGAATGAGAGTTCGTAGTGGAAGAACAGATTCAAGGTTAGCGGTGGGTTGCATGCTGTATTTTTACCGTATATCATAAGCAAACTTTCTAATAATGAATTTCCGCGAAATAACACCGTTACAATAGAATAGTGTTATACTTAATGTAAAACCAGCTAGAAGGTATTTTACAATATGGGTCTTTTATATATTTATTTAATGTTTTTATTACTATAAAAAAATACATATTGCGTAACAAAACTTGTACTAAAAACATTAGTTTAATAATAAGTTTATTTTATTATGGCATATAGTAGCACGAAACACTAATATCACGAGTACTAATACTCGCACATCTTCGGCGCAGTATACGTCCGTGGTGCCATCGTGTCAAGTTTTTGTCCTTCCAGGGGCGCAGTCTCGCTCAATCTATTCATTTTAGATCGAGGGGCTGAGACATTTTAACTCCTCCACGTTTAGCCCAGCGCGGGTACGGGGACTATTGATGACTATTGGTGCGGATGATGTGCTCTTTAGGACACTGATCGAGTAGTTCAGTTTGACTTAATTCAGAAAAGCGTCGATCACTTTGCACTTAAATTAATCATAGTCACGCAAAGCATTGCTTGCTAATCAGAACGGTACAACCGTTCTGATGAGTAGGCAATGCCTTGATCAGTCACTACCTTTTTTTATTATCTTTTATTGCATAGTCACGTATCTTTATGTTTATTTCTTACCTAATATCTTATTTTGTATTATACCACCTGAATGCTGGGGTGCGCCTTGTCACGTTTTTAAAAAGCAAGGTCCGTTCTATACGTAGATAGATATGCATCCGTAGGTGGAGAGCGGACTCGTTTTCGATACGGAGGCCTCCGCAAATCGGCCCGCCTGTTGCATTAATCGCGGCCATATAAAATTGATAGGTATTTATTCAGCGCGGGCCGGCGCCTCGGCGGTCGCAAGGTCACATCTGTAATGTGCTGACGTCACCGCGTGCTATCTCGCGCCTTCGTCCGACTGCACGAATCAAATCGCACGGTATAATGTAGGTTAACGCGAGGTGACTTCCAGAGTGCCCGAGACGGTGTTCATTCCCCGAGATGGGCGACGGCGGTCTAGTGGGCCAGTAGACGAATTGATCGATGGATTTTGAACAAGCGTGTCTAGCACGAGGTCGGTTTCGAACATTGTCACCTTGCCGAAGGCAACTGTCGTTAACATCACCCAATATGAGGTATCGAACCGAACGTATGGCTTAAGGTGAAGGTCATATAATGTTTTAAACAATAGAAGATATCGCCTACTATAGGCCGCACCACCTATAGAAATCGTGATGGTGACAGTTGTTAATTTATGCTGTAAAACACGAGAATAATGATACGCCCCGCACGATACCTACTCAGAATGACACAACGTAAGTGCAAAGTAGGAAATTGCTTGTGTATCGCATAGTTCAATCAAAGTGAATAGTATCAATCAAAATATTCCCTTCATAGTCTATACTGCAAACGTAGCCTATACGTCTATGTGAAAATGAAAAGTTTATTCAATAAAACGTTGTATATGTTCATGATTTATGTTTTATTAAAACTTAGTCTTAATATTTTTTATATTGGATGCGAGTTATCGTATTGTTTATTCGTTAAAAATCCACATATTTTCATAAAACTATTCTTTTTTAATAGTAATGTGAAGTTGTGAATAATATCGAGAAGTATTATTTGCGATGAACTGAAATATTTACGAATAGTCCATAAGCCCCCAGTCACCAACAAGACTGACAGGTTCTATGAATCTAAGACCTTATGGATTTTATTAATTACTTTGCTTATCACTTGTTTGTTGCTGTCAAAAACAGAAGTATATAGTAAGGCAGACATCGATTTGTCTGCTGTATACTCAGTTACGTTCGTAGTATTATTTTTGCCACCGAATTAGGTTTAGGTGATTTGTATTTTACTGACTTGTATAACTAGTATCATCATCGGTGAACCTGTTTTGTTTTGGTAAGCTTTTGCGGTGAGTTCTGTGTATTTATAATTTTATATCGTCACGACGAAGCTTAGAGATAGTGTTCGGATTTTTGCAGCGTAAAACTTGTTATTTTACAAAAAAAAAAAACATTAACATATGTATCAATCACATCTATCGATGGTGCGCATCATCATGCAACGACACCATAGTTCAATTTATAAGTATTCTTAAAGTTTGGATATATAATCCTTTGAACACGAATCACACTAAGTTTTGCCTTTGGCTTCATTCATCTGTGTAGATAAATTTGTTTAAAACCTTTAATGTTTTTTTTTATATTTTAATATGTGCACTTAAATATATATAAAAAATGGAAAACGGAAATTTATGTTTAAATGCTCGGAAGGTGTCATAAAGTTGGCTTAAAACCGTTTTCGATCTAGCCTTTTTTGAAAGGCAGTCGTAATCAAATAATTGAAACCTTTAAAAGGAGGTCGACCGGCCGAGCTAGGACATTGTTTGCGGACGCGCGGGGCGTGCCCCGGGGGCGGTGACGGCCGAGGCGTGTGCTGTGTCTGCACGAACACGGGCTATATTTAGTACATTTTACCCACTAGTACCGCGCCCTATCGCGCCTGTCGCGTTGTCATGCAGTACGAGCGGTGGTAGCCAAAAATCTTATCTCCGTCGGGAACAGGGTAATGTTGTGTGTATAGACTAGTGTGTACATGTCGGAGCTAGTTCGGATATCATGAAAGATGTCGTGTTTTTGTTGGTCAGCATGAAATGTAAGTATTCAGTGTCTTGACTGTTGTTTATTTATAATAATTGAAAAGGAAACTTAGTAGGGAAATTTAACAAAGAGCACTTTTTACTACAAAGATGTCGGGATGTTGAAACATTCCACCAAACCAACTCTACTTATCGAATTAAATCGATAGTAAAATGTTAGAAAAAATGTAGTTACAGATTATCTCAACATGACACTTTATATATAATGTTGTATAATATATGGCAATCAACAAGATTTGATTCCATAAATTAAATGATAATGAAAAAAGTTTTAACTGTACATGCTTATGCGTCACTGATTTCACATTTGAGACTGGCACGCAAAAATGTTAAATGTCAATTGACCGTAGTGTGCGAACGCACAATTATTATTGTCGTGATGAAAGGTGTACCATTGACTGTGCTAAGAAGTTGATTTTCGTGACTTATACCAAAATCTTTGACAAATAACTATTCTCGTTTCAAACTGCATTTTTCATTTTCGTTGTCGAATCGTCGAAAGGTAAAGCGCTTTCTACGGATTAACACTTTTAGGCCCAAAACCGTATCCGACGTTCGCCTCTTCATCGTCAGACGTCGCACACGGCTGACAATCGTATTGTCCACCGTTGCGTTTTTACATCGTCTGAAACACCGCCGTACTGCTTGGATGAGCATCCGTTAGCTCACAATATGGTGCCTGATTCGCTTAAGCGTTCGAATTTTCTCGCACTTGACTCACACGAATGTCAAACGTAATATATTGGCTTTTGCCTGAATTATTTGTCGTACAACATCGATCGTTTTGCGGTTGCCGTTCCCGTCGCTCGGTCTTCGTTGAGAGTCATTGCGGAGCATGCGTATGCGTCCACATCTGATTTGACTGTGGGTCCAAAAAGACCCAAAGCTGCAAGATGGGGCTTCATCAACAAACGCCAATTTTAGTCTATAAAAGATTATTTTTTATCTGAACGCAGTGAAAATGGGAAAAAATTTAAAGCGATTTTTTTTTCAATTTAAATCTATCGCAATATAAAATAAAAACATTAAAAACATTGATGCCAAATTAAAAGGAGCAAACGCTAATGACAAGAAACGAATTGTATTCCACCGTCCAGGAATTATTGGCGTTTTTCCAAACAGGAATTACTTTCAAATATTGCGAATGTAAGTAGTCACTCTGTCACCTAACCTAATCAATAATTTTTACTATTTTGTGATTTTTGCTCTTACGGTAGGTAATTTTTGATATTGCGTCGAGCTTAACGATAGCAATTAAGTTATCTATCTTAACGTAACTTACTCTAATGTGGTGATGATTACGTTGTGGTTTTTCGCATCATGACAGACATTACGGAAGTTGTATGTTGCGGTGGTTTACAATGAAAACTATTTATTAAAATTTATGATTTATTTTTTAATAACTTCTATTTCTTTTTTTATGTCTTATTTCTTGTACTTCTATTTGCGGTTGTTTTTAAATGTTGACATGTACTATCATGTCCATTCCTCAACAGAATCATTCATTTTAGTTACAGTCCTTTGTAAATCTCACGCCGTCATCGGCTAAAGGTTTACCATTACTTGGTTGTCGACACTCAGGATGCATTTGGCAGAACGTCCACCCATTCTTCATCCCATACTCGATTCTTTCAAATCAAACAAACAGTTGGCCATGGATAGCTTGGATAGCCACATTAAAGCCACCTGTCTGTCTGACACTTCTAAGAGTCGACTGACGATAGCGTTAGTAGCAGCAGACTCTACCGCATCGGAATCAATGAAGGCTAGACAGATTCAGACTCGTGTCGAAGATACATCAAACACTTTTCTAGAAAGTATGTAGTAAAACGAAACACCTCCGTCGGTCGTTGCTTTTTATTTTCGTACTTCATTATGGACTATTCATCATTAATTAATATGTCAAGTGACTTATCTTTGCTGGTAGTAAAATTATTAACGATATTCGTACATTATTAAATTTTTCTTTAATGTTCAAAAACCTTATATAAACATACATTTTACGTATCATTGAAAATCCTATTAAATTTTTTTCTTACTTATCTACAATGTTTTCGCTCACAGTTAGATCAATCGATAATTTATATTTATATATGTACATACACGAGCGAGAAAATAATCACTGGTGGTCAGTCTTGGGTTTGAATTCGCCACGTCCGCGGTTCAGAAGGGGCTAATGCACAAAAACAAACTTACAGACACACTCGTGACTCATACAATCAGGTCTCATACCGTATCGAGCAATAGGTGTTGCAATGACTGGTCTACAACTGATAACATAGCAACAATACTGTTTGTTGCGCGACTTACGTAGTCATTTCGTGGTAACGCAATGTTGTTTAAAGAAAAATAAATAAAGGAACTTGTTTTCTTCGCGACGCCAACGAGGATGGCCTCGCGTTCGCCGGCGATTGTTTCACTAGTTAGTGCACTTCCCGCTGCTGCGTGTGCGTAAGTAGCTGTGGAGGCGGGACTACAAGTGGCTTGTTTACATTCCACTTCAATTACGTAAAAGCTTGTATTGATAATGGTGAATAAATGGAATTCCGTGAATTCGAATTATATTATACGGTTATCCATATTCGTGTACAGTCTGTATGACCGATGTATACACGACCATGTCCGAAAAAATGTACTTGAGTATGATGTGCGCCTTCCATTGTTATGGATTCAATTATAATATTATAAATTAATAGCATTTTCGAATAATACATATAGTGAACAATAATAATGATAATTAAAAAATATGAATAAAGTTATTGCTATACAATTCCTTACGATTTAGGCTAAAGACATTTTGCAAACACAAGAAATAATGTATTTCAAATCCTTTATTGTATGTGTGTGTGTATATTATGATAAATTTATTCGAAATTTGTTTAAATGCAATTGCGCGAAGTTAAACTAAGTAAAATTTAGTATAGAGAAATATACAATTTTCTGTTTGAAATTCATATAGAAATGATTTTAGTGGTAATTTATAGTGGTAAAAGCTAAATAAAAAGCATCAACGCTACTGATAGTGCTACTGCATTGCTTACACGTCTAACACATCAATTCAATAAAGTTTAACTTCAAAATACAATCCTTTGAACATGTAACATCAGTGGCGGCGCTAGGCGTCGGCGACGGCCGACGGCCTCGCGCCTGAAGGGGCCTCGCAAACAAAAAAGTTTTGCCTACAAGTTATTAAAAAGAGGCCTCGCAAAAAGTTTTGCCTACAAGTTATTAAAAAGAGGCCTCGCAAAAAGTTTTGCCTACAAGTTGTTAAAAAGAGGCCTCGCAAACCTGATGTCGCCGACGTCCACGAGTGGTGTAGCGCCGCCACTGTGTAACATCAAGTAACAGCGCGAAAAATATGAATCCGCTGCTTGAAATGAACTATAGTATTTACATTACGATCCCCTTGATATACAATTTTGTTATTCTGTGTATTTTATTGGCATCTAAAAAAAATAATCCGCAAACGGCAACTGCTACGTACGCTCGCGCGTCACTCGCCGGCAAATATGACTTCATCAAGCCCGGCCTTCACGGCGGCAGCCTCCAATTAGATTGTTACGCGATCTGCTGATCCACAGAAGGGCGGGCCGTTCGGGGCGCGCCGCCCCAACACGCAGCTTCATGTAACCTGACGAACTCCCAAGAGTTTAGGGTTTAAATTTTATTCTCCAAATCCTAGAAAACACAACACCAGATGTAAGCAATGGAAAAAATTGTGGATTTTTTTTGCTTGCCATTTTTTGTAGCCTGAAGGCCATTCTAGTCAGGGCTGATTCATTTAGGCATAACTCGGGACCTATAGTGTTTAATATGGTGGACACATTAAAGTTTTGTACATAAAAAAAGAAAAAAAACAGAAAGGCGTTCGAATAGCAATGTAGAAATAATTGGTTAGCGGAAATGATACAGTGTTTTAATGATCGATTGATATACGAATGACGTAGCCATTGATTTTAACGAAGCAATTAGCGACGTCGACGGTGCTCGTCGCAGGGCCAGCTTCTAGAGCTGCTTTTCTAGGTTCTGATTCGGAATATGTATAAGGTTTTTGGTAAAGATGTTTTGGATCTACCTATGAATGGATAGCTTCTGGAGATTTTTCAGAACATTTAATGGATTTGAGACATTCTAAAATTCTACGTATTTTGACGTGACAACGTCTTATAAATTGGTTTGCCGGGTGACACTTCAAGAAACTGCGTTACGCTCCGCTCACGTTATGCGCTCACAATGAGAGCGAGTGAGAGGCACGCGTCCCTTCCACTCGGGCATGGTTAGCCCGCCTAAGAGCGAGAGAGACAGACATAAAAAGTGAAAGGCACGCGTCCCTTCCACTCGAGCACAGTTAGCCCGCCTAAGAGCGAGAGAGACAGAGACGCAAATGTATTGCAAGTTATTGTATGTATATTTGTATATAAATACGTATGTATGTGTAAAGGTAAAATAAAATTTTGTTAATATGAAATTCAGTGCGAGATTCTTTGTATAAATTAATGTTTTAAATATAATTCTTTGTATAAATAAATGTTTTAAATTGTTACTATTATTTCATCCTTCTTCCTACTATACGAATGAATATTCACATTAAAATGATTTTACCACTCAAAGTCGTTGTCACGTAAAACTTTCGCCCGTATACCGACTTTACAGGCAACCAATTTTTATTACTTCCAAAGACTTAACGCAAAAATGTGTACAATCTATTGTTAGAACTAAGTGGATTGTAAATCTAGTGACTTATCTATACTCTATCACTTCGTATCAACTTTTATCTATGTGCAACACTTTTGATATGCCTGTGATAGTTTTTGTGACACAACAGTATCGTAGAGGCAATATTATATATAAACTCGAAATATAAGAATTATATCATTGCATTTAATTAACTCTGAATTATTACTCGATTTGTATTAATACAAAATTAAGTTACGGCTGTTGGTTTTGTGTTATTTCCTTATCTTAATGAGATAAAACCAAGTGGACCTATTAAATGTGGACACTAGTCAAGGTCAGCGGCGACTCGCGATAGCGTGCGCTTGCGCTGTCTGCTCGTTGCAATTGTACATTTGGATATAATTTAATAAATAATTTAATTTTGATGTAATATACTTACCTTTTTTATTTTAAATTTCGTTATATATAGCAATTTGCGCGTCTATTCAGTGTTAAGGAGAAGAACAATAATTAAACATTAAAAATATACAATTCGCACGTCTTGCTTCATAACTTTTGAAATATATATTCCTAGATAATTTGCTGTCGAATTACCGATTTGTGTAATTTTTTATGTAATCCAAAAAAAAAATTTTTTTTCTACACACCTCTTACATTAACTTGTGTATATATTAAAAATATATTTTTTTGTACTTCATATTATCTACGATAGTAATCCAAACTAAAATCTTAAAGGAAACCGGGACTGAAGTCAAAATGTAGTCGGCAATGTAGAACAGGACTGGGATTGTAATTCAGGCTAGATAGAAATAAGAACTGATACTACATCCGGAACGGTATATAATGGACAACAGGACCTAGGTCGCGATCATGATAGACAAAGATTGCTAAATATAAAAGATAAAAGGATTTTTTTTTATGATCACGCGGACAAACCCGTAGGTGGAAAGCTAGTACAAAAATAAAAGTGCTGTCTACCGTAAATGAAAAAAAAAACAATCGCTTAAACACTGAAGTTCAACATCACGCAGTGTATTTTGAATGGTATTTTGATAATTTTCCATTATGTCGACCTAAAGCTTATCAAAATTTAACCTTAATATCTACACTGACGTGATAATACCACCAGTATTATTTCCAATTTGTACCATTCCAATGGTAGTCCCGCAGTGTCTGCGGCGGCGGCGGGGGGCGCGGGGTCAGCGTGGTGACGTCATCGGGGTCAATTTGTCGTTGCGTAAGAGCACGAATGCGGGCCGCCGCTCGTCCGCCGCCCGCGCCCTGCGGCCCGTGCTCGTTGCGCGCCACTCGCTTTTGTCTCTTTGGATGTCAAAAGATGCATGTAATTGTGTCTATAAAAATAAGTTATTAAAGAATAAATACCCTGTTAGGGGGTATTAAAATACTTAATTAACTCTATGTAAAAATACGTAATATTAACTAAAAATTTTCCAGATTTTATCAAATGTAAATTCTTCTCTATAATCAAAATCTGCCGTCTCTTAATATGAATATGGAAACCTGTTCGTTGGAATCTCTCTTAAATTAATGAATGTTTTTGCTATCGTGTCCTAAAGTTTATCTTGACATGTCGTGGCCTTTTTTAGTTTCGTTTTTAATAAAATTTTAAAATAAAAGTTCAATGAAAAATCAAAAAATGTATTGATGTATGTTATTGCAAGCCTTTTGAGGAGGAATAGGATATCTAATGGAGAATGGAGTAAGCCATCGGAACTCGTACTCACTGAACGAAACGTTACAGCAGAATCAGCTAATTACTGTTTGTACATAGATCACACTAGAAATTTTTAGAATTGACCACTTAGAAATTTTAAAATTAAAGGAACTACAAAAAATATTTGATTTAAAAAAATGAAACTCTACCAACCTTATAACGTACATTACATTAGTCTGTTACTTGTTTTTACAAATTGACGCAAAAAGAAAATGGCCTAACGTCCACATGAATTCAACGCGAGAAAATTTTTGTGCAATGATTTTCTATTAATTTTGTTGCCATTTAAACCATCAAGAAAGTTATAACAGACTTTGGTTGGCCTTTTATAATCTTCTTGTCAATGTTTATAACCGGTTTAACTAGTTCAAATGTGGTCGCAGTAATCTGATTGACGATCTGCGTGAGGAACGTCCTTGTATGGCGACGACCGAAGACAACATCAGTACTATGCAGTTCACGATAAAGACGCCTACCGGCAGGTTCGGACAAGCTTAGGCGACGGTCTGAGTCAAGGGCACAAAATCCTTCATGAATATTTAGCAGTCAAGAAAAGAAGCCTTGTAATCAGTGAATACCTCATAATTTGACGACATTCAAAAACTCCGCCGTATTAAATAGTGCCGCAAAATGATGCAAAGATTTGCCGGCGGTGACTCAAGTGCCGTGCACGACAGGTTACATGTGATGAAAGCTCGATTTATTGTTAAAATTCTGAAACCGAAAGACAGTTTGCTCAGTGAATGTTTCCTTGCGAGGATTTGTCTACTAAAGTAAAACGAGGTCGAAGCGTCGGAAAAAAGGTGTTGGCCTCTTTCTTCGGAATGGATAGGTCACTATGCAACAATTATTTTAGAAGATAAAAAAAGAAGCAGTCACTGCAGACTGGTACACTAACGATTCTTTGCCTTTTCTTTTGGAAAAGTTCGAGAAAAAAGACCTCGCAGTAAGATTCTCCTTCATCGTGTCAACGCTTCACCACATACCGCTAGACAAACATCTAACAATTTGGGGACATTAGGTATACAAATACTGGCCCGTCCACCTTAGAGTTCCGATCTCACACCATAAGATTTTTATTTATTTACTAAAACAAAGGGAAAATTTTGAGGAAAGTGGTTTACGGACGTCGAGGAAGCAGGGGCTCCATATGAAAAGGCCGTCGAAACAAACCTTAAGTTTCAGAGGGGGAAAGTGTTTTTCTGTGGCTCCATCGAATGTGTCGATATCATGATATCAACGAACACAATTTTGAAAGTAATAATAGTAAATATAATTTGCTAGTTTGCTCTGTTTTTGAAACTAAAAATTTTCAGTTTGACCCACGTATTCTGTAAGAGTGTACCTAGTATCTTACCCGTTGCGTTGACCAATTTTCGGCAGCAGCCAAGTTGCCCACGGTATGGGACTCCCATATTACTGTAATGTGATAGAATAACCTGTAATGTGTTAACCGAGTTTTTTGTTAGCAGATAAACTTTATGAAATGTTATGTTGGTAAACGCATATAAAAGCGTTCCACATGCGTTTGCGCAAATAAATCATCGATTTATTTTCATTAATTATTACTGTAATAAGTACGTTTGACTTATTCTACATTAATTATAATTTATGCTTAACATCACATATTTTACTAAAGCTTAATTCATTTATTTCGTAAAAAAAAAATCAGCTGAACAAAAAAAAAATAGTTGAATAAGCAATTCGCAGTGGGTTCATTGCACTGCACCAATAAATTTACTATTCATTGCAGTCCGACCGATAAGACGTGAACAATCGCGACCGGCTGACAGTTTTTAATTTTATTTCCCCAATCGTGGACGTGAGCAGAATTTCTTAAGAGGTAATAAATGCGAACAGTTTTCTTTTTCCTTCGACAAACGGCACGGTACGTCGTCGACAAAAGGTGAGCATTGTGTAGTTTCTTGCAACACGGCAGCCGAGCAGCGGCGCAGGGTCGCTGACCGCGCCGCGCCCGCGCCCGCGCCGTCACATTGCGCTATTGCCCAAAGCTGATTACTCACGCCTGCAACATGTCCAACATAACTTAGAACGATATGGAGGGGATGATCCTAGATCGCCTCTGCTATTATAATTCGTGTATGCTAAACTGGGGCGGTTCCTTAAATCACCTTATAGGCATGTCGATACAAGCTCTAGTCCTCGGGAGTGGACTTGCAAGGGAAGAGCCTTGCACAACTTCTAGATTGCTTACACGTGGTAAGTGTTGAAAAGCGATAGTCACGCTGACTTATTTGGTGTCTTAGTATGTTGGCAGAATCACCTTGCTACTTTCAGTTCTCGGCACGTTCGTAGGCTTTGATACGGCATGGCAGGCACGTGAATAGAGACGTGTGAGTGGCCAACTTATTCGGGGCCCGACCGAGTGAACCTTGGCGTGGAACAGCGGCCGGTAAAATGATAAAAGACAACGTGTCATCAGTCATACTGACTGCCGGTAACACTATCAGATAGTCAGTCAATAACTTATATTTTATGTATGAAGTCGTCATGATATTGTTTTCAACATGTAGCAGTCAGAAATAGCGCACTCGGTGGACATGCATATTTGTCAGCAAAGGCGCATTCAGCCATCGAATCACGCAGTCGAGGTTCAGTCAGGACAGGTTCTAATTCCATTACAACTGTAAGACAAAGACCCTGGGGAGGGGGGTCATGACCCCCGTGACCCCCCTTTGAATCCGCCCTTGTTTGGCAGTTATTTGAATACAACATGAAATGTTACAATTTCATCGTTGTATATACGTCACATACCTGATAGAAGGATTTACGGCAGACTAAAGTGTACTATCCGTAATATTAAGAGTGAGAAAAATCTTTCTCTGCCTGTTTGTTACGTCTTCACGACGAAACCGCTGTGACTATTTTTATAAAATTGTTTATGGATATGCCTCAAACCCTGAGGAATATTTTTCTTATCTATGTATTTTTGTGTATCGTATTTTTATAATTAGGCAATGTAAATACGCTAGTGTGTTTTATTTCTCCCAATAATGTATTCATCGTAAGTACAAAAATATATAATACTCGTTATATGCCGGTGAGATTACCTTTTACTTTTGCGTACAATTTGGATGTAACTATAAAAATAAGCAGTTTGTATGATGTACGTGTTTGTGCATGTGGTTGGCGGTTCATCGTGTATTTAGGCCGCTGCGCGGCGATGACGCGATCGCGCCCTTGGCATTATTTGCCGACGAGTGCGCGCGCGCTGACATCATCCGCCTTGTATGTATATGTTTGTGCGCGTGCTCATCTCGCGTCGCTCTGCGCAGACACCGAATTGATAAGACGTTAAGAGACAAGTGTGCTTTCTGTGCTTGTCAATAAACATTTTTTAATTGCTTATTAAATATGAAAACTGACCATTAAGTATCTAAAAAAAAGTTTCTGATTTAAAAAAAAAACCGTTTGAAATTGCGCTTGGAAGTGCTCTCATAAAGTCTCCCTTTTTACCCGATTGCGCGACGCTAAGTATGATAATGTGTTTTGGCTAAAGAATTTAACAGTACGCATCTATGCTGAAGCGTACATAAAGCGTAGATAGAATAGCACGAAAGTAATTTTCCCAAAGGAGGTGTTAACTGTTTTATATCTTTAACGTAAGCGTTTCATGAAAAGAAAGAAAAAAGGAATTATTATTTAACAAAGTGTTTACATATTTTTATTAAAAGTTAAGACAAGTTTCTTAGGTTCGTCAAATAAAAAAAACAATATCACGTCTAGGACATAAGTAAAATAACCAAAATGTATATAATATATATCAATCTCCATGACCTACGATCCGAGATGTTCGCTACATTCGTGCATCAGAGATTCTCGGCTCGAATCCGGCTCATTTCGGGCGACACGTTTATAAATCGGTCGTACACGCCCAATCCGTCGACGACTCGCGCACTGCACCGACGTGAACGGCGTGTTTTTAATTCCAAACAAATCGGCCGAAAACGCGCAAAATGTGCACGATAAGACGGTCTTACACGCAACAGCTATTTCCACCGGAGTCGCCCATCGGCAAGTTCAACGCCGGGAAAGCGAAACGAAGCAAGAAGCCGTTCAACGAACTCTCGGGCCGCGCGCCCGCTGCCGGGCGCGGCGCGAGCGGTCCCGACGTGTTTTTCATTACTGCCCGTCGTGTCGGAGCATCGAATAGCATTAGCACGCGAATGTTATTACGGTTTGACTCCGCGCGTTGTGATCGTTAATCACGGACGAAAATGGAAAGTTTTGTGTGGGTAGTATACCTATGCCGTACGTCGTTGCTGTTGCTTTTATATTGTAGTTTTGATTGAGTGCAGACCGGCCCACTCCTTTCTATACACTCTTTTTCGCCGTTTCAGAAGATCTGTTGAGGAAACTTCTAAGATTTGAAAATCCACATAAAACCCGCTAAAGTTATTTCAGTATGACAGTTTACTGCGTTGCCTTCGTAGGTATTGTAATTAAAATTCGTGAAATTTTAATGACACATTACTATATATTTGGTATTTAAATTGGCAGACGAGCACCCGAAACCGACGTGCTCGTATAATATGATTGATGGATGTCAGTGAAGCGGACAGGTATGCAAAGGTCGTACCATATCGAGGTCCATAGTCTCAACCTAACCTTCTGAAAAGAAAAATGGGCGTGAGTGGATATTATATTAAAAAAAAAAGACTAGGAATATCTGATAATTCGAAGAGGACTAAAGAATTTAAAATACCTTCTTCATTTTCGATTTCGAATAAAAGGAATATCGATAGTTTGATAGATAGTAGTAGAATTATCGATATTCCTTTTATTCGAAATCGAAAATGAAGAAGGTCGTCCATATCTATAGTCTCTGCCCACCCTTATGGGAAATTGGTATTATATTATAATAGATCCTCAATAACTGTTACTATTTCGTTAGTGAGGGAACAATGAATGCGCGGATTGTGTACGCTCTTTGCTCGCTTCTTCAACTAAAAAATAAGCTCTCGACAGTCATGATTTAGCTGTTACAAAGTTTCGAAATGTGATGTCCCGATGCTGCTAATTCAAGGTTAATAAGTCAAGAACGTTTTCATTATCGTTCGGAACGAGTTTTCGACCGGCGTTTAAATCTTGTTTACATGCATTCATGTATTATTAATTCTGTATATTTTTATGCTAGTTAGTTATCTTTATTATAAATGTTTAATGGTATATTTGAAGAATGTCTTATTTAATAAATATTAAGTGTTTGAGAATAAATTTCCTTATCTTTTTTTTATATAAATCAATAGTACAAATTAAATAAATCTTAGTATAATACACATTTTATTATATAGTTTTGTATCTCGAAAGGGAACATTTTTTGGGAAAATTTTAACCGTAGAAATATTTTAATCCGTTTATTTTGCAGTAGTTGTATGAAAGTTATAAATGTTTTGTTTATTATAATAATATTACAGACATAGAAGTATCAAATTTCTGCAACAATTTAGTATTCATCCTTATATTTTTTAAACCGCGTCTCCTAATATGACGATTAAAAAATACACGACCTTCGAAAATAGCTTACTTTTTCGTTAAGAAAAAATTATAGATGTCTTACATCAATTATAATAGTATGTTTTTATTCAGACAAGCAATTCGCAATTTTTTTTAAAATTAGGACTTTAGCACTGATATTCCATAATTACTAAATATACCCACTAATATTTAGCATGTATTTATCTGCCCCTGATCTAGGTTAGACCTGTATCTTAGTTGTAGTACCTAGTGCTTTAATAGTGAGATTACTATCACTAATATATAGATATATATTTCATACAGTTTGCAAATAAATTTTGAACATAGTCTAAATTTTACATAAAAAAAGTTATATATGGGCAATTCGTACTGCCGGTATTCAGTATTTTGTTGCTGTGTAAGTTCTCTTAAGTAAATACAGACTCTTATTATCAAGAATATGTAAAAAATACTAGTTACATTTTCCAATTCATCGTGGGAAGAGGTTTTGAACCGTTTAGTTAGAGTTTATAGATAATGAGTTTCGTAAATTTATAATTATCTCTTTACAACGCATCATAAATCAAAATAACATTATATATATCGGATTTCTGTGAGAAGTGAAAGGGAAGCGACGAAGGAAAGTTGTGTAAAAAAATATCTGCATACCCTCTGAGCGCGAGTTGACCTGCATTGTCTGACAATTGTATGACTGAAGTTGCTTTGACAGTATACAGGTACAACGTACGAATATCTGCCGATGTGAAACAGCCACAGCAAGCGTCGCATTGGCGTAAAATAGGAATGCGGGGGAGAAGAATCGCGGATATGCGTATTGTATGATTCGTAGGCGATTCAGAGCGGCAAAGATTCGTGCGTTGTAGATTTACAGGCTGTAGGTTACAAGGTTTTCTCGTAGATAATCGTCAGTTTGATCTCTTCGGGGTCCGAGAACAAACAGTTGGCAACAGTAAACGAGACTCTAGATAATTCTATATTTTGTCAGATTACCTCCTCATATAATATCTGCGGTTCGACTTCGTTTGACGCACATCAAAACTTGTCGATATTAAGGTCTAATAGGTCACGTGACCTTTATCATTCGGCTCCGATCGGTGCGTATGCTAACCCGATCGGTAAGATTCGGTTTTAGTTCGGCTTGTGGCCAAAACGAATTGGAGAGCGGCCCAAACAGTCACGCTTCGATAGTATACGTTTTTTTTTCTATTTTTTTCATTTTGCCGAATAAGGAATCCGAATCATAATGTACAAGAACGGTGTTGGATTTTCAAATGAGGTTTCGTCTCATTTTCCCCGTTGGATGCGGCACCCCGGTGCCACCCAGAGACCGTACCGAATATAACAATATTTGTATGGAGATTAAAAAAGCGTATGGCTTATCCGTATATGTTATTATAAAATGTTCATTTTTTATGGCTTAACAAAGTGCAATAATATATAGAGTGTTAGCCGATTAATTAGCAAGTTTTGAAGAAGCAGCCCTACAGCTGTTTCGTTCCAGAACTAGTCCATGGGTTTGCTTCTGTTAGCGTTTACGTACTCATTTATGACATTTCAATACATCCGTATATATATTGTATAATGTAAATGGAATGTAATGTAATAACAATCTCTTCAAGTAAAGCAAAAATAAGGTTCCTTGATATTGACGAAACCTCTAATAAGTCTGTTTATTATTTATAATAAGAAAAAAAGATGTTAAACATATAAAAAAAATAGCCTTAAAATTGATTTATACACTTATATATTTTTTGCTGGGTATGACAAAAATGAAAAACGAGTGGAGATGCGATCGCTGTGTAGTATGTGTGGAGTGTCTCGGAAAGATGATGTGGAAATAGCGATGTTAGAGAACGGTGTGGTTTGAAGGAGGGTATCGTGACTAGAGTGGAAAGAGGTATGTTGCGGTGGTTTGGCCACCGGGAAAGGATGAATAAAAGTAGACTGACAAAACAAATATATAGAACGAATGTGTGTGATGTAAAGATAGGCAACACCTCTAGGGTCTTCCTTCTAGGGTCGCCCTAGAAAATCCTATGCAGACTATATTGGTGGCATATTAATAAAAATCCAAATTTGAAACATCCGAAACCGACGAGCTTGCATGAAAAGATTGATAGATGTCAGTGAGGCAAGAGAGATACGCAAAGATCACACCACGTGGAAATCTATAGTCTCTGCCTACACTTCTGGGAAATAGGCGTGAGTTTATATTATATATATATATATATATTGCTACTAAATTTTCTTATGATTCATTTAGATTTGTTTTTCCATCGCAATATGGAAATTGATATCGTGTAACAGTTTTATTTTGTTGTCGTTTAATATCACTCGATTTATCGTGGTGAGGTCTCTGCTTAAATCTATTTCACAAACCAGAAGACCGTTCCGATGACGCCATGCAATTCTTTCCGTACCCTCGACTAGGCGACGGCCTCCCAGTTTATCTCTAAAGTACATCTATTATTAGATTGCATCCGGAGAGAGTCACCGGGGAGGGTAATGACTGTTTTTTTTTTGATGTTCGAAAATAATCACCGCGTCGACCCAATGACGGCCATAACTCGAATGTGGCAGCGAGCGAGTGAAAGTACAAGTTGCGCGCGCGCAGCCTGCTCGTCTATAATAAACTAGGGTTGCCGACTATTTTGTTTTTGTTTTTTTATAGCATGTATTCTTGTCTTTTCGGTGTTGTTAACTGTTTTTAAAAAACAGCAGTTTTTTCCTGTAAAAGTCTTCTGAGAACGTTTAAGTTTTGATTGCGTATCGTCGACTTTATGTGAATTGTACAGTTTTGAAATGCCCTTGTTTAATCGTTAATATTCTGTGTCGCTGTCGTGTATTTGTATTTACAAGCGTCTAAAAGTTGTTAAAAATATTTATGTAAGTGGTGATCTGTGTACTGCAATATAGCCTTAGAGATTTAAGAATGACGTTGTAAGTTTATTGAATGTCATTTGTAAATCTCAGTATTTAATAGGGCGTATTTTTTAATTGTAGAGTTTTCATTCAATATTAAGCTTATACATACAAATACATGTAGGTTAGACTATATTTTACCTTGGTGTATCGCCCACTCATAACATTAGTTTTAAAGTTTTGCGATAATTATACATAGGGTAGAATAATTAAATTAAATATATCGTGATTTCGGATTTTTTTAATCCTGCGTATTATTTAACTTAAATTTCTTTTAGCGTTTTTAATTTAAATTGTAGCATTACGCAAGATTTATTTATTTTGTAACTTGTGACTACTAATCGAATAATATCTATTTTATTTTTTTGGAAATCGTCTAATTAGAATGTTCTTCCTTCTTGTGTGTAATAAAAATTTACAGTGAGTGTGTGTGGTAAGTGCGTGCGCGTGCGCGTGAAATGGCGAGGGTTGAAAAGTGGAAAGTGCATTTAATATTAACCATGTAGTTTTATTAATTATTTTCTTCTGAATCCTGTATTCTTGTCCTTTGGATCTCTTTAAAAGATAACATTTGTTATACAAAAAAAAACAAGGTATCTAGATTGTCCCAAATTGAGTAACATTATACGGTTTGCGGTTTTGTGATTGCGATCAGAATGATGATGCAAACCGTACTCGTGCACATGTTCACGTAACTATTTTATGTGGAACTAATTTACGGTTTTAATTTTAACTGAATCAACATTAAAAGCGATGCCAATTGCGCGAAAACCTCTAGAATTAAAAATAACTCTAAAGTTGGTTTTTGCGTAAAATAAATTAAAGAAATGTAAACAATATGTAAGATCTTTATGAATATCATGAATATTTTTCGATTCAAATTAAATTTTTTTATTAAATTCTATTAAGTACCCTGTTATATTTCGTATGTTCGATGCTTCCCGGTGATACTTCTTAATATGCGATTTTTAGGTGAGTGACAATCCACCGTAGAGTCACACCGTCCTGTGTTCTTTCGGCTTTAGATCACAAGTCCTGTGCCTTAAGCCCGTCCGAACCCGATCCCCGACCCCTGAGCGGCGACGGGTGTCCGACACTGGCGGATTAACGTGCCTTACAAAGTGCGGGAGCGATTGATTTAGCGTGACCCGACTTACACTTCATAAAATATTATGAATAAAATCTATTTCGAGTGTTCTACAATGGACCTATGATATAATAGCATATTGTGTGACTAGGGATGAAACAAAACTATTTCAGACCAGGGTCAAGTCGGCCGCCCGCGCGAAGCGAGGGCTGACATCATCCGGGCTGAAATCATGTTTCATCCCACGTCACATATTATATTTTCCATATAACCTGTATTAAAAATTCTAGTTTTATTGTCTGGAACCAACCCGGACTAGATAATTTCAGACAAATAGCGAAAATACCTTAAGTTCACGGTGTACATTTTTTAGCTTGATCTAGGAAATAACTTATAAAACTTCTTCCGACCATGATGTAGCTCCTTCGAATTATTTCCAAGCAACAAATTTGTCGTAAACATTTAAATACTTTGATTTTGATTTTTCAGGTTATAATATGTCAGTACAGTTAACTGTCAGAACAACAATTATAAAGCCATGAAACAAACAAAAGATACTCTGACAGGATTGAAAATAAAGGTGCAATTTCATTTAGCTGGCAGAAAATCATCATTTTCTGGCCTAGAGCAGAAAATGATCACTTTCTGCCCGGCGACAGTCGCATAGGTTCGAAATTGACTTGCTTTCAGTCGGTTCAACGGGCGTGGAAACTCGCATTTTCAATGCATGTGATATGAAAACATAATTTGAGTCCAAATTAAATATACATACTCATTAACGAATTCACTCGATTTGATGATCACTCCGCCGTCCCTTCGTCCACATGTGCACACGACGATTAAGAGAGGATCCTCATGTGGATGTCAGCTTGCACAGTTCTGTGCGAAGAAAAATATTAACTATAGGTCTGATACAGATGCAGTTTGGTATCGAATTAGTTACCGATACTCGGATTGATACGGGACCGCAATCGAGACGGGGGCTTGAGTCATAATCAGAATTGCGTCGTTCGTGTTGGACTACAACAAAATATTAATCTGTTCACACGCTGTAACGAGATCTCTTTGCTTATTCACCGGTGAACAAAATGATTCACACGATAATGCGCGTGCAGTCCGTGTATCTGCTCCGTGCGGGTTCCGTGCGCACTGCACTTTTCTCAGAATGTGTGACGGAGGCAAATATGTTATAGTGAACATGAACATGATTACGTTTTATTTAACTAAGCTCTTCCATGACCGCCTACAGTTTGTTGGTGCGAGCGTGGTGGTTATGTTTAACGCACGTAAACGGTGAAAATGATTTGTTGGAAACTAAATTTTCCTTAACATAGTACTTTCAGAGAGACTTTTTTTGAGACCATAGAGCAGCCTATATGAAGATTTTATTATGCTTTGTTCGTTTGAAGCTAAAAACTAACAGATAATAAAGGTAGAGGTAATTTTAGCCCTTTCTGTTTAGATGTTGAACTGTCTATAGTCGGTATTGATGTTGTATCTAAAATAATATTCTCGCTATATTCATGCTATCTACAGCGTAATCTAGTTCATAGGAGATCTAGAATAAATAACTTGTTCCTACAGTGTAATCGTCAAATAGGTTTTTTGATCTACGCATCCATTGGTACTTAAATAAAACTCCTTTATGTGTTTTGTTTATAACAAAGATTTCGTATGATTCATTGTACAAAGAAATAATGTTGAAAATGAAACAAAAGTTCAGTGTGCGTTTACAAGTTTATTGTTATAAGTTATGGTCCAAGGTTCTTAACCATGTTTTTAACGATCAAACCGTGAGCGTTACAATAACATTGCGACGTGTTTATGCAAAAGCGATAAATGAATTCAGTAAACTTTTGAAATGACTCTTGTTTTTTCATGAGAACCGCCCGAAAGCCACTAAACAACATCAGTATATTTTTAATTAAATTAAAGTTAATGTTGCTTTATGAAATCTTTAATAAAGGTTAATATATTAACTAATAATATGTAATATTAATTATTTATTTTTCTAAAATATTTCAACAAGTTTGTTGCAAATTTTAATCCATTATTGTTCTTATATTGGATGACATTTTTTTTCAATTGACATGTCTTGGAAAAAATATTTTATTATGTTATTATAACATAAAATTTAAAAGAGTTTAAACATGTTATTCGATCTTGTGATTAAATTGACACGTTCCATAAGGTTAAAAGTTCCTTTTTTATATCTTTTATTTTATTATATTCTTTTAATACATTTTTCAACCAATTTTTAATTTGATTTCAAGAATAAGACAGTTTTAAATCGAATTATGTCTTTGGAACTAACTTGTAAAACTGACGTTATATTTAAAATTGACTTCAGGTTGATGTAAACGATCGTACATACTCCGGTCCAAATAGACATTCACCCTTGCATAGATTCCCAAGAAGCTCCAAATTTACTTGAGAATTAAAGATACCATCAAAATGATGTTGTGAAAAGTCCCCATTGATCCAGTGCGTGCAAAAAAATTTTTGTGAGGTCAAAGTTCGCAAAAATGGGTTTTTTGGAGTTTTTAGCGAAATCGTTAGTTTTATGACAATATAGCTCTGATAAAAATTGTAGATCTTTCAATTCTTTACAGAAATGTTCCTTGCATTTTTTTCCTAAGATTCGCCAGTTCGGAGTAAAAGTCAATCCAAGGATACCCCCCTATCTTTAGAGCTAACTTGACTGGACTGTGATAATTTTTTTGCAATCGGAGGCATAGCATATTTTTAGTTCACTTTTACGCAGCTTTTTTGATTTTTTAATGATGTTTTTTCAATTACCTACTTTTTAGTTTTCTTTTAACGTATCGCTTTTCTGTCATTGGCGACGTCAATCTCGTGTATTGTAATATCGTGATATTTAAAAAATAAACAAAATGTTAACATATTTCAAAATTTTTTACCAATTCAGTATTAAATCTTATCAATGTAAATAGGTAATTGACCTTAGCCACTTAATAAAAACCAATTTTGTTTTAAACCAATGGCATTTAAATAGTTATTTTCGATAATGCAGTAGACTAATTCATTATGCACAACAAAAAATGTAAAAAATCCTACCTGCACAATTTCGAGATTGTGTAATGTTAAAACGAACCTCATGGTTGAAAAATATTCTGGAAAACATCTTGCTTTTAAAAGATCTATGCAATGATGTGTTATCAATATGGGGTGTGATTTTTTTCATTTCCACCGTCATTTTGTACTTTACGGCCACCATTTTAATTTCATAAAAACAAAGCATTGCCTACAATCGTGGCTTAAACGATTCCGTAGACATCTAATTATTAAAATCCATCCAGCTGTCGGAATGTTTTGAGGTTATAAAGAATCCCATACATGCACATACATAACTACACAAATACGCATGAAAAACGTAAATCCATCTTTGCTGTCTGCGCAGTCGGGTAAAAAGGAGATCGTGGAAGAGGCATTTTTAACGATGGGGAACAAAATAAGAACTTTTAAACTAACACAAAACCCGTCAACTTGAAAAAAATCTTGGCCAGCGCAGAATGACGCCTGTGTCGGCATGAAGGAATCTCGTAGATCCCCATTCAGTTCGATCGTGGTAGCGAAAATAGCCAGAATGTTTACGCGCGGGAAGTTGTTTCGGCCGAGATTAATGTTTCGATTCAATGATTCGGGTTTTACAACTGCGGCACTATTTTAGCCTGCCTGCGCGTCCGTCTGCGGTGACGTCACGCGCCCGCCCGACACCACCAGAGTTGCCTGCGCGCGCGCACATACTAGCAAGGTTGAAATAATTTACTGTCTACAAAATATAATGTAGGTAGGACGTAGGTGCGTGTCCTGCGTCCGTTCCCTTGTTTCGTCAAGGCGTATCTATTTAATGTGTTATATGAAGACGGATGGTCCGTTGTTATGTTAGACTATTTCTTTTATATTTGACTGGATAAGCAACTAAAGTTTAGTGCTTGCCTCAGTTAAGTTCTTCATACGAATTCGGTGCTATGACTGATGTCAAAAGGTTATAAACATTGTCCTTAATCTTGTATGTAGTAGCTTTTTGTAATCATTATATGTCCGAAAATTTGCCTTTATGTTAAATTGTATTTTTCTGTTCAATGATTGAAATCATATTACTGTATAATTACTTGCTTGTTCTTAGAAATTTGATTAGAATTTTAGTCTGTAATTAACTTAAGATTTAATAAGGTTCAATGAGACGAAGTACGGCTTTACAGTAGAAAAATCAACAGTGAAGTTTATTCGCTATATAATATTACGATGTTATTTTACTGGGTGACAATGAAAAAGGAAACATTTTGGGACCATTTATAAGTCGATATATAAATTATTTGTATATTTTCCGTGTAATCGTAATAGTTACAGGTGTCTATCGTCTTTATTGAAAAAATATTTTAATTTTGAAATCATTATGTCGCGACATTAAAAAAAAACAATTTATAACCTCTATAATGTAATACATTAAAAAAAAAACAACTCTATACAGTCGCTCGTTCGCTGGCGTCTAGAATAACGTGTTCCTCGAAGCGTTGTTTAATGATGGCATAATACGACGAAACTACCGCGTAATTGGACACTAATTCAGTACAGTCACAAAACGAACGTGCAATCAGAATCGAGCGTTGTCGTTGCGCGACACCGGCACGTAATACGCATTCGAGATATCGCGTAACGGAAGTCGTGAACGGCACGCGAACTCGACGCGGCGCGGGCCGGTGGACGAAAAAAGTGCATCGAATGTTTTAATGCCGCACAGTACGGCGCACGGAATTCTGCCGCTCTGAATTTCCCGCGAACGATGCAATACGCAGGTTCAACGCTCCCCGACCCTTCCCTCGTCTCCCCCGCGTGCCAATCTTACGTCATTGCGACGCTTTCGTGACTGAATTCACAGCGGCATAGTTTCGCGCGTTGCACTGCACCCGTTGACTGTTTCGCGCCGCGCCTAATTTGCCTTGCGAACACTAGATCGATCAAATGTGTTTGTCTCTGAATTCGGTGAAAACTGAAGTATTTATCATGGGAATAGTCAAAGTTGTACGGTCATGTGCAGATAGCGTAGTCAGTTGCCCATATGACGTGACACGTTGCACACACATCGCCGTTTGCGCAGGTTTTACGTTCAACAGAGGGTCGTATGTGAGTTTTTAACCATACGTCCGAGAGTTTGATATATCGTTCATATGAAAATTCTACCAACGGCGCCCTAGCGCTTATTTTTTATAAGATACAAATGCCTATAATTCGTAAGTTATAAAAAAAATAAGTATCAGAGGGCGCTGCGTAAGTTCGTATACGAATAATGTTTAAAATTAAGCTTAGTCTTTTTGTAGCTTCAAAGTGTGGGTTTTCAGAATATTTAAGTTTCGCATAAAATGTGAACAGCTCACTAAACTGTTCTGCACAGTTTGATGTTGGTTCTGTTTGCAAATGAGGTAATTCATATTCACCAAGTCTATTCACTATTCGCTATTTAAGATCAGGTTTGGTTACATTATTGTGCACGTGGCGGTATAAATTAACGGAAATTTGATGGTCACGATGCGACGGTTGCTAACAGAAATTGAATCATTTCGGTCAGAAAAAAATTGTGTGAAGTAGGATTATTCTAATATTGCACGAAGAAATGCCATAGACAAATGTTTTAAATTTCAATTAGACGGTATAATCACATGATAATTATTTTTTTTCGACCAAGCGAAAATCTTGCGCGCAGTGAATTCCTTATCCCTTTATCCATTTTATTTTTATAATGAGACAATAATTGCGAATAACAGAATTGACAATATACCGTATGTAGATCTACAAAATAGGATATTTCAAAGTTTAATCAGCTCTACAAAATAATTATGTTTGTGTGATTTATCACTATACCAAATTTCAGGTTACCTCATTGGAAGGTAATCGATTCCATGTGAAGCATGTCTGATCTGATCCCAGATTTTTTAATTTTCAGGCACAGAACTTAAAAATCAAATTCTATTATCTAAATATTTTGATATTTTTTTATTGATATTTATTTAATTATACAATAGATTTGATATTTATTTATTGCTATCATTATTAAACACTTTAAAGCCGATTATTATTATTTTTGTCACCACAGGCTAAAACAGGGAGTATATAAAATAAGGGTTATATTAGTTTTGTTATTTTGATTATAATAACACTATTGTTACGAAAGAATTCACCAAACCACCGAATAACATCCGCTTCTTTATTCCAAACTTGGACACTGTTTCAAATAATGATGACAATCAAGTAAATTTCGCTGCTAAAAAAAACTCGTCTATTTTTTTCACTGTCGCGACACAGGGAATTTATCGGTTCTTACAAAACACAGACGCTGACAACTGCCGCAATTATGCTGTTTAAAAATAACAAATAGTATATCCGTCACATTGTCGATAGAGTGCAAAGACAAATTTAAAGTGTGAAGTAAAATAACTTGTGAATTTATCAGTAGAGTCGTACCGCCGGTGGGCTTAACGCATAACGAACCGACACAATTCACACCACTAATTATTGCGTTTAACGGTTTTGTGGCCTTCGAACGAGCCGTTCGATTTGAGTAATCGACTCTGTTAAATTTAATATTTATTTTGTTTCCCTTTCAAAGTTTGAATGTTCGTTTATTCGTTGGAGTTCCGTACCTAAAGTTCAAAACGAAACCTTAAGTGAAACATTGATGTTTCCCCTTCTGTAGGTCAAGGCTTTTTTTTTTTGTACCCACTACTAACATTTCCTAGCAACTCAGCTAACATTTTTTTTATCGATACTAAGTATTTTCATAACTTGAATTTTTTTATTGCATAATATAACGCTTAGTTTGTTATTTGGAAAGGTTTTCTTTTATAATACGAAAATTGAAATTGAAAAAAAAATTTGTCACTTTAGTATTTGCCTTATATACTTAAACGTGGGTAAAAAAATATCTTTCATCAAAAACTCTGTATATGTTCAAAGTATGCATGCCTTATAAATATATATAATCCTTATATATATATAATCTGTATCTAATATTTTAGCTATTTTTTTCCCCGCAAAAGAGATTTGGAAAGTTGAAGACGACGGTGTCATAGTTCATTCGAAAATAACCAATGGGCATCCACTCACCCAATAATTAGCTCTGTGAGTCACTTTCAGACTCGGCCGTGTCGCGCGCCGCTCTCGGCGAATTTCTTCTGAAAGGCAAAGAACGCGGCTGCGATTCATAACCGAAAATTAACCATCATTCGCGCTCCGGCTGACAGGCTCACGACAGGCCATTTAGAATTATTTCGCCCGCCGGGTACCGTCTAATTATAGAAGCGAAATGCGTGTACGTGTGTGGCCGGAGCTTTCGAAATAGAAAATAAATAGGTGTATTATTTTGTAGATGGATCCTGTTTGAAGAAGCTCCGCGTCGGCGAATTTGTGGCGGCTCGTTTTGGATGCGGCAGTTTTTTTGATATGTTTTTTTTTTAGTTTGTTATTGAATAATGTTAATTAAACTATTTTTTTATAGACTTGCTTAAAATTTCAGGACCAAAATCTATTGTTATGAAATTTTTTGAACCCGCAAAAAGTTTAAATAGTTTCATGACTTAAAAATACGTCGAAATAATATGGAAAAATTAGTATATTAGATCGGGGAAAAACTTTGGGAAAAAGCTAGTCTTGATACCATTAAATAGATGACATTTTAAAAAAGAAACAAAATGTAAAAATGGTGTCCCGCCATTTTTATATCGTTTTTCTGTCCACCAAAGTAAGTGAATCTAATGTAGACATTCGATACGTTTTGAGATTTTATTACAAAATAGGGAAAAATGCCACACACAAGTGTCGAATATAATTTGTGACGTTTATGGACCTGAGGTAGTGTCGGTAAGAGTAACACAAAATTGGTTCAAGCGTGTTCAGTCTGGTAATTTCGATGTCAATCATGAACCTCGCTCTGGTCGACTTGTTAATTCGTAACAAGTGATTTTATTCGAAAGTCGATCCCATTTTGGAAAAACTAGAGCAAGTTCGGCATATTAGTTCTTACAACTACTTGAAGAACTGCAGATTGACGACAAACTCAGTTTTGACCCATTTCAAAAAAAACTGGACATAAAAAAAGCTCGATACTTGGGTCCCACACGAACTCACTGAAGGAAATCTAATGAGTCGTGTACTCATTTGCGATTCTTTATCGAAACGTAATGAAACCAAACCGCTTTCGAAAAGATTATCACTGGTGATGAAAAATCGATTACCTTTGACAAGAACGTGCGAAAAGATCATGGTTAAAAGTCAAGCAAGCTCCAAGGACTATAGCAAAACCCAGATTAACTCGCAATAAGTTGATGCTGTTTATGGTGGAATTGGAAAGGCATTATTCATTAGGTATGAGCTCTTACTGCCGGGTAAAACCATCGATTCTTATCTCAACTGCCAATAGCTGATGAGACTCAAGCAAAAAGTAGAGAATAAACGGTCGTAATTGATCAACAGAAGTAGTCTTTCACCATGGTAACGCCAGGTCACACACGTATTTAGCCATTCAGCAAATATTTAGAGTTTGGTTAGAAAGTGTTAATTAATATATCCACCATATAACCCTGATCTTGCACCTTTAGATTGTCACCTGTTTCAGTTTCTTTGGAATTCTTCTTGTAGTGTTAGTTTAACATCAAAAGAAGACTGTTAAAACTACTTGTCGCATTTTTTTGATCAGAAGTTCTAAAATTTCTACAGCAATGGGATTATGTCACTACCTACAAAATAGCAGCAAGTAGTCGAATGAAATGGCGTATGCATATGATAATTAAATGCAAATAAAATATTATGAAAAAAGATCTTGAATTTGTATATAAATTACGAAAAAGCTTTTTACCCGACCTTTTATATTATGAAAACTACATACATTTCATAAATGTAATATATGAAAAATATGAGAAGCTCAATTATTTGATATGTAGGTAAGACAAAAGCAATCATATGTTCATCAATAAATCATGTAATTTATCAGCTTGAATTTTAGTACTTTCTAGTAGCGCGTAATTTTATTCCATTACGTTTCGCCACATTTAAAATGATTATTCAACGCTTATTCCACGATCTCACTTAATTGTGATCATTTATACGGCGAGTCTTCCAGACTTTGAGTGATCTATAACGAGGTTTAAAAAAGGGGTTTTGTTTCCTCAATTTCCCCCCCGGTTTTTTTTTTCCCATTTCGTTGTGATTCTCATTCCACCAATACCTTTGAAAATCTTTTGTGAGCCGTCTTGTAGATTCCTCGACAGCTACACGATTTTTTCGAATGTCCTATGTTTTTATCTGCTATTTAACGCCGCTAATTATCTAATTTCTGTATGTTATGTTTTTTAAATTTGTTTATTTATTGATACCATTTAAGGTGAAAGTGTTGACGTGGCGCTTAGCATCCGTCGTTTTATTCCGCGAATAAATATTGCACATTTCCATCCATCTGAAACTTTCATCGTCTACGACGGGTATTCTGCGGCGGGCGTCGGCGCGTGATCGTTTTCAATAGAAATAAGAGAATAAAAGCGGATGATTACGGCCATATTTTTTTTTTGCGCTACCATCTGATCACGGCGGCCCGTGGCTATCGGCGTGCGATTGGGCCTCGGCGCGTGTGATCGAGCCGGCGGAGGCGTCCTGGCCGGCTATAAGGCACGGCGTACGTCGGAAGTTGTGGAATTGAAGACTAGGAGAGAAGTTTTGCAGTCGTGGTCACGGAGCTAGTGAGAATTTTGAGGATATCGTTTGACGATGTTTTCGTTTTCTGTGCAGCCTCATATGTTCGTCTTACGGAGATTTCGTTATTAATAAAGGATATGCCCTTAGTGCCTTACTGAATTTCATCATCGTCAAATATTTTACAAATTTGAATAAATTGAATGTGTACAAAACGAAGAAGGTGTCAGACAATACCCCGCGCGCTCCGCACCGGCCCTATGTGTGCTTTTGTCGGGCATTTCTAAAAATTCTGGCGTATCTTTATCGAAATATGGTCTTCATCACGATATCTTCTATTAGGCTTAGCGTATTATTTCACACTAATTGCGATAGCTGTAAGAGCACAAAGGGAAAGTGCATCGCGGCTAACGCGGCGAGGGGGGTGTGCTTTTGGAGTAGAGCGGGCGGTTACTCGGCGCGGCGGCGTCGATTAAGCGAAGAAAAAGCTCGTGAATCGAATCGAAAACGTAAGAGGGTATAAGTGTTTCAATCGCTATACTTGGATCTGGATACGCGTTACGAGAAGGCACGGCGGTGCGGGCCATCGCGATGAGCTCGAACTCGCGTGTCCGCCGGAATGATAAATGATACTTTTTAATTTTTAATATTTGAGAACCTTTGAATGCCAGTTACTACGGCGTGGTTTGATATTATGATTATATGCTATTGGTGAATTTATATATCCAGCTTAGTATGCGAGCAATGTAATTTTGATATAGGAAATATGCATTCGTTTTGGATTAGTTTCACAAATCAAACGTTAAACTTTTTTTTTTAACAAATTTACGGGAATGTTAACACTGTTCGCAGTCTCGTATACGCTCATACACTGGTAGCGAATTATTTAATTGTTTTAAAAAGCACTTGACACGTTTTCTTTATCTGTTTTATCTTTACTTTGTTTCGTTGTTTATTACTAATACTGAGAATAATTAATACCGAGTCTTTCGAATTTTCTGTAGAAATGTAATACTTCCCTGCTCATATCAGGTAATGACATTTGTTGTTAGGAACCAATAACATAGAAACAATTTAATTACCTTAAAAAATATATAAAGCTATATTTTGACTTTTTATTCAGGGAAGCTATACATATCTAAACTTGAAAAGCATTACTAAAATAAAAAAATATACATCGAGGTCATTAGGATCTTTTCCGAGATAGCTATAATATATATAGCTAAAATTGTTCGCTTAATGAAATGTGTTTATTTGTATATATTTATTGGAGTTTAATGCTCATCACAAGCACGCTAACTTCATTGTTATATTAGCCTTTAACTTATTAACACGACCCACCACGCCGAGGCCGTACTTTCTAGAAGTACTATGTTTTGTTTTTCGTAACGTACTCGTAAGAAGTAGGTCTCTGAAGCTGCTCGCAGTCAGGCCGTAACGGACGAGAGACTGGCCTCTGTTCATGCCGTCCTCTTTTTCTTTTTGGCTCCACTCCCGCGCACCGCTCGACTGTGACGTCACGACGTCACCACGACGACGTCGACGCCCGCTGTTTGTCGTTCATTACTCATCATTTATCGCGGGTGTCATTGTTGTTTCGTTTCTAAGCGAAAATGTATATGCTCATTTGTCGATTATAATAAAGTGTTACCTTTTGAAAGGAAACAGGATCAATACGGGGTATTTGTTTAAAAATGTTGAAGATATTGCTATTGTGCTTTTAATGATTCGAGTGGGGTTTAGTGAAAATATTAAGGAGTGTGAATATATGATGTATACGTTTATGTATGTAAGTCATTCGAAAAAAAATCGATTGATGAATTGTGAACTTATATAGATATTTTTTTACGAATTGCGTCCAAGTTGTCTATGCGCAAACTGTAGATATTTACGGATTGTGCCTTTTTCATAAGTTACCTTTATATCAAACCTGAGAAACTTGTATCAATTAAACATACTTATGTTTATTTCATATACAATGATAGCAAAGTGGTTAAGAGGGTCGACTTCGGACCGCTACAAATTCAGACCACAGTGGATCGGGGTTCGGTTCTAAGGGTGAATTGACCAATGGGTTTTCAAAAATCCATTGAAATTACCCACTCCGCGCTTGGGAGAGCACGCCAAGTCGCCGGGTCCGGATCAGTGCGACAACAGCGGACGTCACCGGCCCCAACCTGCGCTGTATCAGCAAGTTCCTCAATCGGAAATAGAATCATTGCTTGTTGTCATACGTCAGCTGTGGGATGAGAGAAAATCTGACACAACAACAGCTCAATATTTAAATATATATCTATATATATATATATATATATATATATATATATTTGTTTAAGTAAATATAGAGCTTTTCTTTAAACTTATTACAATGATGTACATAATCCTTTTGATAGCAAAATGAACAGATCTCAACAGTACTCAGGCTAGTAATCGAGGTCGATAAATACAATCACTTGTTAAAAAAAAAAGTCTTTTCTTTGGATTGTTCCAATATTCCTTTGGTCATTGGACTGTATTTTAAATTTTCACATGGATGCATGCATATACATGAAATATATATGTTTCACATTCCTATACATTCAAATATTTGATTTTACTATCAATGAAAAAGTCTTTTTTTTCGATAATATTGATCCTATTTTATGTAGAAGTGAGTGCTAATGTTTATTGTGATTCAAGTTTTATCTACTACGTCTCACATATAATGTCGATTTTGTATGTTCGCTTTGTTTATGAAATAATCGCACAAAAAGAAAACATTAATATTCAAAATATAACCCATCGTATTCTAGTCTTAATCCAACGTCGAACAAGCTCTTTCTTGAGATCTTGGTGAAACCATTCTGTGGGCTTAGATGCAAAGAATTTCCGCATTACATTTTGTATACCTCTTCTGGACTCAATGTTTCTTCCACAAAAGAATTTCACTTTGGGCCTGAATAAATAATAATCTGACGATGCAAAGTCTGCACTAAATGCTGGATGTGGTAGGAATTTAATACTATCACCGAGTCCTTTGATTTTATCCCGCGTAACTGTCGCAGTGTGTGGTCGAGCATTGTTACATTGTAAGAACAACCGTTTTTTTGTTTACTAAATCTATTTACAAAACGACATTTTTGCGACAAAACCTTATATATTCGTGTCATATGCAATTATTTCCAATTAGATTAAATTTTCATAATTCCAGCTGTCACTAATAAGACTTGGCTCGAATCGACCTGTCTTTGCTGTGGATTCAGCTAATTATCTTCGTTTAATCAATGATTTTTCAAGTTTAGATTGTTAAGATGATACAGCTTCCATACTAGGAGCTGTTTGCACCCTTCTACTCGACGTTTCGCTTGAATCTCATTTAATTAATGGGGCACTTTTCGACAGCTTTTATAGGGCTTATACAATGATTCGTAAGCGGCGATGTGTGGTGTGTTTAAAAGGTTCAAGGGAGTCCGATAATAATCGGCGAGCGCCGTTACTGGGTTGGTTTTCTACTGCTTCCTTTGTACCCTCAATATCCCATACAAGTGGGTTCACAAAGCGCGAATAATCTATCTACCAGCATCAAATTCCACTAGTACAAAACGGTTCAACCAACGCCATTCTGTTCCCTCATTGTCTTTATCTTCTTCAATTCCACATATTTTTCTTGCTACCGATTTGCTTTAAACTTTGATTTCCAGTAATGTGGTAACAATACACGAATTAAATATTTATCGCACTCCATGAGTTTTATTATCAAGACGTTTTGCCCCGTCAATTAACACAGGCGGTATCAATAAAAGAAACTAAAACAGTTGTACTCTTCATAGAAGTAGAGACTTGTAACAAGAAATGATTGTATAAAAAAAGCGTATGAATTTTAATTACGAAAACCGTTATTACTTTTGAGACACCCTCAGCATTTATAAAAAAACCGATTCGAGGACGCCTTTGTAAGTGCAATAGAGGCCAAAACAATCATTTTTAGAATATCGTCTGTTTGCATGTGGGTTTGTTATTACGTAAAAACTACAGCAGGAATCCAATGCTGTTTTCACAGTTGTGCTTCTTGGACATCTAACTAAAAAAATGGACCATTTGTCATCTCGATGCATTACCTAGACGCCAAATTATATGCAAAATTGTGAAGTATAAGTAGGAAAAGGAAATTGTTTTGAAGATTTCGAGTCTGGATGATTTTAAGTAACGTAAATTCTCTTATTGTTACATCGACTAAGATCGAGACGAGAGCGGAACCAGAGTCCGAGGTCACGATGGACACAGCGTCGTTTATTCGAATCATGTATGAATCTCTTGTCCACGCGGGCGGAGCTGCGGCCGAAAACTAGTGTATATATAAATGTGAATAATTTCAGCCGCCCCATGTACCTGATAGTCTGCGGAATGCACGAGCCGCTGTAAATATAGCCGGGATAATTTGGCGTTCGGCCAGCCGGCGGCGTTACAGGATTCCTTTTGAGGACTCGCAACTCGCACGCAGACGTAGGTGAGAGGGCGCGGGCGCGGGGTGCAGGAGGGCGTAGGGGGCGGATTATTGTTTTTCCTTTTATTAACTGATACTATATGTAATTTTATATACTTTAAAAAAAAATTAAATCTTCCAGATCAGTCTTCATACGTGAAGAAGTGTTTTTGTTATAAAAAAATGCTTTTCTTTTTATGATTTTTATTATGTTATTTAGAGAACGTTTAAAGTTTATGTCAAAGTTGTTTTTTAGGAAAATTTCTCCTAAAAATATTTTTTACCGCTTTGTTCTCTTTTTTATCCGTTTGATTTTCAGTATAAATTTTGTAAAAGGTTTCAGATGAAGGATTGGGGGGGGGGGGAACTGGTATTGAAAAGCATAAAATATTTTATTACATACGACGTGCGTTCCACGATTTTTATTTCAATTTTTTTTGGTGTTTTCATAATTTCATAAATTTGCAATCACGAGTTTTCAAGGTAATTTATATGGGATCATGAATCTGTATAGATCTAGAAGTCATTATTTTGTATTCTGTAATCCATTTTAAAGACGTATCGTATACATTTTTTGTTGTGTCATTATTTTTATTTCCGCATAAATAAGCATGTGTCAGCAAAATTATACCAAGCAAGATGACGATCCTCTCACAAAACGCGACTGGCTCGTACAAGTGTTTGTCATGTTGTCGATTAGCACGACTGTTTTGCTTAGCACAGTAATTCTGGAATCTGAGGTAGCTGGTGAGCTCTTAAGCGAAACAAACGCCTACGGACCCTCCCACGTTGTTAGTCGTATTTAGCTGTTGATGCATATTTTGTATATTACCTTAGATACGGCGGTGTGGCCTTTTGTTCCTTTTTGGGATTCCGTAGGCTGTACGTAAATCATCTGAGTTTAGATTTCGTGCAGATCTTGATTTTTGTATATATCAAAGAACCTGTTTTTTCCACTGTATCGATGCAATTAATCGACTGCTTAACTGAAATTGACACCTAACATAGTATTTATTTGATCTGTTCAAGTGAAACATCGAAGGAATTATTTTGAAATATATATATTTTGACGTGACAACGTCTTATAAATTGGTTTGCCGGGTGACACTTCAAGAAACTGCGTTACGCTCCGCTCACGTTATGCGCTCACAATGAGAGCGAGTGAGAGGCACGCGTCCCTTCCACTCGGGCATGGTTAGCCCGCCTAAGAGCGAGAGAGACAGACATAAAAAGTGAAAGACACGCGTCCCTTCCACTCGAGCACAGTTAGCCCGCCTAAGAGCGAGAGAGACAGAGCGAGAGAGAGAGAGTGAGAGAGATAGGCATACATACCGGTTCATGTCTTGCGCTTCTATTTCGCTTAGGCGCCTGCATACAAGTTTACACGTTGCCAGTTAATTGTAAACGATTGTGTAGTGATAATGTGAAGGTAGTTATATTTGTATATAAATACGTATATGTGTAAAGGTAAAATAAAATTTGTTAATATGAAATTCAGTGCGAGATTCTTTGTATAAATAAATGTTTTAAATTGTTACTATTATTTCATCCTTCCCTACTATACGAATGAATATTCACATTAAAATGATTTTACCACTCAAAGTCGTTGTCACGTAAAACTTTCGCCCGTATACCGACTTTACAGGCAACCAATTTTTTTTATCATGAATGCCAGCTTTGCGGATTTTATATACCCAACACGGATAAAATTATTTTACGTTCAATTCAATATCAGTGATTTTTTTGCCTAAAAGCTAAAATAAATTGTACCAGGGCTGTTATTTATGTGTCCGGAATATCAAAAAGAAACAAACATCTATCATTTAAGGTTTTATTGCTTCTCACAATATTTGCCGTGATGATCGATGATGCACTTTTGCATACGCTGAAATTAATTTCTATAGCTTTTTTCCATTCTGATTGAGGTATATCCAAAACGTGCATTTTAATTATAAAAATGGCATTTATTTTTGGGTGTGATTTTAATCTTTTTGTGAATAGTGAAAACTTATAAGTGCAATAACAGTCAAACTTGTCTGTGTATTTGTCTTTTCGCACATCACAAAAAAAAAAAACTGCTCCACGGAGAGAAAGTGGTTTTCGTGGACATTTTGTTGGAGGTCTAACTTGGAAAATATGGCACGTTTCATTCATTCCATCTCCACCCGGACGGAGTCGCGGGCGAAAGTTAGTAGTGTATGTATGTTTACATTGTAAATAATAACTTTTTTGTTCGTGGTGGTTATTCCATTAGAAGTTTAAAAAAACCGCAAGCGGAATACATTAGAACGTATAGTATTGAAACGCGGTGAAAAGTGTCGCTGCGCGGAAAAGCACACCTTTTGTCTTGCTCTTTGTTCATTTAACTGTTTTGGCTGCGTCGGCGCCGGCGGCGCGGTCACGAGGACGTCTCACGGTCAAGTCCGCGTGTTGTTAACTTAAAATACAACGAGTAATTTATGCTTGCTTCATGCGACACGAATTTATAATTTGAAAAATATGCATATTTCGTAAAAGATATTGGACATATTTACAACTTGTAACCATGGAGTTGTACTCAAATCCTTTTATTTGATCGTCTCTCATGTTATTTTAATATGTTGAGAAAAGACCCTTCTATTAAAGGGGCCGTAGTGTCATTTTGTCTTAAAGGTTCTCCATCATTTCAAGTATCTGTGTGTATATTATCTATCAAATGATATAGTTATCTATAAATGACTAAATAATGCAAACATTTGCACACAGATAAATTTTTGTTGATTTTGATAGTTGCGGGTTGCAGTCTATGTACGTTTGTACCAACAATATTATCCTATTTATGTAACGATGTATTCAAACATACCGATGTCTCTCGAACATCTTCATAAAATTAGCTACGCAAGAAGTGCCTGACCGATTGATTTCTTATCGCGGTTCTATATTAATTGTTAGTGAAACAAGACATATGTGAAGATCGTGCATGGGAGATGTGTCATCTTTACCGGACAAAGACTGAAAGCACCACATGTGTTTGAAATGCACATGAGTTTACAGATAAAAAATATATATACTTGTTCCATCCTCACCTCTTGTGTGTATTTAGTTTACACGTGTCGACATCGGCTCTCTTATTTGCATATTGTCAACATACTGCTAAAAATTCAGGGTGTTCGCGCCATAGATATAGAGCGGCTGTCGTTTCGTACGAATAAATGATGACGCAACTTCAGAACAAAATGGGATCAACTGCGGCCCGTGACGAAACGGCGCGGCCACCGAATTGAACGGGAGAGGGTCAATTACTATTGTCAGGAGCGTAGGGGGCGCTCCAGTCGCGCCCGCCCGCCCGCTCATCCTGCGGGAATGCGCCCGGGAACGGGCATCGATTTATGTTGTTTATTATTTATATTTGGCGATTTATTCGATAAAGGGAAAATCCGCAAGGCGCAAAGGTTCATGCAAAGACGTATGAAGTTCGACAACATTACGTCGTGTCGGCGCCTGGCCTACCTACGAATTTTTTCTGTAAGAAGACCATGGTCAAAAACAGAACGATGCCTATTATCTGTGGTGTAGTAATAGTAAGTACGTAAGTCGAAATGAAATCGAAATGGGCTTATAAATTGGTTTTATTCCGTAACGAATTGGAATTGTTTGATTTTTATTTACGAAAAATGTTAATAAAATCTTTAGTATTTTTTATTCATGAATTTTCGTGTAACGTGTCACTTTCT
The DNA here is from genome assembly GCA_005406025.1 of Eumeta japonica. Taxonomy (NCBI): domain Eukaryota; kingdom Metazoa; phylum Arthropoda; class Insecta; order Lepidoptera; family Psychidae; genus Eumeta; species Eumeta japonica. The sequence goes on from BGZK01000211.1 coordinate 517,039, forward strand.
ATAATTAGAATCCGTTTAACGTAAATCGTTGAAAATTTTCAATTGCTGAGGAACAGCTAACCCATCTCGCGTGTGGAGATACCCAACTGGCTGAGCAGCGAACAGCGCTTTAGTCTTCGCCACTGTTCCACTTAACGTGAGGTCGTTTCGTACTTAGCTTACCTTCTGTTTACTCGATTTCAACTTTACTTGTGGACGTGTTACGCTTCGCCGCAAGAGCGCCTGTAAGTCGTACTATTTGCGGAGTGCATATTTAGAATGCAATTATGGTATATCGGCTTAAAAATCTAAACCGATTCTCGTCCTGCGAATAGGTCGGTTCGATCAGGTCAGGAGACAGATTCTTTAGGTCCGAAACTATTCAATCGGTATCATTATCGCTTACGTCAACCGCGACTCTTTTCACCCCGACGTGATAACAGTATCGACTGGACAGTTAAAATTTACAGAAATTGTGTAGTGTACTTGTACTGTCGGCCTGCTCAATCCGATGCCCGCTCGTGCAGCGGCCCGCGCCCGACGCGCCGGCGCACGCGCGCGTGCCGCCGATTCGATTAACTAACTCGATAGGTTCGGACTGCGTCGATTACGGCACACCGGCTGACTTTGATGCTGCCACACAGATGGGGGTTTGTATTGAATTTCTCGAACAAAAAAAAGAAACAAGAGGTTCACAAATCGGAACTCGTATCGTATCACACTTAGAAGATCAATTTATTGAGGATTTTTTTTCAATTTACGGAACTACGAAATTGAAATTATGTCAACTCTTGTTTGATGTCATAAAGTGTTTTCTTTACATAGCCTCTTCCTATGGCATCTGTATGCCTTTCTAAGATAATATGATTTTCTTATACAAAATAGTAAAGTAATGTCAAACTTTACACCAAATATTAAGACAGTGTTAACATTATTTTAAAAATACACATCAAGATTATTCCAGTTGGCCAAAAATAGAATACTTATTATTATAATATAATGTATTATTATAAGTTACTTATCATTTTGTTAGCTTACTAATATGTTTTAACTCATCAAGATATGGCGTAAGTGCTCTAACTGCTCTCTTTATTTTTTAGTTGTATATGTTTCCGAATTTGGTCAATCAATGGTTTTCTACAGCGTTGCGTTTTGATCGGGTCATTGCGGTTTTGAGCCGAAGTTTACCACAGATTGGTAAACAAGACGAGTTCTAGAACTCAAAAAAAATCATTCTCAACTTCTAGATTTGATCACGTCGACATGTGCGTCAAACTGTGAGGGCGCTTTGTATAACGTATTTTAATATGCGCATTCATATCCGACGATAAACGTCAGAGATTATTCCTGTCGATGTTCACGTAGATCCGCTTTCTTCCATTTGTATCTACTTTGTTTATCTCGAAGTCATAACTGGGGACCGGGAGCAAAGATTTTTTTAATTATTGGGGCAGTTTTAAATATTTTTAAATCAATATTTGTGTATAGTAAATTGAATCTGCTCTTACTAGTTTAAACTTATACAACACAAAGAATCGAGATAGATAGAAGTTTAAAAAAAAGTTGTGACGTAGTTATCTTAATGTATTTGTTTAAAATGTCTGTACAATATTTATTTAAAACAACCTCATATATATAAGCTCACGCCTGTTTATCAGAAAGCGACCCAGAGACCGCAGATATATTTCCTTTAGTGCGATCCTTGCTTTTAGCTCTTATCGGTATACATCACTAGTTTCATGGAAGCACTTCCGTTTTGTCGGTTTGAAAATTGATCAGTTTATAATACGTCAGCAATTCGGTCTACATAAGATTCCTTAGGACACTAATTGTAGATTTGGAGGTCGACTCCATCATGCTCATTCGCTCTATAAAGGCATATTGTTCGTTGCTATAGTCCACTTTAGTCACCCTTTCCAGATAGATAAATCATTCTCAGTATATCGTTTCCATACAAGCCACTAATTTATTTTCGGAAAAACCGCACCGTTTTTACGCATTGCTTTCGCATCACATCACAAACACGCACACGTATATTTCAAAGTTCCTTTACATACACTACTCAGGCATAGCTTGTCCACTTTGTATATTCAATTTTTGTGGTTGTTGCGTCATACCGAATTTTTATTACCGTAATTGACGTGGGAACAAGAAACAATTCAAGTTAGTTGTTTTAATATTTTATTGGGCTAATAAAACCCATTTTTTTAGGTAAAAAGTTTCCACCGCATCAGTCACTATGTTGAAATGAATTTACCGTGAACATTGTATATCATGCGACCAGCTCTTAGACTGGATGTAATCCATAACAGTATGAAAAAGAAAATAAATTAATATAGACATAGATTATATAGTGAATTATTTACAGAATTACTGTGCGAAAACGAAATCGTATTCATTTTTAGGGTTCCGCAGCCAAACTGATAAAAAAAGAACATTTCTAGTTTCATCATGTCCGTCCGTATGTCATAGGCATATTATTTAAAAACTACAAAAAAGTTCACCAAATTCGAAATATAAGTGTCTCGTGAAAGTCGTTACTTGGTTTAGTAGTTAAGTAAAAAATATAAATATTACTATGGGGATACTCTATATAGGAGCTGAAAAATTTTTTTTTCAGAAAACATCAACGTGAGCCCACATTTAGACAGTTCTTTTGAAAACATTTTAAAGTTCCGAAACGATTTTATTAATTAAGTGAATATTCTCGGAATTAATCGAAATTATTAGAAATTGTGCTCCCCTTTTATTTTTGAAACCGTAAAAAAGTATGAAAAAAAAAATTACAAAGGTAACCGCTAGATAAATACTTTCTTAGAAAATTATTTTCAACATGATTGGATAGACTATTTTCGAATTATTGTCGAAAATCTGCGCTTATCAACAAAAGGACGTTAATGCCATAAAGATATGCTCTTTTGCTGGTGCACTTTAGTTTACACTAGTTTAATAGTAATAGTCGACATACCTACTTGTTTCTCTAGTTATAGGCGACAAAAGTGCTTAGACCTTACTACTCTCTACGGGAAACGAAAAAAAGCTTAACGACGTAGCATTTCTTTGCAGTAACGGCTGCGGAACCACCCAACATGGTCCTACATGCTCTCGGCCGGTTTCATTCTTCTTTAAATTCAATATCCATTCGAAAGATGAATGAAAACAGCACACTCACTATTGCTCATTTTATATTATGTTTTTGACGCATTCGTACGATGATCTGCATCGATGACCACACACATTTGTTCTTTGTAACATATATTTTTTAAAACTTTACTGTATAGTTCCCAATGTGGGCTTTAGCCATTCGTGGTGCAATTACTGGTGTACATCAACATGTCGCACCTGGTTGCACCAGACACGACAACTTGCGACTATCGCTGTTATAAACACGACAGAAATAGTCCTGAAGTGTGGTTTACCACACCACAAAATCGTGCAATAGCATCACTATACTGTCATTTCGGTTTTTGGTTATATATCACTTGATTTAAATTTTTCTGCATTTGTTTTGTTTCTAACCACAAGTTAATATTATCTAATAAATTATATTATGTAGAATATAATTATTTTACCAAGAATCGACAACGTACATTGACGCAAGAACGACTTCAATAGACGACTGACATTGTCCGCTCCGACCGCAAACGACTTCAAGCAATTTTAACTTCAACCGTAAAAACAATTCTCGTGTTTCTGAGAGCTCTATATTTTACATATGTGTAGTTTCCATAGCCGCTTGCATATAATACATAACATAATATTTAAAATGTGCATGAATTTCGTTAGAAAACAAACACGATCAGTCCGACGCAGGGGAAAACATCCCCGTTGTGATACGTTGCTAATTATGTTCCTCGTCGCGGAAAAGGCTATATACGTGATATTACACGGAGAGGGCGATTTAATTAACCGATAAGATCGCACCGTAAAAACGTAGGGTTCCGTGTGTGGCGATACGACGTAGTGCGTACGTGGACGGACTTGTGTCATCTAAATATCGAGGTTGCTTCGGGATGAAAGACACGTTGGAAATTAAATTTATTCGTATGGGAGGCTTTTTAGGTCATAGATAATTGCATATGAGGACGTGAGTACGTTACATGTCGATGCGCTGTATATACCTATTTAGCGATCGCTTTACTTTAGGTACGCAGTTCGCGCAAGTAACTCGATTATTCGTCCCTTTTGTAATCTATTTTCCGGCTGCTCAGTTGAAAGTCCTGCCATTTGTTAGAGCTGTTTTATTCTCAATTAATGTAGTAAGTGTTGCCACAATAAATAAAACATCAGGCCTATTCGAAAATTATTGTATATTGAGTTTGATTACGTTTTGGTTTTGATTGAGAAGAAAAAAATGTACATATTAGTAGATTATGATTTATATTGTTATATCAAATATTTACAATTAATGACAGTAAAAACTATTGATTCTCACAAGACGCCGTTTAATAAACGTTTATTTATCGTTTCGTAAGGGACTTAATTGTTACAAGTGCGTTGTTAGGATCATTCAGAATCAATCCTAAGAAAAATCCATACGTACATAAATAATGTTACCGAAGTTCAATGCCGATTTTTTTAGTTGTTGACAAACGCAGGTTACGGTTATATTGTACTAAATCATTTGGTGAATGTTGAACTGTGAAAACTCTAGAGTTTAAACGTGGTCAAAATGGGATCGTACTTAATCGGCGTATAATATTTAGCCATATTATTGCCATAAATCTTTCAATCGTAGTACCTAACTAAGCATCGTCTCTTCTTCCTCCAGGCAAAGTCGTGTGCGGCGCATGCGGCGGCAAATGCAGCGGCGAGGTGCTGCGCGTGTCCGACAAGTACTTCCACACGGCCTGCTTCAAATGCCGCACGTGCAACTGTTCGCTCGCCAAGGGCGGCTTCTTCGCTAAGGACGGCCAATACTACTGTCCCCAGGTACTTGCAAAGTTGGTGCATTAACCGCTCTAAGTTGATTATCTGACATTATTTAAACATTTGTGGTAGGTCTAATCACAATTTCAAAGGTCAACATGGAACTAACATCCTTTTATGTTTCAAGTAAATCACTTACATATTTCGTATGAAATTAAATCTTATTTTACTCATCCATTAAAGTCCATCGTTATGTTTTCGAAGTGAAACTGAACCGTCCACCATTCAAATGATAGCCTGAAGATATTTCTTTGAAACGTACAGGCACGCTTACTTTATATTTGAAAAGAAAATAAATTATTGAGTAAGGCGTTACTTGGTGTAAACTCATTATTAGGCACTTGCCTGCAGCAGGCAGTGATATGAAGCTTACGACCCACCACTGACCGTTGTAGTTACTCTTTTACCACATATCTTCATGTAACTATTTGGATATTGATTAGAAAGAATTGACAGATATCTAACTCCTAAACAATTGTTAAATTTTTTATTTATCTTAACTGCCAGTTAATTATTAGATGTTTTCTATGTATATTGTGTACCAATTTTGCTTTCAGGGAAAGTTAGAAAATCCTAACTACCAGTGTTAAAATTCCCAATAGATGCGCCTCCAATCGCGGTGTGGGCATGCGTTTACAGTAGATATGTTAAAGGGTGGCAGAAGGCCATAAGTAGTCACAGACTTTCATAGACTCCGATAAATATGTTTGTCAATAGCCATAGAATAGCAAACACCAAAACTGAACCCAAATTGTCGCAGGCAAGCGTCCAACAACGCCAAATTGTAAATGTTAGTTTCGTCATTGAGCATGCTATTGCTTATTCTCTTTGATTTTATTTTTTTTTTAAGAATTTTAAATATTTTTTGACCTCAACTTTTTCTCAAATACATGTAAGACGTCAAAATTGTGATTATTACTAAGATTGATCGATTTTGACAAAATTAGTTATATCAAATTTACTGTTTCTAAAAACCGAAATACTTTTTTGATATCTGGTTTTAAAACAATGCCCAGTTTGACCTATGCATGTAGATTTAGATTAATTTCAAGGTGATTTGCTGTTGTTTTTCTGTAATTTATCCTCTTTAGCAGATAAAGTTTTTAAAATGTTGTCGTTTTTAAAAATCATAGAAGCCTCTAAACCTTAGTAATGTCGTCAATAACTGACTGTATTTTAAAATAGACTAAAATTAAAATTCTGTTTTACTCTTTCAATAAGCCCTAACTTTACGGATAAATATATGTAAAATAAAATTAAATGCCATTTTGTTGAAATACGAAAATGTGTTACCACTAATGGAGACTGTATATGACTATGTATGTATATAATAATATTCATTCTTTATATTTGTTGCCATTCGTTAGTACTGTTTTTAATGCAACATGTTTCAACAGTGACATTTGACCGATATATCACCAAATTCTGTAACAGTGAAATAAATGTCACCATCCTCTGGCTAGGTTGTATTGTTGTTTCATTATGTTAGACATATACATGCGTCATGATATACTATAGCGGTCATCGTATATAGCATCTGGCCCGCAGAGTATTTGCGGGTACTTGTACATTTTGAAAATTCGAATATAGTAGAAAAAGTGATATACAAGCTATCTTCAGAGGTGTACTAGCAGTCTTGACCGTCGTAGGCCCTGTAGTAAGTAATACAGCGTCAGTGTCGTTTGATATTCGTATATTTGTCACTATAAGCCGTCCCTCATATCTGTCTGGCCGCTCTATGCCCTGATCTAGGCCCTCGTCGGCCTTTGAGAAATTCGCCTCTGGATATCTTACACCCTCGCTGTGAATTGTTTTATGGAATGGAAGAAAAAGAAGGAACATGCAATGATTTCGTTACCTACTTATTGGTTGCAGGATTACCAACGCGCGTTTGGCACGCGTTGTGCGGCCTGCGAGCAGTACGTGGAAGGCGAAGTCGTCTCTGCCCTCGGGAACACTTATCATCAGAAATGCTTCACATGTGCCAGATGCAAGTGAGTTTCGTTGACTGCAATGCTGTATAGTATTTTAATGTGCGACTCAATGTTTATCAGATAATACCAGACGCCTGTTTGGACATTTAAGCGAGAGTCCAAACAGCTGCCTTTTATAATATAAGCTCTAGTTGGCCACATTGGGTGAACGGAATGATATATGCAATACCATACGCTCACACCTAGATCACTGTTGGCTGTCATTTGTTCAAATGTTTTCGAGATCTAGCTTTAAATAGATCTTTTTAGAGAACTATCACTCATTGGTCAGGGTATTTTATGATATTTCATTAGCAATTAAAGAAACCACAGAAAATGCCCTGGATACCCACAAAATAAAATAGGTGGATGTAATTCTGTATGGTTCTATACATAAAGGTAAATATTGTTCTTTCAGGCAAGCCTTCCCTTCAGGCGAGAAGGTGACGTACACGGGCGCAGAGGTGCTGTGCGCGCGTTGCGTATCCGCCCCGCTGAAACAGACGGCGCGAGCATCCGCCTCCGCCTCCCCGACACAAGCGGCGCCCACGCCCGTCGCCCACACGCCGAGGCACAACGACAAACCGCCCAACGAGAATGGTGAGGGAAATTCGCATTGTTTGAATCGTATAGTTGAACATACTTTTCTTTATTTCTCCTCAAGCTGTCTATATCTTATCGGGAATATAAAAATAAATATAATAATTATGGAATTAAGTCATGGTCCTAAATAATGTTAGGTGAATTAACTGGTGCTACAATGCCTAGACGGCGGTGCCGGCTCTCCGGTTCTATTGCTCTTTTAAACCGTCTGCTCCTTTTTCATTCTTTTCTATGGAGATTTGATTAGTGATTCCATTATAGTTAATTGAAATCTGCAATAAAGGTAGTTTTGAAAATGCAAAAGACACTATACGTGTTGGAATTTATGACAATGTTTTGTTATGAGAGTTCTAACTTTATTGATTTTTTTGCAGAATGTGCCGGTTGCGGACAGGAGTTGTCGGAGGGTCAAGCTCTGGTAGCTTTGGACAGGTACAATGATTAGTTAATTGTTGTGATATCATAATTCACCTTATGATATATTTTTTTGGAATTGCTGTATTGCTAAATGGAAATATCTGTGCACATCTTATTTTATCATTTATGCGATCGAATATTTTGGAAATATTAATCTGAAACAAGCCCTGATTTTAAAACTACTCAAAATTATTCAATATCGGGCTCATGACATATACTAGAATTTGGAAGTCGATTATTGAGAAATGTAATACTCTTAAAAGGTCACATACCGAAGGAATAAAAATAACGGAGATCCATAGTGTGTAGAGCGAGAGGCCCGCAGTTTGTATATTGTCTTTGCTACAAGCAGGTGCGGTGCGGGCGGAGAACGTTAGGCGGCAAACAAGTCGAATTTGTAGGTCGGGTCAAGGATAATATGTCACGTGTCATCATTTATAATAAAATATTTTTTATTGTTATTCACACATCAGCAGATTGAAACGAAAATATTTTATTGTAAAGACGTCTTTACAATAAAATATTTTCGTTCCAATCTGCTAATGTTAATAATTTATAAACTGTTGCAAATATGTACTTATTGTTGATGTCAAAAATTTTGTTATTATGCATTAAACAGTCATAGAAGTTTGACAATTAATCTTTTTTCAATCATTTATGTCTTCCATTTATTCAATCATTTTTGTTATTCATTTATGTCTTTCAAAAGTTTATATAGGTTTGATATTCAAGGGCATTCGACATATTTTTCGACCAAAAACATATTTTTCGAAAAAATATTGTCGCTTTGCATCATTAGGAAAGATGTTCTATTATTTATTTACTTTACATCAACCATGCATATGTCACAAGTTAAATTGTGGACAATTAAAAATTAACAATTATTAGTTGTTAATCAAGTTTGTTACAATTAATTATTAAGTGATTTAAATTGTGAAAACTCACAATTAACAATTAAATGTTACCCATTAGTTTCACAATTAACAATTAATTAATTGTCAATCCTTTTAATGTATTTGATTAAAAACTAACAATTAAAATTTATTGTTATATGGAAATGCTAATGATGCTAAAACAAATAAATAAGATAAGTTATTATGAAAAAAAAAACAATACAACTTCGCCATTTTTTATTTCATAATTTTTATTTAATTTCATGGTAAATTAGAGTTATCAATTAATTATAACAAGTTTTTTTTTATTTTGTAATCTTTTATGAGAACGCGCGGGACTAGTAAGTAAATAGAATAACCTGCAAGGTACAAGTATGTTGCGGCTTGTAAACAATTAAAGATCTCTCAAATCGAGATCAAGACATACTTGCTAGTAAGTACTGCTGTACACTATTTATAAAAATATCTGTTAACGTAAAGTGTCTCTGTATCAAAGCAGGATAATTATTTAATAATTTATAAAGTTAATAGCAATTGATTTCTTTGCAATATACAATCAATATAGATTAAACCAAATAAATTGATTGCAACATGCAATTATTAGTTCAGTTGCAATTAACTGCAATTAAATCAATCATAAATAATTTTTAATCATTTAATCCATTGATTGAAAATTTGTTTGATTAATGCCCAACATTCGGCGCAGGCAATGGCACACGTGGTGTTTCGCGTGCGGCGAGTGCGGCGCGGTGCTGTCGGGCGAGTACATGGGCCGCGACGGCGTGCCGTACTGCGAGCGCGACTACCAGCGGCTGTTCGGGGTGCGCTGCGCGTACTGCCAGCGCTACATCAGCGGGAAAGTGCTGCAGGTGAGGCTTGCCAGACAGACGGCTAATTGTAGCAGAGTATTTTCCAGCGTACACGTGCAATCCAGGAGAATCCGTATGTTGTTCATACATTAACAATAATTTTTGATCGAATGTATGGGTTTAGTAAAATATAAAGCAGTTATTGAGGTAGGTACCTTAGATCAAATATAGTAGCAAAATACAAAAGTAGTCTTATTGTTTGATTTCTCATTTATACTTCCTATTAAATTCCATAGTGCCTGAGGGTATTAGATTGTTCTAAATTTTAACCTAACCTAACATTAGCATTGTATTAGTGATTTGTACAAGTTAAATACTTTGTTGTTTTAATTCATTTTCAGCAATACCTTCGTATTTCTCAAGTTATTTGAAGTCTATACATTATGCAAAATGTATTATACATAATTATTTTACAAAGCTCGTATTTTATGAGTGCAAATTCAATATGAGAATTTTTTGAGTCGCAGCTTATAAGCATATTGTATAAGTTAATGTACTTATTAATGTTTTTCATGACCATAAATAATCTTTGCACCGAATTTTGTAGGTAAGGAAACAAAGAACAGGTCAGCCATAAATTCTGTAATGCTTGAATACATCTTTATGGTGTGGCTTCAGTACTGAAAAATTAGTTGTATTTGTGTAGTCAACTCAAAATGATATTAAAGTATTAATATTAACGGACTTTTATATGTAAATCGTCATAGATTTGATAATATCTGGGGAATATCGACTGTGAATATTGTATTTTTGTTTGAACAGAAATATATATTTTCTCTAATGTATTGTATGAGGTGTTAATTCACGGAAATCCATAGTAGACGCTTGCCTGCAACATGCAGCATACACCCACCGCTGACCCTCGAATCTGCCTCTCCACTACGAATCTCTATCCAAATGATTGAATATTGATTCCAGAGGATTGACAGATATCGAACACCTAGGCAAGTGTTATTTATTTTTATAATTATCTTATTCCGCTAACTGTTATATTGTTAATTCTTCGTACGTTTCATGCCAATCAGGCACATCCTCAGGAAATTGCCGACAGTCACATCCACCAGGGTGCAAGGAGCGTTAAAATAACCAACTCAACCTCTTAAGCAGGCCGCTGTCATGCAATGGTCAAAAAGCGACCAAAACATTCTTAAGGCAGCCACAGACCACCACCGATAGACATGCCTGTCAAATGTCACAGACTAACCATCACCAACATGACCCAAATAGTTCCAGGCAAGCGTCTAATAATGGCGATTTATAAACGTCAATTTGGTCATTGAGCATATTATTATTATCTTTATGTTTTAAAATTTCGAAGGATTCCAAAACATTTAAACGTAACCCCTTCTCACACACATGCAAAACATCGAATTTGTGATCGTTATTAAGCTTATGACCGGTTTCTAATAGATGTTTAGCGAAATGGGATCTGTCTGATTTATTATTTTTAAAGGCCGAAATATGTTTTTGTATCTTTTTTTCAACAACGTCCGGTTTGTCATATATATATATATATATATATATATATATATATATATATATATGACAAACCGGATGATGAATGACTGTAAATCGATATATATATCGATATATATATCGATTTACAGTCATTACAAGTTATTATATTTTCTCATTTGACACGATAGGCGGGTGAAAATCATCACTTTCATCCGACTTGCGCGCGGTGCAGCAAGTGCGGCGACCCGTTCGGCGACGGCGAAGAGATGTTCCTGCAAGGCGCCGCCATTTGGCACCCGCGCTGCGGGCCCGCGCCCGGCGCCGACCCCCTCGCCTCCGCCGACCGCGCCTCCTCGGAACTGCAGGTACATTACTCGGCAATACTGTGGAACTTCAAGCAATTATTATGTATAGATTGCGATACGCAGAACACTTGAGTTTGTTTTTAAAATATTCTTTAAGTGCGTGTAGTATCCGCATAATTAAAAAGTTTGTTAACGTTGAGAAAATAGTGAACCATAGCCGCCTTTAGCGTAGCCCTCTCATTAGTCAAATGTGACACTTGACTAATGAGATCACTGCACATTGCAAAGTGTATTTTGTAGTGCTCGGTAAGTTTAGTATTTTATTTATGTTTGAAAATAAATATCACTACTTTTCTTTTATGGGAAATGAAATTGAATTGTTAAGCCACAGTGTGGTGAAACAGACTATTTATAATGTCTGTAGGCGAATTCTGCAACGTGATTCATATATTGCTGTACAACAATAACTCTCAAAACGTCAAGTGTATTTGACGTAACTGTATAACAAAGTAACAAAGAAAACTGAAATAATAGAATTGTAAGGGAACAACAGAGCTCTGTTAGCAGTGATGATTAATGTGTTTTTAAATAAATTAACCTAAATAACTTCACTATCCTTGCGCTGTGGCGATGGCTCATTCTGTTCTTAACAGGAACAAACTGTAGTGTTGCGTATGAATTAGGATTTTTATTTTACCTATTAAAACGTATTTGACAAAGTTTTTGTATTATATTGAAAATACCCATAAATATCCGAAAAATTATGAAAAATTAATGAATGCCGTTCGAAGCAGTCTATTTAATGACACCGGGCTATGACGAAGGCAACGTTTCTTCATATCGCGTTTGTATCGCATATTCTGAGGTACAATGTCACATTGACCATGTGCTGGCCCTTGTTTATCATTAATAATACTGTAAATGCGATTTTAGTTTCCTTGCAAAAAAAAAAATAATAATAAATATAGTAAGAAATAATTGAAGTTAATATGTCGTTCCTTATCCTATTTGGAACACATTAGTAAATGCTTTCATACATGAAAATACAACTCAAATTAGAGTCAATTATGAATCCATTAAAAAATATTTAATATACTAATTTACATAGTGTAACATTGTTTAGAATAATAGCTTATTTAATGCTCTGCATAAATCGTTGCACATTTTGTCTTATGCACATGTACGTTAGTGTAGTTTGTTAGATGAGCACTTTAAATTAATAATTTTCGTTAATTATTTTCTTTTATTTTCAGTTGGAATGTTGTCAGTGTTGTACTTAAATGTTGTGATGTTAACGCCAAAATAATGCAAATGGCAGTTTGTACACATTATGAAATGCCATTTATGTTGTTTATAATACACATTAGATAATTGTGTACAGGTTATAATTAGAGATTGGGCAATATTCGAAACTGCAATGCAATAAAAAAAAAGTTTTAAAAAGTCTTATACTGTTATTAGTTATGTACTTAAATGCAGCTTCTTTTAAGGGATGGGCCCAGCGCGAAACTTTGTGATCTTAAGGCAATAGATTATTAATAACGGAATTTTTGAGAAAAATAATTTAAATTATAATTTATAGACATACATTTCTTGAAATACATTATTTATCATTGTAATATGTATCAATGATTGCCTAATCAGTAATGGTTTTCAATAAATTACACACTGTACATATTTATCTTACTGTCTTACCTTTATCTTGGAATGAATTTGCACCATAAATGTATGTGGTAGTGCTATTTCTATCACTATTTCATTTGAACGATCTGGCTTTATTTGACGAGTAGACTGATTTCCGAGACATGGCTAGTAAGGTATGCACTTCAAATCCGATCGGTTATGGATTTAATTCCCGATCAAGTAATGTATCCGTTGGTTAATTTTTTAGCTCTTTCAACTCCGTATCTAGCCCCTGATAGTACCCACATAGAACAAACATGTTGCTCTTCGTTGTAGAATAGAGTTTCAATTATCAATAAAAACTTTGTAGCTCTAAAAATATCCTCTAGCATCAATGAATAATTCATTGTTATGATTCTCTGTATATCAAATATCGGTATCCATTAATCAATATCGAATATAAACTACTCAATGAATAAAAAAAAAGGATTTTTTAAGATATGAATGTATAAATGTGTATTTTTTTCCTAAAGCATCAATAGATTTCAAAGATTTTAGTTTTTGCTCTATTTCGTAATTTTATATATTAATTATAGTAGGAAATATAGTAAACATATAAAGGTTTTCAAGCTTTATGGTGACAAGTTTGTTTAAACTGATATGTACCTTGATTTCTTTGATAAATTGAAATGAAAAATTACCGGTAATTATTAGATTTTAAATATGCAGTTCCATCTTTATGAGACTGATGTAAATAAAAAAGAAATGCATAATGGCGTTCCGGCCGGGCTTGTGTTGGTCCGCAGTTCTCGCTGCGCTCGCGCACGCCCAGTGTCAACGGCTCCTACTACAGCCCCTACAATAGTTTGGTTAGGAAGGTCCGTACCCTTTTTTCTTTTTTTATTTTTTTCTATTTTTTCTCATTGTCTCGCATATGTAAATAAAAATCTTTTATAAAACATTTATTTATAGTGTTAATATAATGTATTCTTGAATTTTGCTCGGTTATATCTTTTTAAATTTATTTCCATAACGTTTTTAATAATCCTTCAAGATTTCAAAAAAAAAATTGTAGTTTTAACAAAGCAAATTCAAGTATGAAATTAATGGATATAAATAAAATTAATTTTCTAACTTAAATTGTACTATAAAACGATTTTGTTACATTACCAGTACATATGCGAGATTTTCACTATTTTTGTTGACACATTTACTTTTTTTTTTATTTTTTTATTTTCGTTTTTGTAAGTCAAATATTCATTTTATTCCCCCGTTTCAAGTCATAGTAGTCCGACGTGCCGCAGTAAGTATTTAGCTTATCCGCATGCAAGTGAATGTGTTAACTCGTATAGTAAATGTCCTGTATGTTATAAAACAGCACAGCATTTTTGTATATTTTTTTTAACATAAATTATTGTCGCTCCGATACAGTACATATGCCCTTTCCGAATCGTTTATTATTAATATAGTTATATTTAGATAATCCTATATCTTTATATTGTTCTCACACTGTTTACCAAATAACTGTATGTAATCTAAAAACTGTTCATGCTTTTTGTCATTTGAGATCTGTTACCAAATTAAGCTAATTATATATTTCAAAGGTTGAAGAGATATGTATTACAAGACTGATTAAAATAAATGACAAATAATATTTTTTTTATATTATGTGCTTGTTGTAAGTAGATACAAGTGTTTAGGATACTTTCGACAATTTTCTACTTTATATTTGTTAAATTAGCAATGGTTCATTAGCTAAATTTTAAAGATGTACAAATAAATGAAATTTGTTTACACTTCGGAGAACTCGTATTCTTTATGCTATTATATATCAATTATACAAAACTAGCTTTCCGTCTACAGTTTCGCTCACGTGGACATGGAATTTATTCCTTCATCTTTTATATTGATCAGTTTTGTTGGCAATCCTAATCTCATTCCCATTTTCAATTCTAGTCTTGGATACCTACATTATACCCTGGGCATATAATACAAATATAATAATGCAAACACAAAATTGCTTTTTTTTTGTCGCCATAACAACAATTTCACAGAATTAATTAAATTAAGTGTATAAATGAGTTGGAAAGACATAAACCGTTGTAATAGACAATATTTTTCAGACCACAGACCGCTATACTTGCATTAATTTTTTTGTGATATTACTTAGAATCCATAGGAAAATTTGAAAGTACAAGTACTTCTATGGTGCATCTTATAGATTTACATATAAATCAACAGTGTATTAAAACTGGTTTAACGGTCTATTTGATAAAGTATGGGTTTGTAACACATTATGCGACCATAATACAGCATGGCTACCGCGCCATATCGCCGGGGCTAGTGTTGCGCGAGTACCGTGACAGCGAGCCGGTGTCCCCGCACTGCATCACCACGTTCTCGTACCTGACCAGCGAGCCGGCTTACCTGCGCCGGCCCCTGCAGCCCTACGATCGACCCCCGGCCTCGCCGCACTTCCATCGTCCTCCCTGTTAGTATAAAGTGTTTAAATATTTAGCCTTGGACTCTGGTTATAGATTTGTTGACCTTGCTTTATTGTATTTATTTATAGATATGAAAATTCGTTGAAGAATATCTTTCTAATTTAGGAATTATCAATATCTTCTTATGAAGCAAGATATTCATACCTATATAAATACAACAATAAAAAGCCTATGAGAATTTTTTTTTCATTTTAATACATATTCTGTTTTCTAAACAAAAACATTGACAACTTTTTAATTTACTGCATGCCTCTTAACTCGAAGCGTATGAGGTAGTGCATTACTCTCAACTTGTCAAAAACAAGTGCAGTCTTGAACTTTAATTGTTTCTTACATATGTATATCGCACTTATATTTTAGTATGAGTGCACTAATGTTAAGAAAAACTATCCTTTTAACACAATTATCATAACAAATTAACATTTACTGCATATTTATAAAGAGGGATTGAAAAAAAATCTGTGGATGTTCATGTGTCTATACATATGAATCTCATGTGTGGTCATGATAATCTCCAAAATACTTCCTATATCGGAATCATTTTTTTTATTCACTTTAGACTTGCTTGATCTGATTTCGTATTGAAAATGTCAGTTTAATTCAATATTGACTAACCGATATTAATAAAATGCTAAAATAGACTCGTATTTTGTATATCTCATGCCAATGCTTTTCATGTCTATGAATAAATAAAGTTTAGCTTTAGGCCGCGGATGGGCGTTATTAGTCAACGGATATATATTTACAACCTACTGCTTACGAGTCGTATTCCTGTCGTTTTAATCTAAAATACAGCTAAATTTAAAGCTAAAATTATCGTATTTTGTTTTGTTTTTACAATTTTTCTGTTTTTGAATGAATGTTACAAGGTGTGTACTTATGGATTTTCTAATTTTTTTTTTAAATTGATATTTCCAGCCGCAGCTAGCACCCGCGCCAGCTCCCGGCCCGGCAGCAAAGCGTCGTCGCGGCCCGGTATGCGCGTCCTCGTCGACTCCATTCGCAGCGAGACGCCGCGCCCCAAGTCACCGCACATGAATAACGAGGTAACGCAAAAACACATGCGTGCCCGAACGAATACCGCTCAAAAATGCTTTTTTTTTTTTGTTTACGTACAGTCTATCCATATAAATAATTCTGAAGTATCTGTCTGTGATTTCAATATATATATATAGTTTTTGTTATGGAAATGGTAAGGGTTCCTGCATGGAAATCTTCTTAAAAAACCCTTAAAATGGGATAACTTGATCGGAATTGAATCGAAGACAAAACTAGAATCGATATTGAGAGCAGGACCGAAATAGGGATTTAGATCAAAACGGGAGTAGGGTGTCGGGATCGTTGTGAACAGTATCATTAGTCAGTATAAAAGATATAAGAATTCATTGTATGTCCACCCGGGCGGAAACGCGGGCAAGAGCTAATGTATAATATGCATTACCCGTATATAGCACATGACAGCTGTGCAAAATCAGTTATAAATAATTGCATGATAGATTACATTGCACTAATTCACTGGTAAAACAGTAATTCATGTGATTATTATATTATATAATAAATAATTAAAACATTTTGGCATTTCGATAGTTTACATTAAGAGTTTGTTAGATCTTAGAATATAATAGACAGGGCGGTATAGTTCATGGCGAGACGCAAGTCTTTACTGTTAATTCAGATCACGTGTTGAAACACATTAAATACAGAAAGTAAGCCAATAAAGTCATTAATAAATGGACATTTTTTATATTGGTATTGTCCAAGCTATGATAATCATATAGTAGACCTTGTTATATTTTTTTTATTCTTATAGTGTTATTTCTGAAATATCGCACTTGAATGAAATATTTTTGAATAATTTAATTACTTCTACGTTTTGAAGGTATTCAAAACAATTATGAGTTATGTATTTATCCGAATCCAAGGACAATGAAAATATGTGCATAGTGAAGTTGCGAAAGATCAAATCTCAACTCATTGGTATCAATATATTATGTTAATGGATTAACAAAATAACTATTACAATTATCCAATCCAGGAGCCAATAGAACTGTCACATTACCCGGCCGCGTACAAGCCGCCGCCCGGAGTCAAGTCGAAGATAGAGCGCGACGACTTCCCCGCGCCGCCGTACCCCTACACGGATCCTGGTGAGATTTTGTTTCTCGGTGTATTGTTCGATCATTAACGTGTAAAGGGTGGAAATGAGATTGTTTTTCAAATAAATGTTAAACTAAACCAAATATGAGTTTGTTGTGAAAAATTGTAGAATCAATGAAAATATTCTTTGCACTGCTTTGGTGTGAGGTGTTATATAAACCCACGGTAAAGAATGAATTCGAAATATACAAAGGCTTATTATTGATATACACTATTACTTTAAATATGCTTTATTATATCATAGTAAACTTGACAGCTAGGATAAAAATGTATAATGGATAAATTGCATGCATCGCGCATTGTGATGCATCAACAATATAATGTGTCCTTTAGAATTTTCGAAGTTCTAATCGGCCGGGCCTCCTTTATATTACTTTGCAAGGATAACAAACTCACATACATCATGGTCATTTATAGTCTTAAGTCTAGATTGGCGATATAGATTGTTATAGTGTTTCCAAATATGCTTTAAAAAATGTGAAGCTGAGTGGTCAGTATGTTGCCTTCTAATTTGAAGGAATCTGTTTCGCATCGTTATTACAGTTGAATTAACTAATGAGTTGTAGGTTAAAGTCAAATTAAAGCGCTTGCTTAAGAATTGTCAGTTTCGGATGTTGTTGCACATCGGACGGCGCCGCCCATATGGAAAAGCTTAAGACCCAAGCCCTTCCATCTGAAATAAAAACTGGTGTTTTAAACTCCAACGCGGGACTAGAGTTTACTTCTTTTATTTATATAAACTAACTGGGCCGCCAGATATTGTTCTGCCTTTCTTTGTGGGTGGCTTGCCCGTCTCGTTAATTTTCGCAGCTCCGTCAGCATGGACATAGTATAAATTTTTTCAACTTTTATATCGATCTATGTCAATCTCAATCCTGGTTTCGTTTTCGATTTCGATTTAAGTTACACTTGATTCTGATTCCGATCCCACACTCGTTTTAACCGCATTTTCGTTCTCAATTTCGCTCCCACTTTCGATTCTGATCTTGTTCCCATTCTTGATTTTGTTCCCCGTCCCGCTTTCAATTTTGATTTTGCTACTATTCACATTTTCGTTTTCAACAAAGCTGGGGCAAGAAATTCCTTTGTCTTTTTGTATTTCGATCCCCATTAGACTCTTGATTCTGATGCCGATCCGACACTCAATTTTGACCCTAGTCTCGTTTTCAATTTCGGATCCGATTCTGGCTTTCGATTCTGTTCCCCGAACCGTTTTCAATTCCGATACCACTACCGGTATAAATCTTAAAGTATAGTAATGATTTTAAATTTAATGTGTTGCGAAATGGTAAACGATATTTTTGTTAATCCATTATATGTCAATTAAGGGTCGAGGGTCTAGGGAAATTAAAATTTGTGTTTATGTGTTTTTTTGGACGAGAAATCTGAGGAAACAATAAAAAAAATCCCAAAAAAAATAGTACTCGATAATTATGCCACCTATCAGAATATAAACAATTCTATCTTTCAAGATGGATCAAATTACATATAGCGTGCTATATTTCATTGAATTTGTTTGAGTGATTTCTGAGCTTGGCCTAAACGAACATCATGACATGAAATTTATATATAGATATGGCAGAGTAAATGATTATCATATTAATATAGATAATAACTGTATTTACTTTTATTTATATTATAGATTTGGTAAAATGTATAACATGAATCTTGTTACAAAATAAAATTTTGAAATTTCGACATTGCACATTAAAAAATTGTTAACAATGGCAATAAGACCATATATGTCGAACGCTTAACTTGTCTAAGTTAAAAATAAAACATCTGTCAATCATCAATAAAAAAAATACGCCTTTAGTATAAGCTGCGCGAATGTGTTACGCTTATAACACAAGTATTTTAAATTTATATTAAATACCTTAAAAACTAATGAAATCTACATTGAACAATTTTAAATTAAAAAAAAAAAAATACAAAAATAAAGGAAATAGAAATAATTTGAATGAGAGTGAATAAAAAAATTAGAATCAAAATGTTAAAAAAGACTAAATGAAAATTTTTAAACCTAAATTTCAAATATCCACTTCCAGGTGTGGCCAGGTTCAAAGGTCCTCTCGAATAGACGTTTCTTATTACCTTAAAATTCTTTTTCTTTGTTTTGCAGTGTAAATGAAATTTATCCAATTTCGCATTGAGTTAATCAGTGTTAAAATATGTTATGTACGACAGTTAATCCTTTTGGATTCGCTGCATAGTTATAAAACATCTACTCAAAATGCATTACAAAGTTACATTGATCATAAATGTCTGACCATAATATTTTTTAAAATAAAACGAAAAGATTTGACATTCAACACGGTCATCATTCTAGTATCACATGTGAAATATTTGATGTTCAAACAGAACGTCGTCGAAGATGGTCCGATACTTACAAAGGGGTACCGGACAGCGACGAAGATGAAACAGACGGTCGGCCCAACGGCAAAGTCAACGGCACTTCTGGTGAGAAAGTCGGGAACGAAAAGTATTTACGTTCACGATTATCCTAAGTGTATCAAACATTAATCATTGTCTGATTATTTCATTTGAGACCGCTGTATAATAGAGTGCTCTTTGCTCTTTATTTAAAAGGGTATTCTAAAAAACGTATCTTTTAAGTAGTATATATGAGGTGTACTATAAATTTCTGGAACTGGTAACTTACATAAACAATATTTAAAAAATTTGGTTGCCTGTAAAGTCGGTATACGGGCGAAAGTTTTACGTGACAACGACTTTGAATGGTAAAATCATTTTAATGTGAATATTCATTCGTATAGTAGGAAGAAGGATGAAATAATAGTAACAATTTAAAACATTTATTTATACAAAGAATTATATTTAAAACATTAATTTATACAAAGAATCTCGCACTGAATTTCATATTAACAAAATTTTATTTTTACCTTTACACATACATACGTATTTATATACAAATATACATACAATAACTTGCAATACATTTGCAAGCTATGCACTAATTCTCTAGTGCTGCGCGCGGCAGACCGATCATAGTTGAGTGGGAGAGAGACGCAAGGCATTCGGCGGGCCTCTCTCGTTCGGTGACTCATCGTTACGTTACCGAGCGTTACATTTTTCATAAGTGACTCCCAGCCGCAACCTAATTTAAGACGTTGTCACGTCAAAAAGTAATTACTACATTTGAAAATAGAATTCTTTGGCTGTAGAATACAGTTTGTTTCATCTAACTGTTAATTATTTTTACATTGTGGCGTCATTTTAAAAATTGCGTGTCTTCATCGCTATGGATTAAGTCATGGTACCTTGTGACTTTGTGTTCGCAAAAATTAAGAACCAATTACACAGTCAACGATTTTCATCACCAGAAGAGACTGTCGAAAAGTATGAAAAAGTGCATTTATGCTAATGGAGAGTATTTTGAGAAACAATAAATTCATTTTTGACCATTCATAGTAATTTTTTCTCATTTATTCCAGAAATTTTCTGTGCGCCCTACATATTATATTTAATGGAATGTATCCTGTTGGTCTGTCAATTATGTTTAATGGCTGGCAGGACTGTCAAAGTTTATATAACTTATCTGCTTTGAAATCAGTTTTTATGTGTAGTGCAATCCTTTGTGCTATATATAATATTTTATTTAACATTTTCCCATATTTCAGGTTCTATAGATCCAAAATTGCGTCGTGAAGAGCAAGAACTTTCTAAGATTGACTCTGGCATAGCGCAAGTATTTTTGAAGGAAGTAAAAGAGCGGGAAAAAATACAACAATGGAAGAAACAAAATTTAGATCCTAGAAATGCTAGCAGGTTATTTTATTATTTTCCCATTTGTCTGTGGTTGCTTTTTTTATACAAAATTTTATATTATAAATAAACATAGTGACTAATTACATTATTTCTTTCACATTTTAAATGTCCATGTAAAATCATTATTAAAGCAAAAATGAGTGATATATTTTAAGTTGTAAAGCATGACAAACAACAATTTCCAACATTTTTCTGATAAGCCAGTTCTATATTGACATCTATTTTTTGCATTCTTAATTTAAGATACAAAATATATATTAGATCGATTATCCTGTTTCAAAAGTTTTTATGATACAAATAGATTTAAAGAAATACTTTAATTTCAGGACACCTAGCGCCAGCGTAGAACCTACTTACAGACTGCGCTACTCATCGCCGGTAGGTGCATCTCCTTCGCGCAATCTCGATCATCCCAGGCCGGCGGATAGTGCTATGTCGCATCCGTATTACACGCATTCATCTCACTCTCACATACCGAGCTACAACGGTGAGTTCCTACTGCTATGTTCTAATGTGATGAACATTATTTTTGAGAAGGTTTAAAGAGAGGAACTAGTGAATGAATTTTGCATATCTATCTAGGTGATATTATTTAAAAGAAAAAGACACTTAGGTATTTTAACTGCTTTAAGGATAATAATGGGAATGAAGTGATAATTTAATTTTAAATCTACTTAAAAGTCTTAATCACTTTGTTTTAGAATAAATAATTCATAACCATACATGTTATTTTCCTAATTTATAATTAAACAAATGACGCGATTGTATCAGTACTGTAATTGAACTACATTTAACTATAATTATATATTTATTGAAGTACTTAGTACTTACTGCCCTATTTAATGAATATATTTGCATGTAGAATTTAGAGCAAAAATGTCTTTTTAACAAAGATTAGCACTTATTCCTCTCTGTAATAGCATTCACTTCAACCATTTATGTCTGATAAATAAACTTGTCATGCCTGTACTGTTTAGAAGCCATCCAGTATCACAATGTCTTCATAACATCTAATATGGTAATATTTATATTCTAACAATAACGTAACGCTCTGTCACTAATATGAACTCTTTCTGTGGTGGTTTATCGTAAGGGAGATTTAGTAAAGAAATGTATCTGAAATATATGCATACCTGACTCGCATATCATAGTTTAAAAGTTATAATATGAACTTCTTTTGTAGGGTTCTAAAATAATACAATATTTTATTAATTTCTACTAAAATATTCCACACCAGAAAAAATGGTTGAATCATCATAGTTTTCATAAAACGTTATAACAATTCCACACTATTGTAAATGCGAGTGCAGAAAAAATTTTTATTGTATAAAACAGAGCTTAGTTATGTTAACGTGTATCTGTTATTTCAGTACATGTGTATTGCGTCAACGACGGTGAGTCATTTAATAAAATGAACAATGTTCACATATTATTTTTTTAAGTTTAGTGTTTCAATCTCACAATTTTATTTTCTATTTTCTTTTGATATAATTGTTGAACCAAACATTCAGTCATAAATAATTTGACTGCACATTTACTTATGTGAAAATCTAAAAGCTTTCACTTATGTGTTAAAATGTTGTATGTGTTATGTGTCATATGTATTGAATTGCACTTGTTGTAACCATGTTTTTACATTAAGGAGCTCACTTATTACCCAAATGACATTAGGTCTACAAGTAATAGCAACAATAATAAAATTGGAAGACAAATAGTAAAAATAACATGTGAACAAAGACAAAATTATTTCCCAATGACTTGAGGTGCTACTTAAATAAAAAAATGTATTTTAGTTTTAATAATGTAATGCAAGCAGAGGTCGCACAAACTAATTTACACCATTAATTCTATTAATGCAGTTATGCCAAGTGTTATATAAATAATAAAATTAGCATTTTTTTCTTGCAACACATATATAAACTCTTCCTTTTTGGTCATTAATTTTGAGTGTATACAAGTTGTTATTGATGTCTTAAAATGAATTATAGTGTTTGGTGGATAAAGAGGATAATTTTCTGGAGTGTCATTCGAGAAACAAATCTTGAATCCTATTTCTCCCATAAAGAAGTAAAGATATTCTGTGAAATGTCTATCATAACCCTATGTAATATTTTAATAAATACTGTGATACAGTAATTTTTACAATATCGGTTTAAACTTCTTCTTGCACTCATTTTGACATATTCACTAATGAAAATTTTATATTTCTTGAAAATCAATCATAAAATTATTTCATCTGTTAAGTAAGTCATTGGGAACTTGATAGTAACATGTAATGATTTAGTGATTTGTAACCGCATATTTTATTTTGCATATTTTTGAGATCAAGTAGGGAGTTCTGTAACTTATGTAACATGTTGAACATAACTAGGCTTTGTCTTTCATTGCTATTTCAAATCTTTAACACTTGTCGCAAAATTGTTTAAAGTTTTGCTTCAAGTTTTCATTTTAGTAATAAGTATATTGGAAAAAAAGGTTAATTGTTGATGAATATTAAGTAGTTTGGATGGAATCACACACATTTTTGTAGAAAATAATTTTTTTTTTCGGTTGTATGATTTTATCCAATAACTTAATGAAATGCTGGAACTACATAGCGACAATTCGGCTGCGTTTCAAAATTCAACTGTATTGAGGTGAGGTGAACGCCGCTTCCGCTTACGCAATGGAACATTGGCTTACAGTAGAACATTATATTACACTGCTGCCATTTTATTTAAACAATTGCTACAAAATGGCGTGAAATTTATGCTTCTAAAGTTGTTTTAAACAAGGTGTAGAATTAGGGCGGAGGAATAAGTACGCATATAAATTCGCTTTTTTATCTGTTACTTTTTCTAAAATATTACTATACATGCTTAGATGTTGCTTATCACAATTTATTGTTTAAAACAACAGTTTCAACAATAAAATGGCGGCGGCGTAGTGTGGCAGCGATGCAGCTGGCTGACATTTGTCGGTTCCATTATTATGTATATTATGTAATTATACATTTTTTTAGCTATCGCTTCTAGTGTTTGTGTGGTAGCGTGTATGAATAAATATAATAACATCTTTTGTGACAGTGTTGGTACTTTCAATATTAGTTTGTTAGTATATTTTTTCTTATATAAAATTATATTGAATCCCTTCTAACTGTATTAGAATATATTTTATTGAGATACATTTGTAGCCAAATTTACTATGACATTTATAACACTAACAGCATGGCTACATGGAATTTAGGATTCTTTATTATGTACAATTTATGCTATGTGTACATGTATATATGATAAATATTATTTTTAAATAGTTTATTTACAGGTTCTAAGTAATAGTGTATTTCATTATCATACATTATCTTTGAAAAATAGAAAATTGAAATATTCAGAGATATACAATTTTGAATTTATTTTATCAGGTTTTAATCACTTCAGTACTTAGGCATATTCTCCCACAATTTTGTTATTTTGGATTAAGGAGGTGTTTGGAACTTAATTCCAAGTATATGCTTTTTTGTTAGATGGTACAAAAGTTTTGATTTTATTATTATTGTGATTTGACCACTCCAAAGGTAGGAACTATTATCTATGTTGTGTCTAAAACTTTATGCAGAATTTTTCATGCATAAAAACTGAATAAAAATTAAATAATTCATGACAGTTTAATGCAATTTCTCCAATTAAAAAAAAAAGAAGATTAATGTATGTTAATGAATATGATGTGCAATAATATGTATATATAAGGTCGGGGATTTTTTTTTCATATTTTGTATATAAATTCAAGATAATTTTTCATATTTTATTTACATTTAATAATAAGTATATATACCATTTTGTAGATAGTGACAAATCCCATTGATGTAGAAATTTTGGGACTTCTGATTAAAAAAGTGCAACAAGTACTTTTGACAGTCTTCTCTTAACCTAACACTATGCAAAGAATTCTAAAGAGATCGAAGCAGGTGAAAATCGGAGGGTACAAGGGCAGGGCTATATGGTGGACATGTTAACACTTCTCAATCATACTCTCTCAATATTTGCTGAGTGGCTAAAGATGTGTGTGACCTGGCATTATAGTGAAAAACCACATCCTTTCTGTTGATCGATTCCGGCCGTTTTTTTCTCTACTTCTTGTTTGAATTTCATCTGCTGTTGTCCGTAGAGATCCGAATAGATAGTTTTTCCTGGTGGTAAAAGCTCATAATGAATAATGCCCTTCCAATACCACTATACACATTGCATCAACTTTTTGAGAATTGGTCTGGATTTCGCTATAGTCTGTGGAGCTTGCTTGACTTTTGACCATGATTTTTTTTGCACATTCTTGTCATAGGTAATTAATTTTTCATCACCAGTGATCAATCTTTTCAAAAAGGTTCGTTTTCATTACATTTGAATAGAGAGCAAATGAGTGCACCATTCATTAGATTTCTTTCAGTGAGTTAGTGTTGGACCCAAGTATCGAGCTTTGTTGTATATGAAGCTTATTTCAAATGAGTTAAAACTATTTTGTGGTAAATTCCAAGCTCTACAGTTATATTATAAGAACTAATATGGGATCTTACTCTACTTTTTCCAAAATGGCATCAACTTATCCATAACATGTTGACCAAAGCGAGGTTCTTCTTTGATATCAAAATGATCAGATTGAAAATGGATGATGATGTTACTTTTACTGTATTATATTCATAAACGTCATAATTTTTTTGCGGTTTATGTCGCATTTTTCCTTTTCTTTTTGTAATAAAACTTCAAAATGTATCGAATTTTATACATAAAATTTTTCCTAATGATGAACAGAAAAATGGCACACACAGTTTTCACTTTTTATTTTTCTTTCTTTAAAATATCGTCTATTTCATTTTAATGGTATAAAATGGTATAAAAAACAGCACAATTGCTGTTTGTATCTGAGAGCTTTTACTAAGACTTTACTTATAAAAGATGAAAAAACTTCTCCGACCTAATATTATTGGGATGTCTTTTGGGATAGGTTTATCTTAGATATGAATATTTTCCTGTTCAATTTATGAATATGTATATATTTTCTATAATATGTTTTACAAACTGCGAAAAGAGTTCATGTTGTAATTTGTTTAATTTATAAGTTCTTAAGATCACACCTAATACAAAATTAATTGAATATAATTTTTTATGTCTAATTTTAGCTAACTCTTTTCGCACACTTATTTTAGTCGATCCCAAAAATTATTAGTTCATACAAGGCTACTTATATTTTAATTGTTGTCCTATTATAAAACAAACTCATAAAAAAGGCTCGCTTGTGTTGCCTTGTTAAATATGAGAGCCACAGCATACATTTTATGATTTTCATGTAATATTATGTTGTTTCAGAATAGTTGTTTTTATCATGACTAATACATGAAGGGAATGGTAACACAGGTCCAGTTTTGATATCAGTTTTTACCAATAACTGAAGTACTACCTTATTGATTACAATGACATTTGTAAAGAAAGTTTAATCGAAATCGAGCAATTGAATTACAAAGTGAGCGCTGGACATGTATGTGACATTAAAATCCATTTGTGACACATATAAAGTTGGTGATCGATATACTTGCTGCTATTATTGACTTTAAATGCTGTTTGATGAATCAAGAATGGAAGTGAAATCAGACCAGAACTCTTTTGTGTATTCTTGGACTGGGGTAACAGAATCTGATACAGTATTTTGTACTGTTTCATATACATATTAACAGTGTATGAATATCTTTTATGAGCATCGATATTTACAAAAATAGTAACACTCTAGAAATTTCCTTTTTCGCTTTTGCTGAGGAATATTAAAACTTTCATTTAAAATCAATGTTATTATAAACACTCAGATTACACTTTGATTGTTTTTGTTACTTTACTGTTCATATGTGACAAATATTTTAATGTATTGCCAAAAGGCATGTATTATTTAATTAAAAGACCGTCACACTTTTTCGTGTATCGATATTTAGTTTTGGGATTGACTATTTTATTATATATAATATAGTATATGCCGAATGTTGGTAGCGGTATTTCAATGTACGTGTGTTTCCGTCTTTGTGCGTGTCCCTGTACGCATTCAAGAGTGCAATGTTGCAAGTGTAATTATTATGCAGTAGTGCACGCCGCCCCCCGGCCCGGCTACGGGCTGAAGTCGAGCACGCTGCCGGCGCGCGTCGGGGCCCACCACAACGGATACCACGTGAGTTTGTATATCTCTCGCTCTCTCTCACTCGCGGTATATGACAGTGTCTCATTCTTTGTTTTATAGAAAAAATATGTCAAAGAATGAGATTTAAGTTGTACGTCATTTTATCTTCATCATCGTTTGTTGGCACGAATCTGCTGCTGTTTCCTGGCGACAAATGTGAGGTACGAGTAACTTTAAAATAATTTTAAGATCATACAGATATTTCCTGCGATTTTAGATTGACAATTCGGTTTGATCCGTTTGAAAATCTTATTCTATAATAGTTATCATTATGTATACACAGTAATAAAATTTCAATTAATCAAACTATAAGACTGTTCCCAATTTTAGATTTCTCTCTGTGAAAATTATTTTTTAACAATATGTTCTTGCTGTAATCTAAAATCGCAGCAATTTAAATCTTAAGCGTTAAAAGGTACTAGGGCATCAAAAATGTATAGGCGAATTAAGAGCATAATTGTCGCGTTGTCCATCGCCGCTCCAGTACCGAAATCTAGCATTAGTGTGGTGTATTGATGGCGCAGTTGTTTCATCGCTGAGGCAGCCGCCGCGGCCGGGCTACGGGCTGGCCGCGAGGTCGCACACCTTCTCTTCGAGCACCGGAGTGAGTGAGAATGGTCAACTAGTGTGCCTTATTACAGTACAACACAGTTTCCATTTATCATTATTTTTATTTCACTTTGTAATCATTTTTAGGCTATTACGATAATAATAAGAATTTTCTTTTGATAAAAATAATTATGAAATGAATTCATACTGTCAGTGCGGTAAAGATCAACATTTATGTATTAGGAATGCCTTCAGGTTTCTATCACTCCACTTCAAGGGACTCACCATCTCGTAAGATTTTAGATTTCGAGAATTGAATCTTAAATCGGCCATGTTGACGTGCCGATTTAAGATTTCACTCAATTTCAGTAGTGCGGACTGACGTAGTTTTTGACGATCGTATCACCAGTGTCGTAAAAATATCCGGAATGGATGGTTTGACGTGTTCTTCGAGGAACATAGCGAGTGATTTAAATTTTTGAAACAGTGGCAAAAGTGACCTGCTGTTGGCTGCAGGGTGTACTGCTTCTAGAATCACAAGATAGCTTTAGTTACACTGTTAAAAATTTTTGTAAAATTACAATTGTTAAAAAAACAAATATGAGAAAAATTCCAAATCAATGTATACTAATACGAAACATAATACAATTCGAGTAAAATTACAAGACATGCGAAAGAACTTACTATCATGAGTTGTAATTTTGTAACCTTTATGTAATAACCCTATGCGTATTGTAATTTTTCCTAACTGTTGGTGAATTTCCAATGAAATGTTGTAAAATTACAAAAAATATTTGTAATTCCATTTACAATGCATTTTTTGTGATACTACATAAAATTCTGAAACTCAAATTAATATGAAAGTCATTAAGAATTTACAAATATTTTTATTATTTTTGTAATACAATTTTGAAAATTGCATTACATATTGTAATTCTACCAAAAGTTTTTACTTCTCTAACACGTATTATAATTTTCTGTAATTGTTGTTTAATTCCAAACAAAATGATTTGAAATTTACAAAAATTGTTTGTAATTTGATTTACAATACTTTTTTAATGTAATTTCGAAAAAGTATTGAAGCTCAAATTAGAATGAAATTATTAAGGATCTACAACCAATTTCATCATTTTTATAACGCAGATTTGAAAATTGTATTATGTATTATAATTCTAAGACTTCGTTTCTTTTGTACGTATTGTAATTTTTTCTAACTTTCGATTAATTTCGAAACTGTTTATAATTTCATTCACAATACTTTTTTTGTGGAATTATGAAAAAATGTAGAAGATAAAATTACTATGAAATTATGAAAAATTAACCAATAATTTTTTTATTTTTATATCGCAAATTCGAAATTGCATCATACATTGTAATTTTTCAAGCCATTAATTAGTTTTGAATCGAACGGTTCTAAAATTCACAATAACTGTTTGCAATTTGATCTGAAATATATTTTTTTGTTACAAAAAAAATATTAGTACTGAAATTACCATGAAATCATTAAAAACTTATAAAATTTTCTAGTATTGAAATCTAAACTGAACTTTCAAACCGTCTTTAAATAAGCTGTATACAGCTGTAGATCTATATAGATCATTATTTTCAGAGCGATATGTTGCCCTTGAGGTAAAACTTTTTGTCTCGGGTTAGGTACAAATATTGCGAGTCCAAATCTTTACAACGTTTAATTTTAATTATAAATTATAATCATTACATGTTTTACGTTTGCACTAAACACGCAGTATAATTTTCAATAGATTAACATAATATTTTGCATGAATTCTTAGCAGTCTAATCAACAAAAAGTTAACAAAGCAAATTAAAGTTTGTAATTTATACAGAAATATAAATATTGAAAGTTTTAAGACTTAGACAGAACTTTTATATAAAATGATATCTTTTAAACTCAGATTTTTTCCGATATCTTTGAGTTTTTCGGTTCACCAGACGTTAAGATAGTCATAAAATCAAATAGCAATTACATTTGTATTTTTTTTTTCATATTAAATGTTATTTCACATGAGTTCTCATGTAAATCAGGTTTTTCAATTGACCACAATTTATTTTTGTTTTTATAAAACTGAAAAGATTTAAAATTGTTAAATATACTGTATTTATTAGAAATTTTCATTATATCGAATGAGCGGAATATATAATTTATTAATTATTATTTTAGTATATGTCGTCAAAAGAATAATTTACTCTTTCTTCTTCTTTGCCATCTGTTAGACAAATAGAAAAATGTTTTGTAATTTTTCTAAACTGAGTTGAAATTAATTGTGTAGTAAATTTGCAATAAATCATTTTGAAATTACTAATCATTTTCCACAAAAGTTGTTTGGTAAAATTATACTATTTGTATAGTAATTTTGCTAAGTTAATTTCCGATAATCGTTTGGTAAATTTCAACAAATGTTTTGTAATTTTTCGAAATTGATTTGAAATAAATTGTATAGTAAATTTACTAAACGGAGTTATATTATTACTTTATTGTTGTGCGTAAAAACTTCCAACACTCTTTTTGTAAAATTACTACAAAAATTTTTAACAGTGTAGTTATGCGAGATAACTAGGGGAAGATAGTATCATCCGTATGATACTTGCCACAATTTTTTTTCCCCTGTTACTCAGTTATCTTGAGAAACAACAGATAGTACGTATATTATGTACATAATATGAAATCATTTATAGTGGTGTATTCGGACCTAACGAATGTTTTAGATTATCATGATAATGATAATAAGACGACTTTTCTTTCTCGAAAATACTCTTCTAGTATTTTGACGTGTCTATTTGCGTGGATAAATGTTAAAAATGGTGTACGGTGTAATTACATATCATAGTAAATTGAAAGAAAAACACGGACTTATTTATCGCTTATTGCCGGCTAATCAATATCTGTGTTATTGACCATATTGATAACCAGATATTAAGATAGGTGTCAATTCTTCGTCGATTTGGAACTCTTGATCAACTAATGAGTGAAAAAAAATAGAGAACATCCATTAATAACGTGAGATGATTTTTTGACCACTCCCCCAATGTTGAGATGTCGTGAGATTAACTTGATTCCTTCCGTGAGATTTTTTTAAATGCGTGTTTTAATGCTTGACTTTGTTGCATTTATTTAAAAAAAAACATTAATTGCTCATATTTTATTATTAAACTAATAAAGACTGGTATTTAAGACTACTCAAAACTTAATCTAAAGTCACAGTGTGAAAATCGAAACATAAAATGTTTAAATAGGAAACATGGAGATACTTAAAAAGAATATTTATTCAAATTCACTCCACAGGGACTCGTGTGGTTTTAAAAGTGGCTACTGAAACTAACAAGTCCATGTGATTTTCAGTAACATCTTATGTTACTTCATCCTCGTTGATTTAGCCACTTTAAGCTGTTGTTTCTTGCACATTGCACTCACAAGATCGATAAATATGATTGTGTAGAATTTAGTCCCCAATTTAGTGGAATAACATATTTTATTTAATTCAACCTAATTTTTTCATAATTTTGCTGTTTTTTTGTGGAAAAAAATTACATAATATTTAGCGAAACCCCCCAACCCACATAAAATTGGGCGAGATGCGGCTCGACGCCCCCATATTGATTATTATCTGTTTTCCGTCCGCGTGAACATAAAATGTGATCCTTCATTTTTTATATTGAAAGACCTTGCTGTTAATTCCAATATCTTTCTAGCTTTCAATATGGTTCCGGTATTCTTCTTGATTCCGATCCCGGTTATGTTCCCGTTCCGATACTCGATTTGCACGAAACCAGAACAATGCTGTATCGAAATAAGATATAGGCTATTTTACTCTAGGTTAGTGTAGTTTTCTATGTGTGAAAGAATTTTTATACATTATACAATTCCACTGATTCCCCGTCAAGGACGACTTTTACCTGACACCCTATTTAAATAAACTAAAGCCTGTACTCTGTTCCAAGCCAAGCTTTATTTTTGCGTGATTGTCGCATGAAAATCCGGTTAGTGAGTTCAAAGATTTGCGCTAATAGATGGACAGAGAAACAAAAAAGTACATATCGTTATTTTCTCTCCATTTTGCATACATACATTCGGGGGTTTTTTATTATATGTATAGATTATTACATTATTGAGTAATGCAATGAACAAGACAATATATTGCAAGACTGTCACTTATAAAGTTAAATGTTATTGAAATTCCCAAGCCATTGTAGTTATATGTTATACACATCTACATGTCTTTTATATTATTTGTTGGTGTGCTTATATATTTATGGTACGGTTAGATTGTCCAGATTGCGTTTTACAGTTGTGTTCAATAAATGTGTGTTTTGTCTATTTGTCTGAGATGAATATCAGTTTGAGATTTTTTATATTTTTGTGTTCATAATAGGATCATCATTTCGTTATTGTAATATATTCAAAAAAGGTTTGTCAAAACCAATAAATTTTCAGATACCTGTTAAAGTGATGTAATTGGCATTTAAACTGAAATTATATATTTATAGACACAACATTATTTTTTCTCTTTCTTTCAGTACAGCTTTTCTGATAGATTCCTTTAATGCGTAGGACTTTTCATTAAAGTAACATTAAAAAAAAATACATGCCAATAAAGGTATATGGATTCCCATTGTCCATGTAGTCTATTAAATATTCATTACAAATTGAATATCTTTAGATCAGTATATGTTAATAAATTTAGTTGAAGCTAATAGTTATAGGTGTGTAATAATTTTAGTCTTATAATTTATTTTGTATTTTATGTGATATTTTATCATAACTAAGGTTATTATGTTTATGCAAAATATCAAATATTAAATACTCGCATGTTGTCTTGTTAAGTATGTGGGTGACAGAATGAAGAATATTATGGATTTATTTTTTAATAAAACATGTGAAGTATGATCATGAAATAATTGCAAATCAATTAAAATTTTAGAATCTATGATTTATACAATTAATAAAGTTCTAAGTATGAAATCTCCTTTTAGTTCTGAAGTACTATTATTGTATCGTTTTTATGTCATACTCGAAAACGGCGCGCTTTTAATATGATTACTATTTAAATTTCCTAACATGTAGCTGTAAACTTGTCATGGTGTTTGTTCTTGACAGCCTATGATTTCTTTATACGTTTATTATGTTATTCGATTAATGAAAAAAGTAAGATTAGGTGAACATTCAATTTTAGTCTGATAAGGGCGAAATACGTTCTTCATATACAAGGTATAATTATTTCTAATTAACATAAATACTTTATTAGAGATTAGAACAGCATTGAGTAACACTCAACCACCATATAATATATGACATGAATTAATTTACATATTAAGCAAATAGGTAAGTTTTGGTAAACTATATTTGTAAAAGGTACTGTTAATTCTTTCATACACGTTTAAGTGGAATGGAGAATTAATGTTATTTAAAACAATAAACAATATATCTTTCATATAAATCATTAAAATTATCTTTTTCAAATAATAAATTAAAAAAAAAACTAATGAACCACATATTTAATTATAATTAAAAATCCTATACCTTTTTTTAACTCGAGTATATGATTATAGACTTTTACGACTGTGCTATATTTCAAGTCTATAGCAGTGGTAATTGTTGCAGGGAGAGGCCATAACATAAAGGGAATCACAACTAAGGGTTTTATTTTGATCTTTTATATCCGAAATTTTAAAAATTTTCAATTTCAAAATTATATTTAAAGTAAATTAATTTGTGGAGAAAACAATATGAAACATGAACTTGGTAACTTTAAGTGTGATATTTCATGATCGGACTTAGCATGAAAAAAAACTGTGTTATTGTCTATGGAGATGGATATCATAACCATCAATGCTTGATCAATATCATTGAAATTGCTATTACTTGTAATAGTGTTTAGGAATATTTCAAAAGCAATACATAAGAAATATGTGTTGTCTGATTGCAGGCCGACTTCTCATTTAGCGGAATGGGTGACAAGACTCATAGCACAGATTTCAGTAGTGGAAAATCAGACAGTAAGTACTGTTTCATGTTTTACTTTTTAATTGTTTAAAAAACAGCAAGACAATCATAAATGTTGTCATTAAAAGGACTCCTGAGAGAGAGTTTGCATGTCTGCTTAGTAAATTGGACAGCTCTAATTATAGGTGATACATGCAATATCTTTGTATCATTATGTACCTAGCTTAATATCTGAGATGAATGCCATAATTGTAGATTTTATGGATTGTCGACCAAGTCGATGGCCTGTAATAGGAGTATGTGATATAAGTACAGCCTTGGGCCACTGTATAATTCAAATTGTACTTTATCCTTTTTAGTCACTTTTGTCTCTGTTTTGTCTATGAAAGTCACATTTCAGCACCTTTTAAACATATTTTAAGGGGTTTATCTTTCATACTGCCTTCATATAATTTGTTTTAATGATGCAAACTTACTTAATTTAAATAAAAATATATTATATATTTAATTGGAATTAGAATTGGTGTATGAAATTGGAGTTTTAATGAATAAATTCCTTAAGTAAAATTATTTTTACATATTTTCTCATCCTATAGGTTTCCATATTTTTTTTTTAATTTCGTAATATGACAAACTCTATTTTCTAAAATGTGATGTCATTTTTGTAAATTATAATCTACTAATATGTCCCTTTCAATGACTATGTATAAGAAAGTAATATTTAGCAAGTGTTATGCAAATGATGCGTGTTTTTAATTTTAGCAGGGTGGCAATTTCGTATAGGGAACTCGAACCAATTCGTGTTTATGGAAATTGTATTGAATATCACGAGAATTATATTCTACACATGGACGTCGGGAGGGGTGGGTGCAAGGGAGTGCACTTATACAGCCTGCTTTTGCCTGTTTAGAAAGAAAGTGCACTGGAAAAATAAATAAATTAAATATATATTATTAACATGCATCCCCCTAACAGTAATTGTGTTGATACCAATGATTTTATATATTTTCATAATATGACAGGTGAATACTAGCAATTTTGATTTTAATCAATTTAGTGTAGTGTTTTAACTAGACATATTAGAGAGGAAAGCGAGCAGTGGACCTCTGATGACTAAAACGAATACTCAATTATAATTTTGACTCATAACTTATACCTTTTTAAGAGCCTACGTATGTCCAATTGTATAGCTAATGGTGGTCCAGTTTTGTTTTATAGTTTAGTATGAGCTGCTATATGATTATCTAGTCGAGGGAAACAATGGATTTACACTAAATTCTGTTGGAAAGACCTGTATAAGTTGGGCACCTTATATAAAAAAAAATGTAATTCTATATGAATGAAAAAAGTTTTAAGGCAGTAAAACTAAAATTTGAAATGAACCAAATTTAATTTTTTGTATTCTATAATTGCAACATATTCGTGGTGTTATATTTTTATGGTTCCATAACTAGAAGAACAAAAAGGAACTCTCATAAAAAGATTTTGATGACTTATGTGTGTCATCGCCGAGAAAGTGAATAAAATTAAATAATACCTAGCCCTTTCTAACCTCTTAACTTTAACATTGCTTTAAGAAGATTATTATTATTGTATGGATAATTTATAAGAATTTGCGAGTTTATATACATTCTGAGAAGTGAAAATAAATAAATTTACAGATTGACAATTTATAAAAAAAATATGTAAATGAATTTTTTACAGTATCACTACTTATTCCTACCATATGTGTCTGTTTATTTTAGCGTTTTTTAAACACTACGGAATGTGGTGTACGAGTCTAACATGAAATTCACCTTTCATCATTGTTATGACGCAATCATCTATTTATTGTATTTTTTTTATAAGACTACGGCGGCGGTTACTACTACGAAAAATACTAAACTGAACATTTCTGATTTGGTGTTTCAATGCATTTCCATTCTAAGATATTGAAATTCGTCCAGATTCACATGTGCGTATGTATTGTTCTCGGTCAGTGCGCACGGACCTCTGCAGTAAGTAGCGCTGAGACAGCTTCGCAAGCCGATGCTCATACAACCCTCGTAGGGACGTACTGACGTCATAAATATCATGTTATTGTTTATGGTATTCCCTTTCACATTTAGATGTTTAAATTTTTCAAGTGCTGTTAGTTCATGTTAAAATGTTCTTATAAGTGGATTTAATTTACATCAAGCAACATCAAGTGACTGACTTGCATATTTTAGTGTTAAATTATAGGCGCTGACAATTCTTAACTGTCGTGATTTTAAATTTTAATGAACGAATCAAATTATTGACTTTAAACAGTCAATAACAAATATTATTTTTGTAGCAGATGATGGACAATATTAAACGTCATTTAATAGTGTAGCATGATTTTTTAGGTATATGAAATTATTTATCTCTCTTTTCCGATGATGAAGTGAAAGTACTTATGAGTATTACAAAAGAAAAACTCTATCTGACAATTTAAAAACATATACATTTCAATTCTTTTAATATTGCTTTTCTCCAACAATTGCTTGAAAATTATAAACAAAATTTCGTGGATGCTAATATTATTTTTGGTTTTTAAATCATAAGAATATTAAAATACGTTTTATATTGAAAGTTTTAGATATTTTAAGAAATAATTATCAATTTCGTTGCTGTCGTAAAATGCATTCAAACGGTAAGCAGGAGGAACATTTTCGAATGCCTTGAATGAAACGAGCTTTAGTACTATATTATTAGTGTTTATACAATTACAGGCTTCAGTGTAAATTTATCCTTCGCCTTTCATCTTCTTTCATCATTATTTATGTAATTTGCCTAGAATGCTATGACGGACTTTAAAATTTAAGAAAAAACACTCATTGTCGTAATGGTTAATAAATTGTCGCATTCTAGTGAAATGGAATACCATTTATTATATTCCAGAACGAATTTCATGTTCACTTTGTATCGCCATCATTGCGACATATTTTATTTTGAGGCACTCAGGTGACCCAACTATGGTAACCTGAAGGTATTTTTTAAATATGATCTCCTTTCATTAAATAAATTTAAGGCATGGCTGTAAGAACTTCCATATCCAGAAAATTATGACGCGTCACATTAAAATTTTCTCATCTAACACTGCCTACCTATTGTATATAATTTCTTGTTTTTCTTTTTGTGTCTCATATGCTGAACGCTTAAAACATATTAAAGTTAATTAGATAGATAGTTATTAATACCGCTTTAATTGATCACAGAGTAGATAGGCGATTTTTTGTTCAAACATTGGCATGGTTTTTGAATACTAATTTTTTGTATGGTTTTCAGTATCCGCCGGATCTATCACAGACGTGGATCGAAGTGCTATGGTTAGTCTGTTTTAAATATTATAGAATTTGATTGTACTTATGTTCAATTATAAAAATTATACATGGATCAAAATTTCAATATATTTTAATAATACTAAAATTGAGAACTGCCTGTGCCTTGTAGAGCAAGTGTGTCCTTTTTTTGTAATGTGGTCAATAAAAAAACATTACTGTTTTCTTGGTGTTGGTGTTTGAATGCACTTTCAGTTCATACAATAACTATTCTTATTGTCTAGACAACGGACGGAACGGTGACCGGGACGATCAGCGTGCGCGGTGCCAGTGCGGCCGCGGTAGGGGTGCGCGGTGGCACCCTCAGTAGTGCTGGTGTTCCCCCAGGAACGGGTAGCGCGGGCGTCAGGCGATCGCTACCCAATATGGCGACTTCTGCTCTACTCCACGAGCCAGCGAAACTATATCCTTATCATTTGCTGCTGATAACAAATTATCGTTTGCCACCTGATGTAGATAGACTTAATTTGGAGGTGAGGAACAGAATAGATATATTTTAGTGTATTGTGGTAACTTCTGCTTACCTACTTGATGATTATACATATACCTACTCACAGGAGGTCGGTACCTTTTTGGCTATACACAAGTGAAAGACGTTAAATTAGGTTTTCATTATTTATTTACTTTGCATGCAACACGAGGCTAACACACTACGGGGTTCACGAAGAAAGATGGGCCGGGGTTGTAATTACAAAAACCAATAAATTTCTTATTGTGGATTACTACATGTATATTTTATTTAGCCAATAATTTATCTATAAAATAATTTATTTCATATATTTCCATTTAAAAACCATTCAAATAAATTTATTATTTTGAATCTTAAGATACTCATATTTGTGAAGTATAAAGCCACATTACAATTTTTTGGAAAACATTCATAAATGTATTGGAAAAAATCGTTTTTCAAAATGACTCAACATTCAATACTCATTGAATTTTAAACAACTTTATTTACGTTGTAACTTAAAATCAGGCAAGATTTTTACAAATGAAAGATGTAATCATTATGCTATTATTTCATAATAGATTTCCTAAATTATATTGTCTCTTTACCATATTATATTTTTGGAGTAATCCTAACAATTGATATGTGTACATTTTTTGAATCTTTGCCAAAAAATTAATGTGTTTTTTAACATTTATGAAAATTAAAATTGTACTATTTTCATAATAATGCACCATAATTATGTGTTTTTTTTTATACAGCGTCATCTATCGGATGCGGAGTTCGAAGCGATATTACAGGTCTCGCGACACGATTTCTACCGCTTGCCACAGTGGCGCCGCAATGAGCTGAAGCGGCGCGCGCGCCTTTTCTAGACCGCCCAGAAAATATCAAACGTCATCATACTGCCAACTATTCGACTACTTGGACACTGTTCGTTGTCGCCATGTTGTACAAATGGAAATGGAAATTATACTTTACGAATTATCGGTGTAATGCTTGTTTTAGAGGGCCAAGAATTATAACGCATTTTAAAAAAGGTCAATTTAATTGTTCTGTTAATACTGACAAAGAACATCTGAAACCAAGAGAATGATGGAATAAGAGATGATAATAAATGAGTTCTTTCTAATTTTTCACCACTAGTGCTTCCTAGTGCTTTTACAAATATAATGCATGTAACAGTAAAAAAAAAATTTAAATTTATAATTTTAAAACAAAAACAATCATATTTTGCACCTTCACATAAAATAAATGTGTCATATTTATGTGTACTAATAATAGAGTAGCGCGGGTCGCTTTGTATTTTCTTTTCGTTTAGTACAATTTCCATTTGCAAAAAGGAACAGTTTGAATATTGTGAATTGGTAATTTTTTCAAACTGTCTATTCACAAAGCTATATCGTATATAATTTTAAGGCTATATATTAAAACCTATATATTTTGTATTAAGAGCCACTTAATATTATATACATGCTGTGTATAATTTATCTATTCAAACATTATTGCATTCTGCTTGAAAGTAACATACTTTAAGTTGTTGATAGTTTTATTTGTGACAGATTTAAACTCCTCATTGTGTCTTAGAAGAATGGAATTATACCTTTCTTTCAACATCTCTTAAAATGATATTCCATTGTATAAGGCACAAATAAATAATAATTATATTGGTAAAGAAGTAAATTTTATGAATGCAGAATTATTGCATGCTATTTGTGATTTTACATATTATTTATATTTCAAATAAAAATATGGTTTTATTTAGATATAATAAAGAATATTAATTAGTGTTAAAATATTTTTTCGGTATTTCATTATATAAGTATGGCAATACGTGAATACTGTAGACTTGTGTATAATTATTATCTTTTTAAATTTTTTCTTTGTTGTGTTCAATAGAGAATACAAACATTCCATACTTCATATATTCTTTTATATGATTAAAATTCTCTTTTCTTTTTTAATCTGATGTAACAAGAATACAGTATTGACGTGAACATAAAAATGGTTTTTAAAGAAAGCTGTGAAATTTTGCGTGCACGTGTGTTATTTATTTAAGTGACTACCAAAAATATAATAATATCTTAAGTATAGTTTGCTTTAGGCGCTAAGTCGGTGAGGTAGCATTTATTTTAGGCTTCGTAATTTTTAAGACATGTAGTTTTTAATATGTATTTAATTTTATGCTATAGGTCAGGTTTTTGTTTTGTGACCTTTTAATTCATATAAAATAAGAAATAGTTTTATTGTTTAAAATGCCTCTTTCTAATAACTATGATAATATAATATGCTCATCTATTTATTCATGTTTTATCTTATGGTAGTATTTCGATTCGTTTTCTGGTAAATATATTAATTACTAATAGTTTCAAAGCCGTATTGAGTAAGAGGCGAAGTCACTTCTCGCTCAATAATCTTCTATAAAACTCAGCATGGCTTGTCAACTGAATATTTGTTTGAAGTTCACTTCACTTCAATTCAAATACAATGCAAAATTATTACTCACGGCGAACAGTTTTAAATTTCCATAGATGAAGCAGATTCCAAAATCTATTTTATATTAATATTCAGATATTAGAATGGCCGTACTTTTTTTCAAGCACTAGTATTATCTTGGCGGCTTTTAATATTGACAGATGTGCTGAGTGTAAAGTGATACGTTTGCGACGGGGTGTATATCTCTTGTCATTGTGATATCTAAAGCAAGACGTAGGCCCTTCGCGAACCTCGCTGATATTTGTAATCCAATAACCGTTTGCCTTATATATTAGAAAGTGGATATATCACGAGCGCCGGCGCGTAGACTGCCTGATTGTAAATCAGATTGTTGCATCTCACTAACATATTTTCGGATCCCAATGGTCATTTGTAACAGTCCTTCACTTGAAAATGACGCGAATGCTTATTATTTTACGTGACGTTCGAGCCCAAAATTAAGTGTATCAAAATACGTATATAACCGTATTTATCTTTGTTGTTTAATTAATTACCTGTAATGGTGTTTCTTACAAATTGAAAAATATTTATTTATTTTTTTGGCATTGTAAGTCATTGCTAGTGAACTACTCTTACATTTTCATCTCATTAACTTATCTTAAAATTCTGATTATTCAAAGTTTTACATTTATTAGACATTGCGACATGCCAGCTTTTAGTAGAGACGGAGTGTGAGAATGAGATTTTTAAAATTATTTATAGTTATATGTTCTAGATGAATAAAGAATTTCTTTTGTGCATTATTACTCTTTATGTTCCGATAAAAGTGTCAGATTTTTTTTTGTGATTTAAGGCTTAACCTTCAATCGGAACTGCGATATTAATATAGCAATATATTTTTAATATATATATGTATGTTTGACAGTGTGACTGAGAACAACCCTATTTTAGTGCCGGTGGATTGTCATAAAGACTTCGCTTTTGATGTAAATATAAAGTGCATTTCCAAACATTGTTTCATTTGAATCTTTCTTACAAAATCCATTCACACATACATTGTCAGCAATGTGACTGATTTATGTGTATTCATGTATGCAACTACACCAATGTATTTTATGCAACTCGTACATTACTATTTAAATTTAATTATACCAAGACAAGAATTTTTTTATGATTCACATTTGCCCGCGATTACGCTACGACACTATAAATTTCTTCATCTTTTAAATTGATCGATTTTAAGTCAATTCTGATCATGGTTCTGTTCTCGATGTGAATTCTGGATCCTCTGTCGGATTCAGTCGCGCTCCCGGTCTCAGTGCGAATATCAGTCCCGTTGTCGATTTTCATCCTCCCCTGGGCATATAATAAATGAATTACCATTTTTACTAGTTTTTATATATTTTTTTTTCTCTAAAGTTAATCTATTCGAGGATATAGTCTACGTTTATGCAAAATTTAATTACTATCCGTCCAAATGTTAGGCGTGTGATTGAAGGATGAACATTCAATCGAACATTTCATTACATTTAGAATATTGTAAGTAGCCTAAGGCCTATATTAGCCACTTACAATTTCACGTTTAATGGTCAAAAATCCCATATGAAATGTTCAATAATTTGATGTCTGGACAAACAAAAATCTTTTTCTTTGCTGGGCATTAGAACGAAGTTCCTCAACGCGGTTTGCGCTATGACTCGCCTCGTAGAAATCGTAACGTTATTGAAAAAAGATTTAATAGCAATAACAAAAGTCAATAGGGATCATCCTTAAAATTAATAGATATTTTAAGCCATTGCTTACATTTTTCTAAAATGTGACGACTCACAAACCGACAGACGGCGGTCCATATAATTTTTCAATTCAATTTTTTGTCATGTAATCTAAAGTGAACTGATTAGGAAATAAAATTAGCAAAATATTTCTAGTTATTTAAACAATAAGGAGCCTATATTGTCACATGGTCAACTTCATACATGCCAAATTTTCTACAGACACACAATTAGACACTTCCGCCTTTTGACCGCCGCACGTCCTTGCAAATTTACCTTTTCCATTGACTGACTGACATAAATGTGTCTTCCGTTCACGAATGGCGGTTAGTAGTTCTATTTTATAACAACAATAGTAGATTGTGTTATTGTTGTTATACAAATGGAACGGTTGTTGTTGCAAAAATCGACAAAATAATAACGACTAAATAAAGTGCCACAATGTATGTATTTCGTCAATTATAGTTAAAACATCTTAGCAGTAGTAATTTTATCGCATTCTCATTGTAGAAAGGATATTATACATATAAATCTACATATATAAAATTAATGTCTATCTGTGATTTCAAAACAACTACGTTTTATTAAGTTTGTAAACTTATTTACATGTATCAAGCACCCAAACAATCCTTTTAAAATATTTCGTCTATCTGTCTGCCTATTTGTTTGTTTTAGGTAACTTTGGAACGACAAAACTGATCACGGTAACATTTCTACTGGAAGGTAGAGGAGCATGTTGGGTTATATTTAAGTAAGGTACTTTTTTATCCTGAAAATTAAGGATTCCTGCATGAAAATTGAATAACATTCACATAAAAATGGAATAACTATTGGAATTGAATCAAGATGGTGAAAGTGAAAGTGGAACCAGGATCGAAATCGCGACCAGAACCGAAATTGTCGAATCAAGGACGAAAAGCGGGATCGGTTTCATGCCCTGTTGAAATAATCCTATAGATTCCGATAAGAAATAATTATCCATATCCATACCCATTAAAACTTTCGAAGGAAAGAAGTGAAAAGTTTAATGGAACTTATGTGTCTACAGAGTTTTTATCTGGATTTACACGTAGAATACATTATTTTTTCCGATTGTGGAATTATCATTTAAAAGTAATAAAAACATTTTTTATTTCGTATTCAGAAATCCACATTGGTTTTTATGTCCACATGGACTTACGATAAGAACAGATACAAACGTACAGGTAAGGTGTAGATAGGATCCATACAAGTACAAATAACATTACAATCCCATTAAGTCCAATAACGAAACCTCGTAATGATGGACCCATCTATAGATTTCAAATTTAACTCTACTTGGAATTTTTTTCTTCCAGATAGATTACATATAAGCTATTTCAGATTCTATTGTTGTGTATGGGACTGTATTGAATGTTTTCAACAAGGTGATGGACATATGCCAATAAAATTATTAATATAAAC
Source organism: Eumeta japonica (assembly GCA_005406025.1). Lineage (NCBI taxonomy): Eukaryota > Metazoa > Arthropoda > Insecta > Lepidoptera > Psychidae > Eumeta > Eumeta japonica. The sequence continues at coordinate 560,678 of BGZK01000211.1, forward strand.
GATGTAAGTATATTTATCCTATAATATCAATTTAGGCTTAATCGTGGGAGAATGCTATTTACAATAAAAATTAGCGATGGGTTTTAGGGTTCCCTAAGTTACTAAGAAACATTATATTTTAGTGATTTTCCTAAAACTTTGTACATACACAAAAATCAAAGAAAATATATGATACATTTTAGTACCGTGAATATAATTAAACTTTATTGCAGTTTTATCAATTTCGATAAAATCTATTGTGGATATAGTCAGAAGTCAATGGAAGAACATATGATATTTTTTTAAGATTCTGCAAGAATAACTAAAGTTGATAGAGTCGGGGTCAGTAAATCATAATACAGCATGCACCGACCTCGCATCATCCGACTTTTATTTATTTCCTAAAACGAAAGAAAAATTTCAAGTAAAGTGGCTTACGGACGCCGAAGAAGCATTGGCTGCATCTGAAAAGAGGGTCGAAGCGACCCATAAATGCGAGTGTATAAAGCGTTTCTCTCAGTGGTTCCATCGAATGCATCGAAGTATTGATCTCAAGGGTAATTAGCATTTGAAAAATAAAATAAGAATATTTTTTTACTATGCTCAGTTTTTGATTGTATAAGAATTTTTAGATTGACCTACGTATATGTATATGTACATATATATATTACACGTATATGTTTGCGCAAAACTTCTTTGTTTAATAATCGATTTGAATGATTCCTTCTGAGTTGGATTCAGTATAGGTCCGCGGTACTATCTTTTAATTTCATTGGTATTGAATATTGAACTTCATACATAAATAAACCGGGTAAATTCTCAAAATCAATTAGAAAATCTAAATCTTGGCCAAAAACCATTCCGTAATATTTCTCAGAGAAAAAACTTTGTCCGTACATCCCATCCCTTTTAGGAATTCCGCTTGTACATCGCAGATCTTATTTTAAGTATCATTTACAACTCATTTCGGCATATATTTTGTCGACGACGCAGAAATTTATAGTCTGGTAATTTATGCAAACCAGCCGTAAGCCTTACGCTTTAAATAGAGGCAGATACGTGCGGCTATTACGTGCAAAGAAGCTTTGCATACCCTTTAGTCTCATACACCCGTGTCCCCAAAATGTAAAAAAAATAGTTAAAAAAGGAATTAAATTAAACGGTTTTATTGAAAATAAATATGTGAATAATGTACTAAACGCTAATAAACAATTAGCGTTTTTTAGTTTCAATAAACAATTAGCGCGTAAAAAATCTTAGGTACCAATCAGCACATCACTCTTCTAATCGATCTAATTGATCAGACAAAAAAACTAAATTGTGGGGCGCCTGAAATTTTCATGAACAATCAACCGCTCATATCATTATAAATGCTATTTATTCAGGTTACGATATGCCCCACGTTTGTTTTCTAACTACTACACTATGTAGCGGCTTATACAAAACACCTACACTATAAATTTCATCAATATACCTACGTCTTGTAGTTTTTGAATAAAATGCCTGTGAGATGCGGATGGACGGACGGATGGAGAGACGAACATGACAAACTATAAGCGTTCCGTTTTTGCCATTTTGGTTCGAAATATTAAAAATGAGCGAGTCATAAAGAAAGCTACTTAACTTTTTGATTAAAAATTGTTAAATGATCTTTTTTTGGAAGAAAGTTATAAACTTTTCAATTTCTGACAATATGATAATAAGCGATAAATTTTAAAATTGTATTAAAAATTAGGAAAAAAAGATAAATTTACTGTGTTCAATTTTAACCTTGAATCACTTTTGAAGGAGTGAATTTATGAAAAAAATTATAGGAGACATTTTTTGTAGAGCGTCAAGTTTCTTACAAAAATATATAACGGTCTTACCAATTCATTCAGCCATTTAGGAATTACAAAATCACAAATTTTAAAGAAAAGCTTTTATGAGCAACCTCTAAATATTAATATTAAGAGCTCTGCTTTTCACAAGCGTATTTTTACAGATCCTCAGAGTTTTCATGTGGAGGTGTCGGAAAAAAATAGTTGATGTTTTTGAACCGCTCTAATATATAAATAATAATCCTATGCAGACCATATTGGTGGCATATTAAAAAAAGGCCAAATTTTATACACCGGAAAACGAAGAGCTTTAATGTAAAATCTTTACTGAGTATGTTAAAAACTATTCAACAACTTAAACGTGTTTGTTTTGCGACTAAAACGAATTATATTAATATCAAAAAAAGAACAGCAAAAATTTAATGAAAATAGGTCTGGAGTGTCATAAAGAACGAAATTAGCAAAATCAAAGGTTTGATTAAAACATTGACTTACAACTTAAGGTAAATGATAAAATTTTATAACTAGACATAAAATATGCTGTAGTTCGACTACCAAATCTCTAAAGGGAAAATATTACACCTATTAACATTAATTTAGAATTTGAATATATACATTCGGAAGACATTATTAAAGCATTCAAGTCGTTGGAAATAAATAAGACTGCTGATCTCGATGGTCTGTCAGTTAAAATTGTAAACTCCATTATTGATTGTATTGCACCGCATTGGGCATTTGTTTTTAATAAATGTTTGGATGATGGCATGTTTCCTGATCTGATAAAAGAAAGCAAAGTTATTTCCATATATAAAGGCGGTAACAAATCGTAATGTAAAGTAAAACCCAAATGTAACACCCAAAAAACAGTTCGTTTTCACACGGGAGAACAACCGATGCCAGTGTTAAGCTCATAGATGAATATGAATATATAGAAAGTTAAGCTGGTGTTGATGCTAAAGTTGAAGCCTCAGACAATTTGCGAAATACGATAGGAGTGTTTTGCGATTTCTCCAAGGTGTTCAACTGTGTAAATCACGAAACATTGATCAGGAAGCTACATCATTATGGAGTTACGGGTCGTGCACCCGACCTACTGGCATCATATTTGACTAATAGGTTTCGAAAAGTTGATGTCAATAACATAAGATCGTCTGGATCCGTGGTTCAATGGGAATCGATCCTCGATCTGTTTCTATTGACGTGACAACGTCTTATAAATTGGTTTGCCGGGTGACACTTCAAGAAACTGCGTTACGCTCCGCTCACGTTATGCGCTCACAATGAGAGCGAGTGAGAGGCACGCGTCCCTTCCACTCGGGCATGGTTAGCCCGCCTAAGAGCGAGAGAGACAGACATAAAAAAGTGAAAGGCACGCGTCCCTTCCACTCGAGCACAGTTAGCCCGCCTAAGAGCGAGAGAGACAGAGACGCAAATGTATTGCAAGTTATTGTATGTATATTTGTATATAAATACGTATGTATGTGTAAAGGTAAAAATAAAATTTTGTTAATATGAAATTCAGTGCGAGATTCTTTGTATAAATTAATGTTTTAAATATAATTCTTTGTATAAATAAATGTTTTAAATTGTTACTATTATTTCATCCTTCTTCCTACTATACGAATGAATATTCACATTAAAATGATTTTACCACTCAAAGTCGTAGTCACGTAAAACTTTCGCCCGTATACCGACTTTACAGGCAACCAATTTTTTTTTAGTTTATATTGATGATTTACCTAGCCTTGTTAAAGATATTCATGAGATAATACTGTTTGCAGATACACCTCTTTATTATTCAAAGTTAAAAGACATCCACTCGATTATGACTATGTGAACGATGCGATCTCCAAAATTGAAAAATGGTTTATTCTAAATAATTTACTTCTTACTTCCGAATGTAAAAAATGGATCTAGTTCTATTTTAATAAGAAACGAGGAATTAGAACTTATAGACACTACTGTATTCCTAACTCTTACTTTAAACAATAAACTTTAGTGGGGTCCTCATATATGGTGAGTTGGCGAAAAGGCTTAGCTCTGTTACATTTGCAATTTAAAAAATAAGAAATATGTCCAATATCAAAACCGCTAGATTGGTTTATTTTGACTGTTTCCATAGCTTGATGGCATCCTGCTTTGGAGACATGCTGCGGATGTTCACAGAATTTTCATTTTACAAAAGCGGACTATTCGTGCAATTTACGGGCTAGGATATCGTGTTTCTCTTAAAAGTTTAAAGAAATTGAAATTTTAACTATGGCATCACAATTTATTTACTAACATATAATATACATAAGAAACAATTTAGAATATTTAAATAAAAATAGGGGTAGACATCATTTCAGTATCAGAAATAAAAACAAACTTTACATGTCAGTTGACTCAATAGGGTCACAAATTTAATTAGGGGGCTCTGAGTGCGCATGTTCAATAAGATTCCTGTGGATAAACAAAATTTACCCTTAAATACACAAATTTAAGTATTCGCTACCCTGTTGAAAATATCCAATAGATTCCAATAAGAAATAATTGTATTGGGACCTAATGTGCTTTTGTCGCTGCAAGTCCATATCAATACCCATAAAAACTTTCGAAGAAAAGAAACGGAAAGTTTAATGGAACTTATATGTCTACAGAGTTCTTATCTGGATTTACATATAGAATACATTATTTTTTCTGATTGTGGAATTGTCATTTAATTGCATTAAAAACATTTACTATTTTATTACAATCCTATTAAGTCCAATAAAGAAACGTCATTATGATGGACTTACATATAGATTCTTAATTTAACTCTATCTGGAATTTTTTTCTTCCAGATAGATTACATATAAGCCATTACAGATTATATTGTTGTGTATGGGACTGTATTGGATGTTCTCAAGAGGGTACTTACTCGAAAACGATATCTATTATTCATTACTAATATTTGTCTTTTCAAAGTATTCAGCCTGAGTATATATATACTTACTTTTTTATGCGTTTAAAGCACTTGAAAAATATCTTTGACTACTCTTTTTCAGATACTTCAAAAATTTTGATATTATAGGCAGCCAGTGTGTTTTCCGTGATCTCAAATCTTTTTCTTTTCAGATTTTCTTTGATTTTGGAAAACAATCAAAATCGTATGGCACTAAGTCAAGGAAATACGTTTAATGAGGCAAGGTAGATATATTTTTATTATAAAAAATCAAGTACTCTGGAGGATGTGTACATTGCACCGTTATCGTAGTGGAAATGAAAAAGCCGGATTCGAGACTTTAGCCACATTGCCACACCAAGCTAATAACATTACTGTGTATAAATGCACTATTTTTTGATCCTTTAACTTCGGAGTACCAACTTTCAATGAATCATACGGTTGACTGTTGCTTGGTTTCGGGATTGTAGTTGTACAGCCATCTTTCTTTGCCAGTAAATGTTGGAGTATGTCGAAAAAAGAATATCGTATACATTTTTTTTATGCCTTCGTCGAATTTCTCTATCATAAATCAATTTTTCAGCTGCTTCAACATTTTCTTGACTGCGGTTGGTGGTCTACTTGTCCTCGCTTTATCTTCTAAGCTTCTCCGTCTTCTTTTAAATCAACAAAACCAATTAAAACCCTTTCTCAAGAACAACTTAACAGACTCATTTAAAGTAGAAATTAAAATTTTAAAACATGGTTGGGGCTTTAAAACTTTTGGTAAATGTTATTGGTCATTGATCATTGGTAAATGGTAATCATAATAAACTGCAGGGTAAAAAATGATGTCGTTTGAGTTTCATTGTTGCAAGCAAATGCCCTCCAAATTCTCAAAAAAAAAATCGGCTAAGAGCCTGTCGGACCATGCTCAATCTAGAGTTCCGAAGCCACACTATAAAAAAAATGCTGTTTAGATAAAAAAACTACGTTGTTACATTTTCTTCCATGTTTCGCGGACATAAGACATTTAAGCTTTTTGGTCACCCATAACTAGAGAAACAAGTACTCAGATATGTCGATTATTATTTTTAAAACAGTGTAAATTAAAAAGCGCATCTCCATGGCACTTAAGTCCTTTTGTTGAAAAGCGCAATTTTCGGCAATAATTCAAAAACGAAACTATAGGGGGTTCGTTTTTACCGTTGTGGCTCGGAACTCTAATAAGCATCATAAGGAAGAAAAATGTTTTAATTGAAATATGTTAAATTATAAATTTGTCACTAATAACCTGTAGTTACGACAGTCTGTAAGTCGTCAGTATCAAATTATTGAGTAAAGAATATATAATTACTTTTGGCATAACCTGTATAATAAGGTTCTAAATAAAGATTAAAATTTCGATTAAGATTTTTTGTTTTTGTGGACGGAACCACGGTCAAAATCTAACTTCAAATGAAATATTTGGCTCGAATAAAGGGGCAAGTATAGGGTATTTTGTTCAACCGTTAGCAGTTAATAAGCGAATATCTTGCGTGCTGTATACGAAAACGTGATTTTTATATTCCAAAGAATTACTCTGTAAATAATTGTAATATAGACGTCAAACAAAATCAATATAAAAGCGAGAAAGCTAATAACCCAAGAAATACAAGAAAACAGTTATTTAAATTCGGATAGTATTAAACGCTTATCAGAAATGTAGCTATAGAACTTCCAAATAATTCCAAATCACTACCAAAACGAATAAATGCTTACCAAAAGGGGTTCACAAATTTTCTTATAACTGTAGCTGTTTTATCTTTTATTTTGTGCTCTAAAATTATTTAAACACCTTAAAAATATTTTCTAGGCATTTTTTTTTATCATCGCTAAATATATATCACCAATAATTTATTACATCATCGTCAAAATATCACTTCTTTTCCAAAAAAAAAAAGAATGCTAAGAGCGAATGGGTAAAAAGTTGCATCACAATCAGTAGTTCCTAAAATGAGTACAGGAGGAAAACTTTTCCAAATCAATCTATATGTCACATCAGCATAAATAATTTTATAATTACATGCCAGAGGCTGACCAGGTATTTCGCTGGTAACATAAAGCAAAAGTTAGGGTTATTATAATCGCCGGAAACTTCAAAGGAAACCATAAATATAATAATATTAAGTTTGTAGATTCCAGAATCTAACTTGTTTGCGTCTTCGTTCTGGTTGCGATTTTTTGCTCCATATCAGAATCTGAATGAAATAGAGGAGTTTCCAAATTATTTGGACTAGCTAACATTTCTTCGGACTTTGTTCAGGAGGTAGCCGTGCAGGTTACAGGGTAAAGGGAAACGAAAGTATTTTGCTACTCACCAATTTATTTTGGATACTGTTCTTAACTTTGATAAAACATAAGGCAATAAAAATTACAGATGTTGGTGTTATAGTACATTATTTTTGTAAAACAAACATTGGTGAGCATTTATTCGTTTTCGGACGCAAAATTATAATAAGCCTAAAAGCATTCCATTTTACTCATATGTATTTACTTTGGGATTTAGTGAGTTATGTTTTTAGAGCCTAATTTTTCTAAAAATTTTATTTATTTAGAGTCTATTTATTTTATCACGCATCTAAGATAGGGTCTAAAAATTATTGTGGTGAACGCTTAATTTGTGTCATTTTAATACCAATCCAAAATAAAACACATTTCTTTACATGCTTCAATTAAAATGCGTGTAATGTGTTACTATAATTAAACGTCGTACAAAATGTTACTTCTCTATTGCGAGGTTACTTAGAATTTCTCATTTGAAGTAAAACTTCTCTTTAATTGTTTTCAGGTATTTTCGATTTGGTAATTGGCAATGTCCAATATACTTCATTGTTGATTGTAGTCAATCATGTGTCAACTGAGGTAGTGATTATTGTTTAATTCGAGGTTTGTACATAAAAGATTGCCCTATTTAAAATTTATTCGCAGTTATTTCTAGTTAGTTCCTTGTTATTTAATCCCTTTCATTTGTATGTGATGCTAATTCAAAGACGGGTCGTCAACGACCATGAATGTTCTTGAGAAAGCGGAGAAGGCTCTTGAATTCTTAAAGCACAACGAGGGGTCCACTAAGTAAGTAAACAAATTACTATGTTGACAACAATTATTTATTTTCATACAGTTTTTTTATGAATAAATATGTATTTGTGATATGTATATGTTATATACGTTATGACATACAAAGCATTTTTTTTTAGAAGTCATGAACTGCAGACGGCGGCTGGCACTCTGGGCCGGTGTTTGGGTGCTTTAGGCAGTCGACAAAACTATTCAAGGCATTATGTTAATTTGCTGCATTCTGCGATACCGACTTTGTTGTCATTAGCCAGTAATGACAATGTGAGTAGTTTTCTTAACAATTGTATATTTTGGAAAATTCTACATTATGATTTTTATAATAAAGAGACTACTTAGAATGAGATTTGTTGTGGGTGCAGTATGTTAGTGCCAGGTATTTAGTATGGTGGGTTGGTGAGGAGTGAAAACTCTTTGATTGTAGATATTCATGTCTCTCTCGTAGGAGACAAATGGTTCTCAAGTAAAAAAACTTTTAATTAAATTTATAAGTAATAAATATTTATGATTTCATTTACAATCTATAAATATGGTCATTGATTCATAATCTACTCACTCGCTTGGTATAATTGTCATCAGATAATTGTATCCTGAACTATCGATTTTGATGTATTGACTTTAGAACTTCTATAAGACAAATTATAAGCATGGTTACTTAGTGTGGGCTTTTTACTCCTTTAAATAATATTCAGTCATTTATATAAAGTTTAAATTTCTTGTAAATTTTGAATCTGAATCTACATACATTTTTACAGCCATTGGGTAAATGGTTGCTTGGTAACAAAATAATATAATAAAGAATTAGACACAAGATAAAATAACTTGATGAATATTCTATTGTAACAGCATTTTTGCTAAGTTGTGTTGTTTTATTAAATTTTTCATTTATAAAAGCGTTTTTTTTTTGTATATATGTTCTAAGCACACACAGTTAAATTATCTATTTCTTAAAAGGCAATAATTTATTACTTTAATTATAGGCTGAAGTTCGTTTAGTTGGTGATGAGGCCCTCAATAGAGCAGTTGTGGGTGGATACGCATTTCATGCATACAAAACTAATGTAATATTACAGAATCAAATTGATAGTACAAAAAATGCACACGGTAAGATATTCTATAATATTTCTTTGTGGAATTGTACAGATTACTTGCCAATTATTATTATAAACTATGGTTTGTTTATAATCATTATTAATAAGGTCTGTGTTTAATTGTTTGAGTAGTTGATTTAAGACCTGGAAGAAGGGTCATGAAACAGTTCAGAGAAAGATAACTATTGTGGAATTTATTATTAAGATTCAACAGTTTCACACTTGGAATATTGTTATTATTCCATATATTGTCTATATTCTATATTGTCATATTTATGATTGCATTATTCATTCATGTAAGTGCAGTAATTAGTATATTGTGTTTGTATGTAGTTAGGTATGTACATATATATATATATTCGTCTATTGCCTCTTAACCAAGAAATTTAAAATTATTTACCATACCGCACCATTGTTATAAAAATAAATCTTTTGATACTAGTGAATGCTGAAATTATTAAATAGATTCTGATGAAAGATGACAAAAAAATGTCTAAAGGTACATAGTATAATTACTTGGGAATAGCATAGTTTTTTTAGTGAAAGAATTTTTAGTATTAGCAGTTCCAGAGGTAAATACATATAAATAAAGGAGATGTTTCATAAAGTGTGGCACCCCAGGTTAAATTTTTACTACAGCACATTGAAAATACATAATTAGAAAATTAATAAGTTTTATTGTGAATTCCCATGATTTGGTGTTGGTTACCCATATACAATACCAAATTAGGAGATAAATTAATAGTGCTTCGCTGTACAATATGAATTTTGAGTTAAACAACTTCATCACTCATATCAACATGGTGGATAAAAGGTTCTGCATTCAAGCTATGTTATTGGAAGATAATGTGGGACGAACAGATGGATGAACGAGCACTAGCTATCATATTCATTATTGTACATGATTGATATTTATCAACTGTCAATATCCATCACTTTTTTATAATAAAATTTTGAAATAATTTTGTCCTGTTATTAGAACTATTTTTATGAAATAAAGTAAATAATTAAATGAATTTTGTGAGTTTTACATATAGTCTTACCATTTTTTTCTCCTTAGACGCAACTCTAGCTCAGAATGAAACATTTCCTTTTATCTCTTTATATAATTGTTCGAAATACATTTTATTATTTATCATAAAAGTGTAAGAGCATTTTTCTCTGGATTTATAGATGGATAAGGGCAGCATTGTCAAGGATATGCCTTGGAGAATGCTGGCTGCGACCTGGCGTTGGAAAAATAAGAATACAAGCTCAAACTCTCTTTCCAAAATTAGCTCAAATCCTCAGACAAACCAATGAGATTCAGCTCATTGTAGAGGCTTTAGAAAACAATTTGCCACGAATACTCAAAGCTTTATCTGAATATTGTATTGATGAGGAGATTTTTGGTAGGTACTAAAAAGAAATCATGAAAAAATACATTGTCTTTTTTAATTTTTGCTTTAGACTTGTGTATATACATATTAATTTGTATTCATAAACATTTTAAATGGCTTATAGTATTTCGATATGTAAATTTGTAATAATCGGAATTTGGAATGATATGATTATAATAGTGGAAATTATTTACTGTGTAGAAAAATAGTTAAATGCTTGTCGCATTGTTGAATGTGAAACCAATTAAATGCAAATATTTTTATTTCAGATTTGGTAAAATCTTTGTTTCAACATGTCGAATCAAATGATCCTCCTGTAAGGCGTGGTGTTGCAACCTGCATAGCACATTTGGTGGCCCATAGAGAAATTTTAATTACACATGTGATTTCTACTGTTTTTGGTAGGGAATTTTTTCAGTTGTTTTAAGATTCTCTATCATTACACAAGAGTATATTAATGAATTATAAGTAAAGTTTAGTTTTGTGTTGCAGCTTCCCTTGCATTTATATTATCAAATTAGTTTGATGATTTTATTAAAAAATGTTATGTGCCTCATCCACATAATCATACAATTGAAGTGACTTAACAAACTTTTATTGTTCTACATTTTTACTATCAATATCATGATAAATGATATATACTATAAATGCATTTCTCATATTTATTTCAATAAAGTACTTTGTGTTTAATGAAATCTATATTATGAATAAGCAATTATAATATTACATTATTACACATAATATAACCATATAAACAATATAAACCATATGGGCACTATGTGTAAATTAATATCTTGCAACAGAAGGGTCTGTTAAGGCATAATCAGTTTTTATTTATTAAACCAGCGAGCATGCATCCAAGTCTTTTTAATACATTTTTATTAGCTTCACTTGTATGTTTGTGATTGACTCTTTTGAACTCGATTTTGACTCACTTTAAACTATCAGAATTAATTAAAACTTTGTAGATTTGTCAAAGACCGATGGCAATACAATAATGTAAATATCTCATACTGATTAAGATCGCCAAGATTAATAATTTTTCTTAGGGACCCTTTGCATGAGAGCGAGAGAGACAGAGTAAGTATGCAGTTTACGCATGCATAGCATTTCGGACCTAGTTTCCAGTTCGGGGACTCGATTCAGCACAGTGGAATAAAGCCTTTTCTTGTGATAATCTGTGTTCTTATCTTGTTTATTTCTTCTTCATACTTAAATACTTATGGGTCTACTACATGTATATACTACTATTCATAGAATAATAACCATAATGTATATACAACTGTGATTCACAAAAGCCCTATATTTATGATTCAATAAAGGCATTAAGACGATCAAAATGAAATGTAAGAATCATTTGTATCTACGTTAAATTTTAATTAGAAAACCAGGATAGAAATTTGAATTTATTAACTTTACAGAATAAAATTTAATAAACTGCCATAGCCTTGTGTCCACTGTCGATAAGGCAAGAGTTATTAATAAGTGCAAATTTTCTACTCATAGTTTCTAACCAATTAAAATGATATCAATGAATTTTCGATAGTCAAAGAAAATTTTAATTAAAAAATCCAGTTGTAAATTTAAATTTACAACTTTGTAGAAAAGGTAAAAATAAATGATAGCTTAAAAAAACACGCTTAAATACGAAATTGAATAAAAAGTATTTTTATTTTTCAACAAAATGAATTTTTCGTTAATCACTGATTTTTTATTTTTTACTTTATAGTTCCATTTCTCATTAAAACATTTTTTTTATTAATTTTTTGAATGCAATAATTTTTTTTTTTTATAATAGAATATGAAAAGACTTTAAAAATGTACTTGATCATAATATTAAATTGATACTGCATGTACGAAAAATCTTTAATTTACAGAAAAATCATGGCCTATTTCATCAAACAGCAGTGTTGTTCAAGGATGGTTCGGTGTCATGAAATCAATTTTCCAAATAAATACAGTATCATTTTTAACAGAAAATGATCTTTTTACTGTACAAGATTATCTCGAGGTAAATTTTAGTATATTTTGATGCTATGAATAGACAAAGATAGTGTTATGATACACATTAACCATGATCAGAGACCAATTTTAAATCTCATTTTTGTAGTAAAAGTTTTTTTTAATGTTTCATTGGAAGACTATTTGTATAATGTACAATATAAAAAAAAATTGCTCATATGTATTTCATATTTGCTTAAAATTTTAATTATATTAGAAAAGCAATATTGTTTTAATAGGATATAACTAGGAACATGTATATTTCGTAGTGATGGGTTCTGTACTCCAAAAAAAAATTAAACAATTTTATTGTGTCTGTCTGTCCATCTGTTCTTACGTCATAGCCTTATATCTTCATTAATGTGATGCTAATGTACAATTAGATATGTGAATCGCTATATAATTATGTACATACAAAAAAAATATATTAATGTTAGCTTTCTTTACATAATAATTGAGAATTGCATGCACTACAGATGACAAAACTATGTTGTTACACCTTTTTCCATATTTCCCACACATAATAGGTATAAGCACTTTAGTCGCCTATAACTAGAGAAACAAGTAGGTATTTCAACTATTACTCTTAAACTAGTGTAAATTAAGGTACACCAGCAAAGGAGCGTATGATCGTAGCATTTACATTCTTTTGTTAAGAAGCGCAGTTTTTTCGGTAATAACTAAAAAACAGTATGTCTGATCATGTTCAAAATAATTTTCATTAAAAATATTTATTAAGTGTTACTTTTTTAATTTCTTATTATATTTTGGATACATGGTTTAAAAAATAAAGGAGGGAGACATAATTTTTGCTACTTTTGAAGTGATTATCCAGAAAAGAATTGTCGAAATAGTGTCACACTTGAAAATTTCTGAAAAAAATCGTATTAGCTTCTGTTATGTTATGAAGTGCCCCCCTAGAAATATTTATTTTTGTAATATAACTACCAAACTAAGTAGCGGCTTTACAAGACACCTACACTATAAATTTTATGAATACATCTTTGTAGTTTTTGAATAAAATCCCTTTGACATATGGACAAATGGACAGACTGATGGACATGATGAAACCGCAAGGATTCTGTTATTTCTATTTCAGCTTGGAACCCTAAAAATGAATTAAAGCAGTTAGATGCCTTTCAGACCAGGTATATATTTGGTGGTGCATTAGCTTCCAACCTTGTTAATTTTGTATGTTCAATTAAAGTGAGAGTCTAACTTTTGAATCATGTCTTTTACTGTGACAAAATTCGTAGTAAGAAAACTTTATAGATAGATTCAATAAACTTTGTTTTGAAGAGAATGTAGGTGTTACATAATTTTTAGTTTTCAATCATATCAATTTGCAGTCCATGGGGGCACACGTGTGAATTTTAGTACAATGGATATTTCATCCATGTACTTGCGCCAATATTATTTTGGATTAAATATCTTAACTTTTAAGAAGTAACTTTAAATTTAATATTTAAATAATGTTATATATATTCATTTAATTATTTAATAAAAATATATTCTAATGATATGAATACATATGTACATTAAATACCCATTTAATTTAAACTTAGTTTAATTCTAAGATTAGTTAAATTTAGTTTTTTCAAATGAAAAACTGGATACAAAAGCTTGATAACCTATTTTGTCGGTTTATTCAATTTATTTGTATGTTTATGACAAATTTGAACTAACAGTCATGTTTCTAGCTATAGAAATAAATAGGTTATATAATCTTAGAAAAATCCACATTTGTAATATATCCGCATGTAAATTTTATAATATTGGAAGAAAATAAGATTTTTTTTTTTTTAATTTTGCAGTTATATCATCTATGTATTCAATATATAGAAAATACGACACTAGATCACAATGTTCAGAATTCGGTCTTGGAATGTTTGACAGCACTTCTCTCTCAAGCCAGTGGAGATTTTAAGAGGGCTTTGTTAGAAAAGCATCCTCTAATAATAAATTTAGATAACAGACAAAAAGAAAAGACACATCGAAGGAATATTAGTAAGTTATTACTTGGATGTATGTAAGTAAACATCTGTGTGAAAAGTGAAAATTATGCCATAATGATTTTGCACATTAAATTTATGGCATATTTTAACATTTTCCATGATTTTGATTTTATTTCATTAAAATTACTAAAACTCTATTCGTGAAATGAATTATGTGACATATATAGATAGGGACACAGAGGACAATATTTTATTTTTAATGTATTTAAAATATTTACAGGCTTGTCATGGCATTTATCATTCTTATAGGTAAATTTATTCTCCTTAAAGTAGGATCGTATTGAATTTAAGTTATTTTATATTAATAAAATAACTTAAAATTAAAATAATATTTCAAATAACTGCATTAAAAATGCAATTGTAGATAAAAAAAATTGGCAAATGGGTTAATATTTCTGGCTTTATAGTTGCATATATTGACTTAGCCTACATTAAATATACGTAATGATTTCTTTTAACCAATGTATACTGTTTGCTTGCTTATCAATTTAATATTGCATTTTTTGGACTTTTGTACAATTGTAAGAACCATATCATCAATGCTTCAGATAGATTTAGGTCCAAATTTAAATTTCGGTATCAGTTATCAAAGATTTTAAAAGAATTTGTAGCAAGTAAAAATAAGTTTTCTAACAATAAGAAATATATAAAATAAAAAAAATAAATAAATAAAATTGTGTACAAACAAACCTACCTATTTCTTATATATAACGAGATTGCGCTTAAGCAGAAACTGGCTGGTCGCGCGGCGTCCAGATTTCAATTTTTTATTCATTGGATCGCAACGTAATCCACGAGACACGCCGTTGATCGTCCAAGCGTTTTGTCTTTTTTGCGCGTCTTTTTGTGACTCTAAACGTAAATAGAACATCTTATACCATATTGTGAGTGCCAATCTAGTTTAATATTAAAGTCTAAGTGTACATTTCTGGGAGCGATGTAACAAACAACTTCCCTACTAATTGACGGTGTTTTTTGCATCTCCTCCCTTCAACAATAAACTGCTTTCTTCGAATTTGCTTACATTATCAGTTTAAACTGATGGATCTAGTTAAACTGGTAACATCTGGGATTCTCATAGATAACTGAGGATTCCTTTTCACAAAACCATAAAACTAGTCAAAACTAGCTATTGGCGAGTACTAGCTTTTTTTTTTATTATTTTGATGTGCAAGCTTGTATGCAAGTTTATGTACACTTAATGATGATAACCCATAGCGCTATTTACTAGCCTTTATAATGCAAGCAGCCAGCATACTCTCATAGTCATTGCAGAAAAAAAATCATAACTAATCTATAATTCGGTTGGTACTCTATAGGCTTTTTAAGTAATTTCTGCTTGAGTATCTCTTTATGCTCACAATAGAAATTGCAAATCCTTTGATGTAGTCTTGATGCGAGGTTCTATCTATTACTTGTTGCACTGCCAGTTTAAGCTTTTAGGTGTCAAATGGCAAACGTTTTTTAATGCCTATTTTAGTTTTATATACTCTTAGCATTGTCTAAAACAAGAATAAACATGTAAAAATTGACTGAAATATTTAAGGGATACTTGATCCTGGGACCGAGTATTATACAAAAGAAATCAAATCTCTCTGAACAATACTTTTATGAAAAAAAATCTTAAATGTCTATTAGAGCTCAATTTTGCTTATCCAATATGCTTTATAACACTTGAGCTAAACAATGGATGTAGTCTGTGATAGAAACAATAACAAATTTACACATGTTTACATTTGAAATACAATATAAATACACTAAAAATAAATAAGTTCATGAATTAAATGAATTGCGAATTCTTTCTTTTGTCTTAGACAACCAGTTTAACAACAACCTGTTTAAATGATGCCTGATGTTTTCAACAGATACTAAGGCTTGGAGTTGTCAGTAAAAAGAAAAATTACTTATTTTTATTGGACAATCAATGAGGGATCAAGTCTCCCCATTTTCCTATAATTATTTTGTAAAGAAGGAAAATATACAAGTATACATAAATCCTTTGTTTCATATAAACCATACAAAGCTAAAAAATATAAATAAACATTTTTGTAAATAAAAGACATTAATCAGATATTTTTACGTTCAATAATATTTACATCTAGTAAACATTATTTGCAAGTATTTCATATATGAAACCTAAATTACAGATGCATTATAATTATGTGCTAAATATATGTTATACAGTATGGCTCCAATTCTAACAGGTTCGGTGAGTGCAATAACATCAATCTACTCTATGGGTATGTTGGATGATGGGTCATCGCAAGAACCCTCTGAATTGTGTTTCACTGGAGCCCTGCACTTGGGGAGTCTATCGCAGTTGCCAACGCCCATGTTGAGCGTTGAAGATCTCAGTATTCAGGTGAATGTATACAAAATGAATGTATTAGTTATATTTTTCAAGTAACTGAATGATTTAGAATACTGGTGCTTTGTTATATCATCATAAAGTTTTAACACAAGCTAGGTGACATGCCAGTTTTCATCTTGTTCACAATAAGAGACTGGCATTAATTCTTTATCGAATATTTGTGATTTGCAAATCGCTTAAATCATTATTACAACAATTTTTGCATTATTTGTGGCCGCATTACATAATTGTCAGTTTTGATATTGTATCAGCCACATATGTAAAGTATTGTATGCAGGAAGATTACATATCTCCTTGAGCATTTTATTAGTTGTGGCTTGTGTGATGAGTGTATAATGGAACCGAGCTTGTCATATTTATTATAATTATAACTGTCAAATGTGAGCAAAAAGTATCATTTGAATTGGTTACTGTTAAATGAAAGATCACATTAATATATCGGGGTTTTGAATAAGTTCTCGCTGTTTGTTTTACAAAATAAAAGCTTTATTTAAATTATAAGTAACAAAAACATTTCATTCAAAGTATTGCCCTAGTGATCTAATAGTGACTATTATTAATTAACCCTAACTAGCGACCACTTTTTCCAATCTTTCTGGCAGTATATGAATTCCGCATCGGACAAACGACATGTCTTTTGAGGCTATCCATTTTTTAGCTTCTAAGAATGAAAGTTTTAGCTTTTAAGAAAATAAGAATGAAAGCACTGGTCAGCTAGGTCATGTGCCATCGAATGGAATCGGTGAAAATCAGGAGGGGCTATGTCAGTTGAATACGGCGGGTGGGGTAAAACTTCCCATTGAAGCGTTTCCAGGTAAGTTTTCACTGGTTTTGCAACATGAGGCTGAATGTTGTCATGTGGCAAAATCACTTTGCCGTGTCTCTGCTTGTATAGCGGCCGTTTTGACTTAAACACATCAATTGAAGTCGATAGCGATCCCCTGTGATAGTCTCATTCAGTTTAAGCAGTTCATAATAAATTACACCCTGCTGATCCCACCAAATACAGAGAAGAAGCTTCGAACCATAGATATTTGGTTTTGCAGATGATGTTGATGCAAGGCCGGGTTTACCCCACGATTTTCTATGCTTTGGATTATTGTAGTGTATCCACTTTTCATCGCCAGTCACGATGCGGTGCAAAAAACCTTTTCTTTTTTGCCGTTGAAGCAGTAGTTCACAAGTGAGAAAACGCCGTTCGACGTCTCTCAGCTTCAATTCGTACGGTAGCCAATGTCCTTGCTTCCGGATCATTCCTAAAACTTTTAAATGTTTTGAAACAGGTAACTCATCTACTTGTAATGTTTTTCAAGTTCTGTTAATGTCTGATATTGGTCTTGATCAAGTGATTCCTCCAATTTTTCGTATTCAAATTTTTTTGGTGCTCCAGAACATTTTTTACCCTGAAGTTCAAAATCATTATTTTTGAAGTGTCGAAACCAGTCCCTGCGTGTTGTATTTGACAAAGAATTGTCACTATAAGTCTCCACAAGAATTCTATGTGCTTTAGCTGCAGATTTCTTTTGAATAAAGTAATGCAATAAAGTTCCCCGCAAATACACTTTATTTGGCACAAAAGTAGACATTTTCAAAACTAAGAAAAATTTACTTTATTTACAGTAAAGTGAATTACCATACACTGAAATTTAAGGTTAGATGCACTACTGCCTTGCATGTGTTTTACCATTCGAAATTCCATGAACGGGTTACTGCTACTGCCATCTTTGAAGAAACAACGAGAACTTATTCAAGGTCCCAGTAATTAATGGACTGAGATTGGAGTACTTATTTGGGAGGGAATTTTATTATGCTGTATTTCACTATTGACTGAATTTAAGTAATCACTTTATACTCCTTTTCTATGTCATGTTTTAACCACTGCACCACCATCATTTTATTTACATGCCTTATGGTATTGTTGGATTTAGACATATTTCTTGAAATATCTATTTGTTATATATTAATTGATCCAAATAAGCAAAGTACAGACTGTATGTAATGTATATAAAACGATTTGTTTTTGTTTAAAAATTTGAAAATCTGCTTTGATGTCACACAATTTGATCCTATTCATATCGCATTTTATATAGTATAATACAATATACCCTCTACTATAAATATGTAATTATATGAGAATATATAATTACATATTTGTAACTATATGTTCTCCTATTTCTAGATGTTGTCATTATCTAGGTGGTTATCGCTAATGCAGATAAAGGGAATGGTATATTATTACTGCATCCAAATATTGATATAAGGAACATGAAGTTTCCATTTTGGCCAATAATTTAATCAAAATTCTAAACAAAGGCTATCAAAGTCTTTTGTTAATAGAAATAGTGGCTGTATATTTATCAGGTATATAAATGTTATAATAAAACAAGCTCCTTGTGATTCAAAAGAGAACTGACATTTATTTTGTTTTAAAATGCAACAGATAACATATACATAGTTTTTCACATCAGTGACAAGAGATATCGCTAGCGGTATTTGATGTTGATTATTTAGATATAAATTTCAACAAATGTCAAAACTGTTTTTTATTGATATTTTCAGACTCCTGATTCCCCAGCCAGTGATGTACATATAGAATTGCATACAGATATATTGACAAAAGATCTTACAGAAAAACTTGCAGAGATACAGGAGAAAGAATGCAAAGATGAGGATCATGTGGAAAGACCAAGCCATGAACCAGTTAAGGTGCCGATTTTTTTTATAAAAAATAGATAGGTAAACAAGCATGCGAGGCACGAAAAAGTAAGTGCTTACCGTCACCCATGGACATCTGCAGCCCCAGAGGAGTCGCTGGTGCGTTGCCGGCTTCTTGAGTGGAATAGGATATCTGATGGAATAGGAGTAGGTTGATGGGAAGGGAAAGGTAAATGATAGATGGAGTGTGGGTGATGGATTGGGGTAGAATTTATTTTTGAATTCAAAAAAATAAATTCGACTGAAATTCGAGCTAGAGTTGAGACATATATATGATTTTTTAAACTCCAAGTAATTATTCATAGTATAAAAATAATATAAATTCTACAATAAAATTTGATGAAATAAAAAATGTTTTCTAAAATCTATACTATTAGATTTAACTTGGTTGCTAGTATTCAAAATCTGATAAAATTTTACCTCTAGTGTTTATAAGAAAATCATACCAGAGCTGTTTTGTAGAGAAATAAATTTCCTATGAAAATATGTCCATCGAAAGTGTAAAAAAAATTTTAATAGTGTTATTTGAAAAATACAAAAAAATACCTGTTTGATATATGGAAAAATAGAAAAGTATTGAGTGATATGTAAAATCAAAATATAGAGCTGCTTTTGTGGGAGAACAGAAACTTTTGAGACAGTAAGAAAAAAACTTTTTGTTTTTGGAGCATTTGTATAAAATTTATTTTGTATGTATCAAAATTTAATTTGTATAAAATGTGTTCAATTTATTTAGTTTCTTTGGTGCTGAGGCAAATGTTAGTAACTTATTTTACTCAGCAATAGTGTAGCTTTCTATTAGTAAAAGATTTTTTTGGATAGGTTTGGCGGTTACGTTTAGTACTATAAACATGAGAATGACTGAGGATAAATGCTAGTTTTTTTCTTGTCTTAAATATACCCAAATGGGCATATATCACCTTACAAATATAGGTGTGTACCATATATCACCCAGGTTTCATTATAATCACGTGAATGATTTAGGCGCGCATAAAATATGTTAATTGTTATGAAATTCCATGACATTACATTTTTCTGAAATTATGGTTAGGGTTGTAATTGTCTTTTTTTATAATTAAAATAATTTGGCAAATTTCTAGATAAATATTGGTTCCAGTACTGATGATGACATTCCACTAAAGTACTGTGCAAGGCTGTTAGCTTCAAAATACATGTTAACTGGGAACAAAGGCGGTCTGATTCCTGAAAGAACCATTCGAGTGTCAGTGAAGTCTTTCGGCATTAAGCTGCCTTTGTGAAATCATCCAACATTATCCTCAAGCGATGACTATGTACTTAGATAAAGAAGCTGATAATAAAGGACACAACATTTCAGGTACTTTTCAAGCTTCTTTAAAATCTTAATACAGAGTTATAGATTGTTCATACAAAAGATTTTTTGAAAGTTGTTTTTACAAAGGTTTTACTACAAGAATTGGATATATTTTAAGAAGGGTTTTCAATATGTGTTATAAACTGGTTATTAAATTGAGCTATTGGTATCGAAAAAAAGAAAAGGAATTTGTTATTTTGTTATTATATTATGCTTTAAAGCGACAGTGAACGCATAATTTTATTTATTAATTTTTTAAGATTTCTGTTGAAGTTTTTGTCTTATAGGTGTATGCTGCTATTTTGTAATGCTATGGTATAACAGGTTGTAAATAGAGGCATTTCGATAATATAGTTCCTTTTTCAAGACATTGAAATGTCCTCTCTTTATTATGTAATGGAATTGAATAATTGTGTTCTGTTCCGCTAGTGAACAAGAAAGCAACACTAACATTCATATAAATTTTTTTGAATATTTAGTGTTCATTATAAATTCTGTAGTCTTAGCAATAAATTAAATTAATTTCAGTTATAAAATTATAATTTTTATAACTGGAATTAAAAAATGTTTATAATTAACTTTTGATTATTAATGACATTAATTTTTCTTTAAAATGTGTTACTTCTTATTATTTACAGCCACTCATTATTTGTTAGTTTTGATTGCAACAAAGGTGCAATGTTATACTCTACTATATTAATTTTAAACGTTTCTACCTCTTACATTTTGTGCATTGAAAAAAAGCAATTTTTTTCTGTGCTTGTTATTAACATAAATTTACATCAATGGATGATTCAATAAAAAAGAAACTTGAACTAAATTTTCGATGGAATTATTATTGTGTTACACATGAATATAAATTTAATAAAATCAAATCATTACTTTATTGGTGATCAGTGATTTTTAGTGATTACGCGTAATAAGCACTGTAATGGAGATGGACATGCCCCTTTGTGATTGTGTTTATTTAACAATTTTATTTCAAAGCAAAATCTCAACTCAAGACTTATAATATTTAACAGCGTTCAGGGATGTTGCCTCTTGGTTTTTTACATTACATCACAAAATGCTCATCAATTTTTATTGATGTATGATAGTATTAAATAAGAATTCAAAAAGAAAACAACAAGAGACGACTGTCAAAGCTACTTGTGGCAGTTTTGTGATCGAAAGTCCCAAAATTTCAACAGTAATGGGATTATGTTACTACCGACAGAATGGTAACAAGTTTTTGAACAAAATGGTATATCTGTACTAGAATTAAATGTAAATAAAATATAATAAAAAATTATCTTGAATTTGTATATAAGATACAAAAATTGGTTGTCTGTAAAGTCGGTATATGGATGATAGTTTTACGTGATAATATCATAAGAAAACATTGATGAAAAAATTATTTCTTTTATGAATTGATGTATTTTCATTGAATTATCATTATTTTGTATAATACAAAGAAGGAGTTACTTGAAAATGACAATGTTTTCGATAAATTAACATTTTTTTGCATTCGTTAATTCAAATATTTTTCTACTTAAATTATACATACAGTAAAGAGATAGATGCGTCATAAGCCGAACGCTTAGGCCGATCGTACCCCTCTATTGTTCCGCGCTCTTGCTTGCACGATCGTATCAGGCGGAACGCAACAATGAGTCATGCTTTTTCGTGCGTACAGCCGCCGTTCATTGTTTTATAAGACGTTATCACGTCAAAAAATCTTTTTCCCTGTCCATATATAAACAAAATAGCACAAATTGATTTTATTTTACTTTATTGTTATAGACTAACGGGTTACATAATTTTCGCACCTTTCGCTCTTTGTATACAGTATAAGGCAGGAAATTCTGCTGCTGTGAAGTTAGTCACAAAATCATTGCAATAACATAAATAGGCAGGCGGGGGGAGAAGAAGGAAGGTTCGGGGAACGTTAAACCTGTGCATTAAATCATTCCTAGGCAATTCAGAGTGGCAGAGTTTTGTACATTGTACTATATTTAACCTCTTGCACTGCTTAAATTTACCATCAGTCCATAAATACATACAATCCTATTCAGACATATTTAGCATCTAACAAACAAGAATTATATTTAAAAAAATATTTTGAATTGCAACTTTAATTAGTTGGACAATATTATTTCTACCTAATTATAAATAATTAAAAATTAGTACAAATTTCTATTTGAATTACAGGATCATCAGAAGGCACTGACTCCAATCAGGACAACATCAATGATTTCATTCTAGAAAGAAACGTCTGCTACCAAGATTCATTAACCGACTCATTAAGCCAAGATTTACTTAATAAGAGTACAGAAAGTCATACATCTCACACACAACACGCAAATTCATCAAAAAAAAAGATAGCAAATCCATTGACAGCATAGACCAGAAAAGTTCAAAAGATATACCCAGCAATATTCTAGATAGTAAGAATTGCCCAAAGAATGAGCTGATTACAAGCAATATCACAGATAGTACAAATCCTAATATGACAATCAGTAACTTTACAAGTAATAGTAATATGACAGGATCTAATGACCCAATGTCGACAGGCTATCCAATGTCGAGCAGTG
Source organism: Eumeta japonica (assembly GCA_005406025.1). Lineage (NCBI taxonomy): Eukaryota > Metazoa > Arthropoda > Insecta > Lepidoptera > Psychidae > Eumeta > Eumeta japonica. The sequence goes on from BGZK01000211.1 coordinate 583,974, forward strand.
GAGATGTGTTGTCCTCTAGCTTAGATTTAGATATGAAGTTTGATCATTTTGGTGAATCCACTACGAATATAGGTAATTTAGATACTATAAAGGATTTTAATAAAATTGATGATGTTGATGTACATGCAAAGAAAGTTTTGAAAAGAACTGAAGCTGTATATAGCAAAGATGCACCTGAATTTAGTACAGAGAAGAACATGGATTCCAGAGATATAGATGATGTTAAGGATTCAATGGATTCCCAAGACGATTTAGTTTTTGAGGTTCAACATCTTTCTGACATATTTGTACTGATGGAAAGTCACAATGATCCTCAAGTCAGAGGTTTGGTCAGAATTTGTATTGGGAATTATTTGAGTGCAGCACTTGATTTATCACATGGTGATTATTATAGATGGAGAAATTTCAGTGTGTTACCAAAGGATGTCAGTGAGAATATAACGACTGATAAACTGGTTGGATCAGTTTTAAAGGTAACTTAAGTAATACAATACTTATTAAACTGTATAGTTTCGTTGCAATTTAATTCTCTCCAATAGTCTTGACACTCCCATTTTCATCTTATAATCGAGAGTTGTAGTTGTATATTTTTTATTACCATAGTTACAGAAACAAGAGAACAGTTTTATTTATGAAAAAAAATTTTTACAATTTTCTACAAGTTATCACTTCTTTGTGATAACTTGTAGAAAATTTATTCACTTTAAGGTTATCACAAACAGTGAATACATTGGTTTATTTTATTTCTAATATACATTTGAAATTATGGAATAAGATGCATATTATATCCTTTGCGATTTCCAGGGTCTATCAGATGAAATACATTCTTGTATTAATCACACACTGTCGGCTTTAATCAAGATCATCGATGCATTATTGACAAGTTCTCACCATTCCCTCATAACAGACATTTTGAATGCTCTGATTGTTGTTGAAAAAAAAATAATTATTGGCTATGCAAAGTCAATCTCTGCAAGTTATATATGAAAATACCATATCAAAGGTATATTGCATACATTGTATTGTGTAATTGATAAGTTATATTGGGTGTAAAAAAAAATTGGCTACTAACAGAGTTAAATTGCATTACATTTGTTACATGATTGGCACAGTATTTGTTGTCTATGTTAATATAGTGAATTGCCATTACATGAAACTGAAAAAGCTGTCCTTTGTGTTTTTTGGATGTGCTATGTCAATTACCAATGATGTATTTCTTATTATTGATTCAAGTAGCTGTATATTTGTGCTTATTACTCATAATAAGTTTTCATATCCCTTTAATTTTATTATTTTGAATGTAATTGATCTATTTGCTATGTGCCGAAGTGTATGGTGAGGGAAATAAAATTGTTCACAGTGATGGTGAATCACATTATGGTGGAAATATGAAGATATTTAGAATACCTCTTGTTAAATGTTAACACCTTTTAAATAAATATTGTATAAAAATAATCATATTATATTTGTTGACAGATTATTCATATTGTTTCCTGCTTATGCATATAAAAATGGATTTGTTATGGATACCTTGTATAGATTGTTAGCAGATCAAGATCAAAAAGTAAGAAATGCAGCTGCAAACGCTATAACTAGGTAAGGAGACTATTTGATAACTAGAATCATCATTCTGCACAATAATGTTTGCCAACATTATTGTGCAGAATGATGTTTAATGCATATAAAAGGGAAAAACCTTTTTCGTATGCATTTTTCCGTAGATATTCATAATCTCCTTTTTTTTTAGAACAACTTTGCTCTAAAAAAACTATAAAGTAATTATAACAAAAATATATTACTGAAAAATATACATGTAAATAATGTAAAATAATATAGACACAACCCTAATAAATGCTTGGCTAGATCAAGCGTGGGTGCGGTCGGATCAACAGTCGCGCGGCGCGCAGTGGCGTAATATACCTATGAGTCAGCTGATCTAATGCTGTCAGTACGACAATTTTCTGTAGATGTTCTGAGTTATTTGTTTCAGAAACAGCTACTTCATGACTATGGTTTCTTTGACTAAGTAGTTCTAAAAAAAGAAAATTATGAATATTTACAGAAAAATTGCATGATCGATTCCATGAGGTACATAAATTCAAAATAATTTTACATCATTTACATATTTTACTTATATTTAATTATAATATATATTTATATGTTATTTCATTCAAAAACTTGTCATTGTGGACAGAAATGCTATACAAAAATGGTAGGACACAGGTGTAATTTTTTATTTTTCTTTTTTTTAAAACGTCGTCTATTTAATGGTACCAAAACTAGCAATATACAAATAACAAAACCAAAGAAATTTTACTGCAACTTTTTACTTATAAAAAAAACTTTTTCCCCAACCTAATATTTAGCATTTTGGGAGGGACCCAGTGCTTAGTAGTTACTGTAGACTGATTATGAAAAGTAATTTAATATTTTTATTGTGTAGTATAAATAGTTCAATTGCTAGACTTTATCCTCTACTATTACGTGCGATAGGAGATATGTTCGGGATTTCTTTGCGATATAAAATTGCTCTTAGAATCGATAACCGCTGGGAAAAAAGGGTTCTCGTGTCATCGATGATGACGAACTGGACATCTCAGTGTGGCTTGGCCTCCCAATAGATAAGCTGACAACCTGGGGAAGATCGATGGGCCACCATTGGTTATTCGTGGTTTAGAATCATAACGCGAAAAATTTGTGGAGAAGCTTACATCCAGTTGTGGACATCCAATGGCTGAAAATATTAAGGATATTTTAAAGACTAAATAACGCATTTTATGATGCATTATATTATTTATAACATTGGTTCTCAAAATATTCGCCGAGGTTGTCCTAGAGAGCTGCTAGGTGTCCCTTCGAAAAAACTGAAAAATCCTCATCGCACGTCCTGCATGCAACGCACGCTGCGTTTATTGGTAGGTGCTCACGCTTGTATAGCGATGGAGAAATGGCGGAAGAGTGTAAAAACACGAAAATGTATATGACGATAGGTACGTGTCCAGATCGTAACGTAATATGTCAGCGAGACGGAATTCGTCTAGCCGCCGACTTCGTCTTTCCCGACGTCCAAAAAGCGTTGCAGGGATCATCTAGTTTGCCCCATAACACTGTCAGACGCTTGCCTGCGACGTGCATTAACATGCATCATGAAACCCGCGACTGACCCTTGAATCTGTTCTTCTACTATATAAATTCTCATTCAATGAATTGAATATTGATTCGAGACGATTGACAGATATCAAACACCTAAGCAAGTTTTAATTAATCTTCAACCTGCATATCAGGCAAGAGTCTAATAATGAATTTTCGCGAAATAACACCATATACAATAGAATATAACATGATCACTTCCGCTATTGATAATGCATTTATCAGTGGATTTATTATGCTTCGAACCGCTTTTTATTAATTTTATTACACTCGCGCGTGCCACTCCATTACACTCTTTCGTCATGCGTGTGTCACCTCCCCCGCGCATCCATCCGCTCCGTTGTTTATAGTCGGTTTTATTTGTCAGAGAGAATTAAATTGTAATTTCTGGATGAAATGACATAACAGATAGTAATTTCAATTTTGGATGTAGTTCAGTAAAAATCAACAATGAAAAAAGGCGCCGTGATAAAAGATTATACCTGTAACTGTGACGCGAATTAGGAGTCCAGAACTGTTAACTTATACCATTAAAATGTCTTGATCGTATTATGATCGCACAAGTGTTGCACAACTTTTTTGTTCATTTGATATATTGTTTATATTTTTTCATAATACCGAAGTAGGTAATATAAGGAAAATAGCATTAACTTAGCACTTAAGGTGTCATAAAAATAATTGTATTGATGTTAAACTATATATTTCTTTTTATAAGACCATAAATAATATTTTGTTTGTATCATCTGCATTTTCACTTATTTCCTACATCTAGGAACATTTATTACATATGCAATTTAATAGACAATTTTAAATGAATTATTTTTTTAGTATTACGCCAAATATTATTCGACCAAAAAGAAATACTCCAATATCATCAGTGATCGAAATGGCCAAGCAACACAGTGAATATTTTAGTTTCGATCATAAAAGCTTCTCATTGGATATTGTAAGATCGTCATATTTCTATGATGACTTACCTGATCACTTAAAGGAAGGGAAATCTATTACAAATATTGAAAGTTTGAGAATTATCGTAATGGAACTTATTTCAAAATTCATGTCTTCAAGCTGTAAATATTATTCGGTATGTAATTGAAAATGTTTGTTCATATTTAAGTTTTATATCGGTAAACGTTGTTGTTTTAAAACTTCAATGCTTATTTGTCTGTGTTTGTTAAGTATGTGTAATCATCAAATGAAATAATATTTCATATATATGTAAAGAACATATAAACGTTGGCACCTGTACATTTATTTTCAGGGGGGTCGGTATTAATAACAGATATTTCTATCTTTTTTTTTTGGTGTATTTTTTTAAACAGGGGATACAAGTGTGCATTATTGCACCCCCCCTCCCGGAGCGCATGGTTGTAAACATACAATATATAATGAAATAATAGTTTACTATATATCAAAAATAAAACATTTATAATTCGAATATAATATCTTACAGGTCTGATATTTTTAAAATGTTTGTATTAAAATGGACTAGATTATGTCATAAAATTCTTGTAATATAAAGAGAAAGTATTCTTAGTTTCTATATTTTCATTTGGCATACTTTTTAAGTAAGAATTTATTTTATTCCAACAGCAAGGTTTACTGGAGACTTTACACAGTATTTGTACAGCCTGGAAACCTTGGTTTCACTTTGGAGGCATATGTCGATCAAGGTATTGTGGCATTGTGCTTAGATCATTTGGATTGCTGTAATAACACCGTACCGATGAAGACGATATTATTAGACTTATGCACTCTTCTATACCCAGGTAAGGCTTTCTTAAGTCTAATAAGCTTAAATAAGTATCTTATTTTATAGTAATTCAGGTTTGAAATAAACTATTTATTATAATAATAATAGTAATAAACTATTTATTATAATAATAATAATAATAATAATAAATAGTTTATTATTATTATAATAATAATAATAAATAGTTTATTTCAAATCTACGCTTAATTCCCAGAAGGGTAGACAGAGACTACACATTTCCACATAGTACGATCTTTGCATATCTGTCTTATTTCACTCACACCAATTGATTTTCTCATGCGAGCTCTTTGGTTTCGGCTGTTTAAAATGTTGACCTTTTTAGGGTTTCTAGCCAAAAGTGTTAAAATGGAACCCTTATAGTTTCGTCATGTCTGTCTGTTCGTCTGTCTGTCCATCTGTAGGTCATAGGCATTTTATTCAAAAACTATAAGATGTATATAAATGAAATTTATAGTACAGGTGTCTTATATAAGCCGCTAATTAGTTTAGTAGTTAAATAACAAAAATAGATATTTCTAAGGACAGCACTCCATACAGGTAACAGAAGCTGAAAAAATTTTTTTTCAGTAAACATATTGATGTTTGTAAAAATGTGCCACACATTGGTGTGGCACATTTTTCGACAGTTCTTTTGAAAACATTTTAAAGTTTCTAAGCAATTTTTTGATTAAGTGAATATTATTGGAAATAATCGCTGTGAAAGTAGCATAAATTGTGTCCCCTCCTTTGTTTTTTAAACCGTTTGTTTTAAAAACATGAAAAAATTTGCTAATATTTTTCAACAAAAAATATTTTGAACATAATCAGATATACCGTTTTTGAGTTAACTCAGAAAACTACACTTCTCAATAAAAGAACGTATCATGATTCATGAAGATGCACTCTTTTGCTAGTCTTTTTTAGTTTATATTACTTTAAGAGTAATAGTCGACATACATACTTATTCTCCAGTTATGGGTGACTAAAGTACTTAAACATATTACGTGCGGGAAACATTGAAAAAAGTGAAATAATCTAGTATTTCATCTGTAGTGCATTTCTTTGTAGTGGCAGCTTCGGAACCCTACATTGAGTATGATCCGACATATTATTGGCTGGTCTTTAATATGTCATTAATTTGATTTACATGGGATTTTCTAGGGCCACCGCTGCTGATATGTCCTCATACAATAAAGCATTTCATTGTATTTTTTTAATATTTTATACATACTTAGAAGCTCATTCTTATTTTCCAGAAGAGTAAACAGAGACATAGATCTCAATATGGTGCTATTTATAGATATTTCTCTTGTTTCACTGACTTTTATCATTCATTTCATGCTAGCTCTTTGGTTTTAGGTGCTTAAAATTTTGTCCTTTCATAAGTCACTAATTTGATCGGCGTAAAATTCACTAGGGCGATCAATTCGTTCATCACATAGTTAGTTTTGTAGTTTTTTCTACAATCTACTTTTATTCATCTTCCCAAAATGGTAACTTACCTTTTTCTTTTCTCCTCATTATATTTTTCAAACCACACTATTGTCTCACATCACTATTCTTAGTATTTGTCTTTCAAGGACATTTCACATATACTACGCTAAGGGGTCATCTTCACTGCATTGGTTTTGATTCTGCCATCCAGTTTTCACTGCTGGACATAAGAGTGGTGATCAGAATGCTTATTATGAATGTCAAACGTGCTTGTTGCGAAACAGGCTGTCGCTTTTTCATCTCATCTATTAGCTAATGCAGTATCCATCTAGTGATAACCGAAACTTCAATTTACATGTAAAATTTTTTGCGCTTTATGCCGAATTGCCGATGCCTGATTTGTGACGGATTGGTGATGTGGTCTGAAATTTTGAGATTATTAATTTACATTGATCATTTAGCGTTCATCAACAAAATTGTGCAGTTACTATTGTCGCATCCTCTACAGAAAATTCATTTTGGTGAAAAATATGTCCAATTTTCAATTAACGGTACTAGAAGCCCATCAGTTCAAGGTTTTTATCTGATGTCTAAGATCATCTCGCTGAGGATAGCTGGGGTGTGAGTAAAAATTTGAGGGTGAAACACAAAATAACCATTTTCCACTTCATTTAGTCAGTGACGGTATCGTTGGTTCTACCTGGAAGGAGGCAACAACAATTTTTTCAAAGATTCGTACCAAAATTAAACCTGAAAATTATCTAGTAAATATTTTCTAAAGTTATATCCATCATAATACAGATTTTAAATTTTTAATATGGAACCATAATGAACAAAAATTAACACCAACTACATAAAAAAAAGGCATTTTATAATGAAAAATTTAATTTTTTTTTAATATAAATATTTTTTTAATATTCATAATATAATGGTAGAACTTCTGAAATTATGAACATGCCTCAAATACACACATTTAGGTGAAGTAAAAACTCAACTATGCTTTTTGATAGTTATATTAACTTCATGTAGTCATCGAATGCTACAACGCTTGTTTGTAAACACTGTTTTTACAATAAACACTATTTTTTTTTGTTATGTAGAAATTTCACTTTTAAATACAATAAGGAATTTCACGAGCCCATTTTGATCTTGAATAAATTAGGCTTTGATAGTTTGGCGATGTATTGTTCTTTGATAAAGTATGATTTTTGATATAAATAAAGTTTTTTTTTCTATTTTTTTCTTTTATGATTATAGGAGTGCTTTTAATAGTAAACGATTTTCTTATATAAAACAATTATTTTCAGTGGAAGTATCTAATGTTATGAATAATCGACAATCTAATAGAGATATATTCGAGAGAGATGCAGAAAGTGTAAATGAAAAATGGCATCACTTGGAAGGGGCAAAATGTGCAAATCTGGCAGAGAAGTTTCTTCAGGTGACTTTGAAAATGTTGAATATTCTCGTACATTTGATAGAGGAAGTCAATCCTAATGTCCACCTCAACAGGACTGGTATTGCTTTGCCCGGGTAGTCCAGTACGAAGGAAAACTCATGGTTAGTATGATTCCTCATTGTCTTGTGATCAACTTTAATTGGTCATTGAGCTATGGTTGATAATTCATCTCATTGGTTCATTGTTTAGTTTTTAATGAAGACAAAGATTATAACTGGATGAAAAATATAAGTTATAATTGGGCGATGTATCCCCAGTATGTCATTCTGTTGTTGTTTTACTTTTGTTATGTATCAACCAATTTATATTACTTTATGATTATGATATGAAACCTGTTGTATTTTAATATCATTTTATAAAATACTTTAATCTTACATACTTGAAGGTATTTCAATATAGGTGTATCCAGCTTCTGGCCTAGGGGGGCAAGTCAGATTGTTTTAGGTCAGATCATGCAAACGAGGTATAATATATTGTAGGACTTACAATTTCTAGGGGCGCAGCTTCTCTTCCCTCCCCCCCTGGGTACGCCCATGTATTTCAAACTAGATTTTAAATAGAAGTTGTAATTTCGCTTGGAATTTTGTAACTCTGTTAGATAGATCTTGTTTGCAATGTAATTCTGTTGCATTTGCAATGCAATAGAATTATATTGACGTAATATCAAAATGTAATTTTACCAAACATTAAAATCGGCATCAGGTTTTTTACACTGCTGGAGGATACAGCTTTGTCTGCTCGTGGCTTTGTCTGTGTGAACTTTAAATGAATTTTTTTTTAATTTTTACATTTGTCAATCTTGCTGTTAATTTATATCTCTGTACTATTCCCGATTTTGATCCCTGTCAAATATTTAATTCTGGCTCTGATTCCGGTCTCAATTCTGAACAGGTATGGTTCTCGATTCTGTTTTTTGTTTCGCTTTCAATTCCGTTCTCCTTACCGGTTGCGGTTCCGATTTGTTCGAAGCCGGGCATTCAGACAAACATCTATACTTATAATAGCACAGCTTTTGTCTGTGGCTTCATTCGCATGAACATAGAACAAATTCTTTGTTCTTTTATAGGTTGAGTTCGATAGGAACCCATTCAGTAGAATTTAGAATTCACTTAAACTTAATAATGTCTTACATATGTCTGTAAAAATTTACTTTCAAATTTTCCTACAGAATTTATATAGATTTTCACTATGAAAAGTATATATGATGTTAATCGATAGTATGTTACAATCTTGCTAAATTTCATTTGAATTAGCCTAGTAGTCTCAGCATAATGTGCTGTCAAGATACAGGCAACAAACAGACAAAAACAAAAAAACTACAGATTTGGCTTTTGTAAAAATAATTATGGTTCCTCCAACCGAATCTTAAAAATATATTTAATAAACAATTGATCAGTTACTTGACAGATGTGAGTGTGATCATACAAAAATTCCATTCTTGCATCAAAATCAAAATCAACTTTTAAAAATAGTTATTTAACATACTGCAAAATGCAGTTATATTAGTATTACATTAATGTTACATAATTGATTATAATAACTTTTATTATATTTGTTGTATGCATGCCTGCAGATTCACTCCCAAGAAGAAACAGCAATGCAACCGAGATAATGGATGAGAAAAGTTCTCTTAGAAAGAAACCTCAAGTGCTTGCTGGCAGCATGAGATCAAATTTCTTAGGACATTTTTACAGTGAACCTTCCTATATGAAATTGTATGAAAATCTTAGAGCTGCATATTCAAATCATAAGGCAAGTAAAAACTATTATTGATTAATCTCTTCGGCAGAGCAGTAATTATACAGGAAATATGTTTATGACGAAATATATAAATCAACTATATAGGAGAAAAAGTCTTTTCTAGTTTTCCATTCAAAAAATTAAATTACTTTATATGTTGCTACTGAATATTGACTTCACATTTTACTAAGTGGTCTTGTCATGTCATCTTAAAACGTTTGTACTTTCTGCTTTTATGATTATTCAAAAAAATAGTCACTACTATTTTCTAGTAAAAATACCTTTATAAAAATACCTAAATAATAATATATAAATCAACTATATAGTAAAAATGCCTTTTCCACCATCTCCTTATAAACTGACTTTTACCAAAAAGTTATTAAAAATAAGATTTGCATTCCACATCCTCCTTTTAATAGTTGTTAGGGAGGAGGACGTTGAACACAAAATTAAGCCAATTTAAAAGGAGATGGTGGAAGAGACCCTTCATTAAGTATGCCATCCAACCGAAATCTTTACACAGATAGAATTTTTTATTTCAAAATTTATTCAATTTCAGATAAATTTAGAACCGAAAACCAGCATGTTTTATCAATTTATGTCTAAAGTATTGGATGCTTTGGCTATCCAGCTAGAACTGGCCACAGAAAGGGAATTTGTATGTGTCATTGAAGAAATATTGTATTATTTAAAAGTAATAATGCCACTGAGAGCAGACAAAACAGTATTTTGTGTGACCCAGCTTTTAAAATGCCTATTTGGTACAAACATGGCCAACCAATATTCAGATTACATGAGCATTGCTGACATTAAAGTCAAAGACAAGAAAAGCAATTTGTTTGATGCAGTCATGATGGTGAATTCCTTTAATAATGTGATGAAAGAACAAGATAATAATTCAAGAAGAGGTAGTACTACTTCTGGAGCCAGTTTAAAATTAATAGATGATAACCCCCGAATGACAGCCGAAAGGCAGATGCTAATGAAACTGGAGAATTTCGCTAAAAATAAATCTGATAAAAAGTGGAGTACTAACAAAAAGGAGTTGGAACGATACATTAAACTGTTTGAACCTGTAGTTATACAGGCTTTGAAGGTGATTTTTTTATAAATATTATTAATACCATGAAAAAATATATAAAATTGCAAATGCTCCACATATGAGTAGATACCAAGTCACGTTCCTAGTGCTTTCTTCTTCTGATCCCCATAGTATAAAAAAAAATCCCGAGTTAAAATAGGTGTGTTTAGGATTTTTCAGTGTTATATTTTCTTTCCTATCACAATCCTGGTGCTTCTATAACCGATTTATGATATTTAATTCATGTGGGGATTGAAAGAGGAACTAAGAATAAATTCGATATATTTTAAATGAAGAAAGTATTTACTTTAGTTTCAGGTAAGAGCTAGTCTTGTTGTGAACAACATACCAAGAATTGTTGATTATGAGTAATTTTATTTGTATAATATACTCATGAAGTTATAATTCATTCAGTGAGTGAGAGTTCTGGTCGTCCACTCCTCCATTATTTATTTACCTCCATTGACATTCTCATCCCTTTATTAGATTTCCTATTCCTATCCAAGAGACTGCCAATGAACTGGTGACTTCTCTGGGATTGCGAGTGTCCATGGGCGACAATGGCCACCTACTCTGGCGGCTTACAAGCTTGTTTGCCATTTAAATTGTACAAAAAAAAAATATGTATATATATTATGTCCATATTAATTGGCCTGGAATATTTTATAATGGATCACTATTTGGTGATTTAATACTGTTTAAAGAGAATGTATTTCTTTACAGAGTTACACAATGCAGAATGATATTCCACTACAATGCAAAGTACTCAGCTTGCTCAATCAGTTGCTCACTCTAAGGGTCAACTACTGCATGCTCGACAGTGAGCAAATATTTATCGGGTTTTTGCTTAAACAACTTGAACTCGTTGAACAACATGAAATCCCGTAAGTGACATCTTTGATGAAAATGTCGTTTAACTGTCAGTAAACATTCCTTAAAACAATATGTACAATTCTATATCATAGTTTAATGAAATGTGCTTAACCTTTGTCATGAATATAGAAATATTACCTTAGATTCTTCTGAGGTTAAATTTCTCTCTAAAAACATTAATTAGATATGTTGCATATTGGGATTATTAAAGTTTTCATATAGATGTTAATTTTTAGCGATTGTTGCGACTTGGTGAACCATATCCTGATGTTTTTGGTACAGCTGTCTTCATCCAAACATCATACAAAGCAGATTATAGAAGTCCCGAAGGTAAGCATATATGTGTGGTGTGGGTGTGTGATGTATGGGTGATCTGTGACTATAGGTGACACTATGTGAATGACCTTTCTATTTCTGAAACTAATTTGATGTTATATTTTTGATGTAAAACATCTATACGCGCGTTGAAATGGGGTAAAACTAAGACGTATCAAAATTCAGGAGATGCTTGACTTGAGCCTACGTCGTCCGCGCCTAGCACTGTTCATACATTGAGGGGATAACATGTTAGCTTGAGGCAATACCAAGCGTCTCATACTTTCTGAAATGCTTAGGTTTGACCTACGCCGTGTGTATCTGCTTGTATATTTCCTCCTGTGTTGAAGTTTTTTATAATAATAAACAGTGATTTCTATTTTTAATATTTCGCCATTGATTATAAAGTTTCCAAAATGAGTGATAGTGAATGTTACTTCCAAAATATGTTTCATATTTTAGCTATTATTGACCAATTGAAATTTTCATACAATCAAAAGATAGTTTACAGAAAACGAACTCTAGCGCTTCTGTAACAGAGTTAATTGATGAAATGTAATATAAAATGTGGTTAACAAAAATAATGAGCTTCTTCTTTTCATTTGCCTGTCATCCTTAGGATCCTTAGGATGGCAGGCAATGAGGATGGCAGGTAGATATCGGGTTGTATATTGTATTCACTATACAACAGTTCATCTATCAGGTGATCCCTGAAGCACTCATTTGATTTTTTTTTCTATTTGCAGCTGATACAATTGTGTGACGGGTTAATGGCGAGCGGTGCTCATGCCGAGTGCGTCTCTGCTATACAGCCTCTATCGATCAAAGTCTTTTGGGGGGTTGGCACAAGTCCGACCCTTGGTCGGGCGCCGCAGCAAGAGTTGCAGGTGACAAAGGAAGTAGTGTTTTACATGCTGCAGAAGACTATGCATGATCATAAAGTGAGTTTAAAAGTATTAAATAATCTGGTGTTCAGTTTTAAAATAATTTCTTTCAACCAAATTTATGAAAACTATATAATTGTATTAATTTTTTTAGAACACCTTCTGTATTTCCTTTTATTTAATATGTTTATGGTCATTCTCAATAGTAAATAAGTTTCGAAAATGCAAATTATTTTTTTTTGCATAATATCATTAACCACAAATTCATAATTCTGGAAGTTCTCTTTCAGTTTTTAGTGTCTTTAAAGGATTTCTTCATTTTTAGGTTTTGGATCTTGTTGCATGCTTGCTCGCGCTGTCCCAAGAACATCCAGAAAGTTATTATGGCTGGTCGGAATTGGCTTGTGACACTTTGCTAAATTTACTCGGTCAGAGAAGTTTGGAGATAGACACTAGTGAAGCAATATCTTGTCTAGAAAAACTCGTTGATTCTGTATACAAGGACGTTTTATTGGAGCAGAGTCGTGTAGAGTTATTGTTGAAGATATTGTTCAAGGCACCACCCGACCAGGTACAAATTAAATATGAGGGGTTGTTCATACATTACGTCATAAATCAATGCCGATTTTCACCAACTCTTGCACAATCAATTTTTCGTCATTATTAATGCAGGCCCTTTTTCATAAAACTGATATAATCTTTATTAACTCAGAATAATGTTTTATAATACATATTGAACTACCTTTAATTATACTGGTAATAATTAATTACAATATATCAACTTATGAGCTAAATAATTTTATTTTAAATAGTACTTTGAAAATATTGTGGTTATCTATATTTACACATTCCCCTGTATATGTCATACTATTGTCACTCATAGACCAGACCCCAATTTCAAAAGTAATATATGGATGATTGTTATAAAAATAAATTATATAATATTAAGCTTATTGTAAATTTATAATTCAATATTATATTACATAGTTGAAGTAATTGAAGTAAAAAATTTTTTTAAGAAAATAACACAGTATTCTAATTGATAGAATTAAATTTCTTAAGTTATTGCATATTTTGAATTTTCAATAACAATGTACTTTCTCAATAATAAAGTTTCATACAGTATTTGATTTAATTACATTGTCATAAAACATCAATATATGGATTGACAGTAAAATTACCTTACAAAACATTTCTTATATAAATATTATATAAATATATACATATATAAATATATTAAAGTCGAAGTTCTTCAAGTCGAAAACCTCCAAAACTCAAACAAAAGATTTATTCCTTCTCTTCAAGCACAATAAACCTCCTTTACTCGAAACCCTATATTAGACCAACTAATCAGTGAGTCCCTATAAGTTATTTTGGTACATATTTTCCATCTATAACTCGAAATAATAAATTGGATCTTTTCATCTCAAACATAGCAATGTAAACTTCAATATTTGAAACTTATTATCTCTACAGCTTGAAGAAAAAATTATTACTGACTTCAAGAATTTACCAACATTGTACACTAATGTTTTATAGCAAACTATTTAGGAATATACAATAAATAGGATTATCAATTCTAAGAAATGATGAAGGAATTTAAGACTGATGTTTACACGCTTTTCCTTGCTTGGTGTTAGGTGTTTAATTTTGGGTACTTATTATTAATAGTCGAAATCCTCCATACTTGAAACCTCTATAACTCGATCATCTTTTAAAATCTCCTTTGATGTTAGACTTAAAGAGGTTCCACTGTACCTTTGGACTGTGTAGTAAAACATTAGATGGAACCTACTTATATGTTACATTCATTAGATTCCTGAAATGATCTTTGTAGTTTTCAATATACATTGAATGATTGTGTGTTATGACTTAATATTATATCCTGCGACTTGGAATTATTGGAATAACGTTATGCATTTAATATTTGTTTCTACTCTTTCAGTCAACAACACCCTACAAGTTAAGACTGCGCTATTTATCTATAACTATGGTGCTCTTAAGGAAAATCCTTGTATGCATTCCAGAAACTGATATATTGTTGTCTATTAATTATTTGAAAGCTTCACATATATCTCCACAATCTATATTTTTCAATGTCAAAACCGAAATCGATCCTTTGAATGTGCAGAACGTCAACGAGAATTGCGCGAATTTATCGCCAGATGTCATTTTAGTAAGGTTCCTATTTAAAACATTGACGTACGCCATAATGGAAATAGACAAATGCAACGACGTAGAATGCGCTGATTTAAATTTAGAATGCGATGAGAGTAATGACAACCACAGACTATTGTATAAGGTGTGCGTCAATATAATATGTCAAGTGAAACATATGCTGCATTTGAAAAGTGAGTATATTCTGAGAAATTAGCGATATAATTGATTGTGTAACACCACTTTTTTCATTTCAGAACAAATTTGAAATTGTTTTATATTTAAAAACTCTTAGAAGTTGGAGGCTTAAAAATTCTAAGATTATATTCTCTTGAATCTGGTAATATTATAAATACAGGAAGAAATGCCTGTCATCAAAATATGTAAACAGTGAATGTGCAAACATAATTTCTTTGATATATAGGGCATTTTATATTTTTTATAACATGTTATTTTTATTAACAAAAAACAGCGAAAGACTATGCAAAATATTGTTAAATGTTTTAATTTTTTGTTTACTATGGGAATAAGTAAGTCCAAAATAAGCTAAACTGAATAACATCATTGCATAATTTTATTTATATTTATTGAATAAATAAGTAGCAAGTCCACTAATATTCATAAAGGATTTAATTTTGTAAATATTTAATTAGGCTAATATGTACATTATACAAACCAAATCGGCCATTACCGAGTATGTTGGTGTGTACAACAGTTCATGGTTTTGTAGCATTGCAGTTTTATATTTAAAAAGTGTGTGTTGTACAATAGAAACGCAAAATAAGAAATTAACAGTAATTTTAGCTACATTAATTTATTTCTCTTTTTTAAATAAGTACAAAATTAAATTAATTGCAGTTAATTAAAATTATCCATTTTCGAAAATTGCAGGGAAAATTATAAGCTTAAGAATGTGCTTCATGTTCTTATTTTTATTTGTAAAAGATACTTGATATTTTATATATTTTTTTTATATGTTTATTTTAACTAATTGTTTATTTGATTGCAGATGACTGCCTCTTTCCTCTAACATCTAAAACGGCACAAAACATTCTGCATAATGAGCAGAGTGGTTTGAATACCGGCCTGTACAGTCCTGAAGAAAACATTCCTCTAGATATTTTGAATCTTATTTGCTTGAGATCAGCCCACAGAATCCCTTTGCTGCTGTACATTGGTCACATCTGTTGATAAGGTTGAAATTCCTGGAGCAGAAATATTGGCAGAAGCTGTTAGGTTTTGTGAGGAACATGCCTTTGAGTCCAGATAGTAGTAACAAAAGTTTGATGCAAATTAATATACTTCAGATTGGTTGTTTTTTGGCGTACTGTGAATATTTTGTACGTATTGACTTTTGCATGTTTTGTACTATATCATTAATAATCTGTGACACAAAATAGATAAATTACATTAAAAATTCTATAGTTTTGTAATTACC